>JAVIWB010002955.1:0-39291 GCA_031893035.1 Dermolepida albohirtum
CTGAATGTCGGTGGAATGAGGGACCTTGACCTTGGATACAGTCTTTATTTAAAAAAGAAACTTAGATAATTAACAATAATTATCCTAGAATCCGGTGCTCCGCCTGTGGCACTACACCGGATGTAATCTAACCTTAATCTTTAGTTACTACAAAGCTAACTATCTAAACCTAAACTAGTCTTATCTAGACCTCTAAGTGGGGCCTAGCCCGCGTTCTGCTTAAATATTATTCACAATTCCTCTCCTACCCTGCGGAAGTAGTCCGCTACTTATAAATCTCATTCACTAAAATGTCCAATATTTTATCATACACATCCCTTCAGGTCGAGAGGCCGATGAATCGTTCTTCACGGTCGTCTTGTCTCCGTTCTACAGTCTTGGCCTTCCTCTTTCCGGTGGAATCTCTCAGCTGACCTTGGATACAGCTCTACATCATGAAAGTGAGGACGAAGTGGTGTTCTATCAAGGACAATGATGTGTATTTCTGCATTGTGTAAATACTAGGTTGTATATAAGTCATGTATTATCAACATTGTATTCTTGTTTTAATAAAGTATTATGTAGTGATAGATGACTCCGACGTATAGTACAGAATTTTCTTTCAGGGGAAATCTCACGCCTCCGGTTTATTTGTATTTATGCAAAAAATTAAGTAATAATAATTGAATAATTGTAGATATAATTTTATTAAAAATAAGACAAAATTAAAACTATGGTATCTGTTTCTGGGTTTCCGGGCTGGAACCGCGTCACTTGTATATCTGCTGACGTTTCGTACCCATTTGTATGGGACATCTTCAGGGCTGATTTGTATGGGACATCTTCAGGGTTGAACTACTGCACTGAAACTGTTTCAGTGCAGTAGTTCAGACCTGAAGATGTCCCATACAAATGGGTACGAAACGTCGGCAGATATACAAGTGACGCGGTTCCAGCCCGGAAACCCAGAAGCAGATAGCATGGACCACGACCGCGGAAGTCTACGTATCAGATTGAAACTATGGTCTTTAGAAAGAACTTTTATATATGTATAAGTAGATTAGTATAGTGTAATCTGTGAAAAAGCATTAGTTTTGTCAAAAATATAGACAACTACGATTAACATAAGCTATATTGTATTTATATGGTACATCTGCTTAAATTTACACGACGATGGAAAACGCATGAAAAAAAAGAATCGTTAGTTTAGAGTAATAAAAAAAAATTAATAAATGCTCATATGAGAAAGAAAAGAGCGAAATATCAGTGAAAAACATATGAGAAACAACAGCTCCAAGTACAACTGGAATGATGTCATCATGAAAATAAAAATAAATTTAAAACGTGTGAAGAAAATAAAGAAGTGATCAAAATTTATGAAGAAAGATGGAAGGGACTAGAGGGACTCAGCCGATTCTCGAACCTCCTCATTGAAACCGGGCACCATATTCAGTTTAATTCAACCAAGATCCTATCCCGCACTAACCACTTCTATGGTCGCAAAATCCGTGAAACTATAGAGATCTTTAAGCACCCTAACCGCGATGATGGCTACCCCCTACATAACGCTTGGCAATCCTGCATCTCTAATCTACCCAACCGTAACCGTAACGCTCCATTGACCCATGACCCATTATCCATATATAAACACGTCCCCCATCGACTTACACCAGTTTCAGTGCAGTAGTTCAGCCCTGAAGATATCCCATACAAATGGGTACGAAATGTCGGCAGATATACTAGTGACGCGGTTCCAGCCCGGAAACCCAGAAGCAGATAACATCATATTAAATTCAAAAACTTTCAATTACATAAACAAAAAACATATACATACATATATTCTTTTAACAAATATTTATAGTACAAATATAATTAAATAATATATTAACAATAAATAAATCTACAAATTTTTTTTTCTACATAAATAACAATCCCTGCGTCGTACAACCCCATCAACAACGTCACCCACAATATTATAATGTTCGACACAAGGTCTACAATTGTATAAATCCATATCTTGTTGATATTGCTTTGGCAATCGAAACCAAATAAGTTCCAAATCATTACTTTTTCTATTCATTAAATACGATTTTGGAATAAAAATCAAGTCCTTATCTTCTACTCCAACAAATGAGCCATCAATTTCATATCGATATATAACACAACCAACTTTCTCAACAACGTAATTAATAAAAATACTCCAAACACACCCCATTTTAAAAATAACACACCTCAATACAATATAAAAGTTAAATAGAATTAATATTTGCTTACAACTATATCTCTTTCAATTAAAAATTTATAAAGACATTCAACATTAGATAAAGCACAAACAACAAATTTTCCAACATGAAAACTACAACTTGGAGCACCCTTTTTAATTTTATCAGCATAAACCAAATCAACTATACGATTATTTAAAATACATTTTAAAAAATCCTATTTTTCTCTACCCTTCACAAACACTAAATCTACACCGATACACAATCGCTTAACAATTTCATCAAATTCACCAGATGATGTATAACCGTCTTCCCATTTCAATCCATGATGTTTCGTAAAAGCATATCTTGCAACACGTTTGTCTTCTACTGTCAATGCACCAAAAGTAAGAGCCGGCTTAAATACAAAATGACTCCTCCTATAATCACTATCACAAGTAGCTAATTCCTTCGGTATTAAACTACAACTATTAAAACGATACCATTGGAAATCAATAATTATAAATTTTTTCCCATCACAATTCATTATGGTATAAAATCACTTCAACAAATACACCATTTAAGTAAATAAATTCTCACATATTATCCTATTTATCTAATTGTTTTCTGCTACACTCCTCCTCCTTAAAATTACTCCATTAATACTTTCGTTGAACTACTTTATTAAATGGTGAATATTCATATAACTTATTATGTAATATTAAACAATAAAGAACAGTATCTTTAGGTACGTTATCTTTCGTTGTAAATTCAATTCTAACTTCAACACCAGTCCTATGTATAGCATCGTCCTGATGTGCACAATCAATCCCTATTAAAGGACATAATTTAAACTGACTAAGTTTTAACAACGGTTCACTGTAATCATAACCATAATACGCTGATTGAAATCTAGCATACATATTGTATAAAATAGCTATTCGATTCTCATCAAAATCAACTCGAACATTTTCATAAGGATATCTTTTACCATTCAAATAAACTGTCACGTCAGTTAAATTAATGGCATCAAATCTACTCATATTTTGATCCAGCTTCCCCTTCTTCCCCGTTTGAAAACCCAAAATAATATATCTAAGTGTCTCTAAATGAGGAGCCGTCTTAATTGACCAACTATGATTTGTTGTCTCAGGAATTCCAGGATTTTCATGAATCTCCCACCCTCTAAAAAACATTTCCATTAAAGAATTTTTCATTGTTAAGTTTGTTAATGCTAAATCCTGACTTAAACCCACTTTAATATGTGGCACTCGCCATATCACAGAATCAATTATTAATTTCATACTTTCAGTCGTAATAGCATTAATTATTACATCATTATCATCAGCACATCGTTTCAATATCAACTCTTGTGACACATTTAATATCACATGACGAAAATCCTCGAAAATTCCCATCAAAAGCTTCATAGGAATAAAAATACTAAAATTACCTCTACCATCCAATACTGGAGCCTTTCCTGTTGGAAAATCCCAACCACAATTTTCTAATTTATTCACATAACTTGGACTACAAGAAAAATATCCCTTCATAGTTGAAGTTATACCAACATTCCTTACTTCATCTACCTCAACTCCACTAATTACATATCTGATATTACTAAACATAAAAGCTGCTACGTTATGAATTAAAAATGCTGTAGCACTTGTTTTACTATCATCACTAGCTAAACGTAATTTTCCTTCAATTAATAATTCCGACTCTGCTGGATATGTATATTTATCTATTTCAGGTATTACAATCCTAATTTCATCATTATTCGCATATTTTGGTGAACCAAAAGGTACGTGATTATGAAATTCCATCTCAGTAATAGAATTATCAACACGAACCTTACTTAATACATCTAAAATATCCATCCTTTATATTATAGATTTTTATATATACACCCACTATTAACTTCACACAAACAAATTTCTTCTTACACTAAAATATGATCCTCTCTTTACTTCTAATTAATCATAAAATTAATATCAAAAAAATTCCTCTTACTCTGATTGTCTTATACCAGAACTTTCAAACCCAAACTCTCCAAAAGTTTTTTATTTTTATAACTTAAACGATTATGTACAACCTTTCTGCTAATCACATTCAACCACTTATTTCCTGATCTTCGCACAAATTTCCTCGTCTTTTTCCACAATTTATTAACAATATTACTCTTTTTCCTCATATTAATAACAGGGTTTTCAACTCATATCCTTCTTCTAATACGCAAATATAATGTCAATTCTTCACCTCTTAAATCAACTAGACGTCCTGCCTGATCGACAGCTCGAATAATAATATTAGTTAACACATTAGTATTTACAGGCATATAAATCTTCTCATCCGGAACTTCTATTATTTTAAATCCTGGTGGAACATTTGGATAAAAATTATATAAAACGTGAGACAATTCTCCATTTATATAAGAACCATCCACTACATTACACATAATATCAATAGCACTGATTTTATTTATATCAACAATTTCATCACTATCAACCGGAGTATTTCTATCAACAACTCTATGTTGAAAACCAAGCAACGAACCTATTGAATTTTCGAATGAAAAATCAACTGCCACCGTAGATCTCATATAAACTTTCATCGTATTACTATTACCATTTAATACAAAATAATTTCGTTCACCTTCTTTACTTCGCAATTGTTGACTAATATATTTTTCTAAATCATGTATATCGTAAGTACCCTCAGGAATTATTATGTCCAACCATTGATAGGGATTACTCACCATAGATTTATAACGAAATACATTGATATATATATACATTGATATCTTCTATAATTATACCCTATAACATTATTACCATTCGATAATAAATACCTTTCAACTTCAATCGGAGGTTTTAAATCTCCATAACTATCAAAATATCTTATTACATCATTACTTTTCTTATACGCTACCCAATGAGTCCCTTTTCCAACATTATCATCCAAATTTATTATTCCCTTCTCCTTTTTATGTATAATTCTTGGTAAAGCATCTCTACTAAATATACCTCGAAATTTTCCTATTTTCCACCTTCTAGCATATTTCCATAAATCATTTTCAGTTAAAGGTCTTCGAGGTAATTCATTTAATCGTTTTTTGACCCAATTCCGTTTGGCAAATACACACCACAACCCGCTTTATAAGGTTTTTCATATAATCACCACAACCTGCTTTATAAGGTTTCAAATATAATCCACTACCTGCAGTTTTAGACTCCATAGCAAGATTATGACGTTTCGCTTCATTTAATTGATCTCTTTCTGTTTTTGCAGTATTAACTGCCTTCGCTATGGCTGCAGCACCACCACCTAATGAACCTAAAGCACCCAAAGCAGCAAACAATGGAATTAAAGGCAAAAATTCACCTTTCTTGGGAACTGCGATTACTCTAGAACGAGGAGGTAATATTCTTCTTCCAGACTTCACTAAACTATGATATGCAGCCTTCACATTAGCCAAAACACCTTTCCTCTTACCAATATGTCTTATTGCATTACGTGCTTGCTTCATTGCACGCATAAACGACATAGCACCACCAAATCGATTACCCCTTCTACTTCTTCTCCTGCTCTTACTTCTACTTCTTCTATCACTACCATCCCTTAGACTTTTTCTATACTTGCTCCTCATACCCATACCCAATTTTGTTTTTCCTTTCATAGCAACAGCAACTAATGAAGCAGCTAATCTTTCTCCTAAACCTTCGTCTTTACTCTTAATTCGCCCAATAGCCTTTTGGTATAATTTCTCGTCCGCAACGTGACGCTTCAATAAATCGGTTGAATGAGAATAAGATACATCGTGTTCTTTACAAGCCTCATCCAAAAAATTCACACCCTTATCACCTCTTTCAAGACGTTGTTTTAATTTCGTTCCAGGACCACAAAATCTATTTCCTGGTATATGTAATTCCACTGGAAGCTTATTTATAACAGTATTCAGCAATCCACTACCTTTCTTTCTCCCTTTCCGAATTAAACTACTACGTTTCCCCCTCAACCCCATCATATTAAAAATGAATCGTCTTCATTAATAACAAATGATATAATAACACATAACAACCAAAAGCAATAAATATATACGCCTCATACATAGAAGCCTCAAACACACTCCAACTTTAATTTTTAAAACTAATGAAGAATATATATACTCTTTTTTAATTTTATAACAATTAATGATATAGAATTAAACATAAATACAATAATTATTTATTTTTAATATGGACATACATATATTTTACAATTTTATATTGTTTTTCAATAAATCAACATCATTATAAATTTTTTGCAACCCATATACGACTAACTCTTTTGTTATGCAAACACACTCAGACGTCACTCCATTAAACATTTTTTCTATTTCCATATTTACACCGTTCCAACATGCATTGTGGTCAAGGTCAATGAGGAGGTTCGAGAATCGGCTGAGTCCCTCTACTGAAGGGGCTTTGTCTCTATATACATATACCTATATATGTATGTGTGTGTATGTTATTTTATAGCTTCACATTTAAACAATGAAATATTTACCATTTACCATATTATACCATATATTTGATTATTCCTAATTTTCAAATTATATCATTTAAACCTTTGTGAGTGTGTTTATAAATCAACTGGGATGTAATGCAGTCTAAAATGTCCTGTCTGTCTGTTTGCTATAGGCAATATAAGGGCCTAGCACCTTTAAATTATAAAAAAATAAAGTAAATGATTAAAATAAGGAAGGAATGGAAATTAATGAAGATTTAATAAGGTGCGCACAGCGCGAAGGTTAAAATACTATCAACTTTAATACACAGAAGAAAGAACAACTTCTTTTTCCTAAGACAGTGATAGCTTTAAAAAAAATAGACAAAAATGACGATAGTGACATGTGTTAAGCGCAAAGCCTAAAGCGATTTTTCATAAAATCTATTAAAAAATAATTTCGTTTCCTTTATATATAAAATAAAATTTGTTTTAACAGTTCGTCGAGTTTCCAAAGACATTAAACGTGCGTATATGTACACACGTATTGTAATATATTGTGATTAAGAATCTGTTATATATTAAATTTTCTATTTGAAAACTAAAAGAACTCAAATTTACTTAACAATTAAAAATGAGCTTTTAATTATACAAACAAACATATTTTAATAAATGTATAAGTTGATTTAAACCCGCTTTCTCAATTGAATCGTATTTAATGTCTTCATAAACAATAAAGATGTTATGTGCATCTTTCCGTTTTACTTTAATAAGCAACATATGTATACGGCAGTATTTGAAGTACTTCTCATAATTTGTACAAAATTCTGGATTAAATAAATATGAAATCGTAAATAATAAGGGATTCATACAAATACACGCTATTAAAATTTAAACTGGTGCTCACCCTGTGGTTGTTTTCTTGCTTCGGCGCTCAAACAAACTAGAACGTAAACTAATATAAATGATACAGGCACGTATTCCATGGCGATTAATTCTCGATTGTCTACTAACGACACAAGTCGGATAGTTTTAAATTGACATTATCGTCGACGGAAGGACGCGGTTTGTAAATACGACAAATACTTGATTCGCCCAAGGCAAAAATTTATTCTTAATTCGATAACTGGAATTGCGGATATTTTAGAACTTGAATGTGATTATTATTTCATATAGTAATTGTGTGAGGACGAAGAAGTACTTCTCAATTTGCTATTCATAAATTTCTGGTACTATACTGTAAACTGAAAATTGAGAAAAAATGTTGTTTATTATATTTATTGCATTTTCTTCTTCTATTTTTGTTTGAAACTTCTCACTTTGGCAATAGCCGTTGTAAGTTTTTGTTTCTCACCAACATTTTTAGCACTACTCAAAGAATTTTTGAATGCCCGAAGAGTTTGATTACATTTTTTAATATTTACTTTCAGATCTTCCATATTAGTATTGAAAAGGATTAGTTTAAATTGTTGAACGGACTGCATCTTAACTCAACGATAAACACTGACTGAATGACTCTGACGTTCATATCTTCTTCTTTATATTACTATAAATATCATTTAATTGGTTAATAATGATTACGTGCCTTCAGACGCTACCTTTAGACAGCATTTATATTTTCAAATAAATTGAATTCAGTTCATTTATTGTCGGTATAGCTTGTTAATCATAACATCCAACTCAGCGCACTCTGAGATCTCGTTGTGACTGTGTATGAATGAAACTATAACCGACATGAGTCATCCCTAAGTCCGGGCGGTATCTCGCAACCTCCTGACAGCTAGAGCGTTTTGACATTATTTACATCACAGGCCCCCTTGCAGACGTTCTGGTAACACTTTGTGAACCCCGTAACTTCCTTGTGAATGATTAGCATTCCAACCCCGAGTCTCCTAACTCGCCCCTATAAATTTGAAAACTCATCCTCACATAAAATTACATAATCATTCCTTGACTTATCTCTCTCACCAAAAACAATCCCCAAAAATGTAAGATTAAACGCTATATGAAAATATATGGGATTTGCGCCAGATTCTGTATAACCTATCAGACTATCTATCTGCTTACCTGCCTGTCTGTTTACATGTCTATCTGTATGTGCGTTTGTCTGTCTGTCTATCTACCTGTCTGTCTGTATACCTGTCTGTCCACCTGTATACCTGTTTAGCTGTATACCTGCCTGTCCACCTGTTTACCTGTCTGTCCGCCTGTTCACCTTTCTGCCTACCTGCCTACCTGTCTGTCTGTCTACATGTCTGTCTGTTAACCTGTCTGTCTGTCTACCTGCCTGTCTGTCTACTAAAACGTATGCATGTATTGCGGGTTGCATATCTGCGACGGAGTTAAAAAGTGCAAAATGGAGCTCCATAAGAAAATACATGGGATTTTGCGCCAGAATCTGCATAGCATATCTACTAACAAAGTTGTATTGCAAAACTTTCCCAGTACCCTTTGTATAGTAACAGCTAAGGATATTATAATAATATATTTTATATAAATATTTCTCTTTTGCAGGTTACTGGACAATGGAAAAGGACAGATCCTTGATACAGCCGGCTTCATCAGGCTTTGTAGGATTTTTATTGTGACTACACGGACGATATCACCACCAGAATGCTATTTGACGATTCATCCGAGAAGACATCGAAAAGCAGGTGTTTTCTTGCTTGACCATTACCAGTGCTCCTACAGCTAGATTAGCTGATCTACACTTTTCCTTTTGTTGCATGTGATGCAACTATTCTTTTGAGCGTCTTACCCAGAAGCTTTGGTGAATTTGCTGCAATAACTGGAATCTGAACAAGCGATTAGTAGATAAAGTTTTCAATTGAGACTCAGGCAATTCTAATAACGGCCACAGGAAATGTGATAGAGTTGGGTGAAGGGGAGAAGGTGTTAGGTCGGGCGGATCAGTTGACATAGGTAATACAGGAAGAGAATCTATAGTTGCCTCAATTCGTATTGAAATTATACTGAATTCCTCAACTGCTTTACGTAAATGTGTTTTGACATGTTTAATGCCCGCTTTCCACAATACACAGAAATGTGGTGAGTAGGGAGGAATGAATGACCAAGTTATGTCTTCACTTGCGTAATTAGTGATAATGTCGTTACTAGCAATTATTAAAAAGTCTTTTAATTGTTTTGAAGCACCGACCAAGTTAGCGCCATTATCTGAAAATCTATTTTCTGGTTTGCCACGACGTGATATTAACCGTCTAAGATAACAGAGAAAAGCTTCTGAACATA
This sequence comes from Dermolepida albohirtum, assembly GCA_031893035.1. NCBI lineage: Eukaryota > Metazoa > Arthropoda > Insecta > Coleoptera > Scarabaeidae > Dermolepida > Dermolepida albohirtum. The sequence continues at coordinate 9,918 of JAVIWB010002955.1, forward strand.
AACTTGTTATTAGGTCAATATGCACAGCTTTGCTGGAAAAACACCCAAACAAACATATCTAAAGTTTGCATGTTTTGGAACCTCGACCCTTGTGGTCTTTTAAAATAAATCGCCCTGCAAAATCAATACCAGTAACAGCAAAAGGACAACTGACAGTTACTCTCTTCTTCGTGCCTTTGGGCAAGCTGAGAAACAAAAAGAGCACTTTAGAGTTCAGTTACTGCGAGCGAACTGAATTATCTGTCTTTCTTTGGTTTTCTTAAATTACTAATAAATCTTAAACAATAAGCAATTATATGTTTTAATTAAGATCAGTTTAATTGTAAAATGAAAGTGAATTGTTAACATTAAGGCTTGTACTTATGCATTTTTGGCTTATGTTTGAAGCATACAATATAATTTTCAGTAATATTTTTTACTATTGGCATACCTGATGTAGGCCAAAATATTTGTCTAATGTGATATAAAAATAATTTAGGACTGCTATGGTGTAATTTCCTGCGTTTAGTTTCAAAAATTAATTTCGTTAATAGACGCTTCCCATTTAATAACAATGAGTGAATAATGGTGTATGATTCGCTAGTATTAGATCTGACTCCAACGCGCAGAAGGCTGTTTTAATTAAGTAATGGTGCCAAAGGGTCATCTTGAGGTAAATTATCTATAATTGAAGTATTGTTTGTATATTTTTTATAAGTCTGTATATCTTTTGATAAGTTTGTATTGCTTCTTATTCGGATTTAAAACCTGTTATCAAATCATTAACATAGAAGTAACGCAATATTAATTGTGAAACCAATGGAAATTCTTGTTGACTTAGATAAGCTGTCTAGAAAAGACATCTCATGGCCAAGTAAGGAGCTGAGGTAGTTCCGCATGCGACAGTGTTGATGTCATATATTTGTAATTCTTCATTGCTATTTGCCTGCTGTATATAAAAACTTCTGCAATCGAGAACACGACAGCAGGCACCTTGGTTACACAACCAAGCCGCCTGCTGTAGTTGTCACTGAGTAAAAAAGAAGGGTTCTTCTTTTTTCGACAAGCTCCCAGTTCGCCCTTTTCCCCGCACCCACGTGACCAATGTATAAAAGGGAGTAAGCAAGTAAGTTATGGTCAGTATGCCTTTGCTGCCGTATCATAAGTATTTGGGACCGGGCAACACACTAGACAATGGGGATCCGGTTGACGAAGACGATCGAATAGCCCAACAACATGATTCCGCTTATGAGACTGCCCTAACGGCCTAAGACATATCTAACGCAGATAAAGAAGCGGTCGCTGACTTTTGGTCCGACTTTGTAGATACCGGTAATTGGCATTCCTTAGTAGGTATGTGTAAACACTTATATCATTGCAATAGCATGTTTATGCATTTTGATGAGATTTTAATTTGCATTTTGCATAAACAACGTGATGTAATATTTTGCAATAATGTATTCTAGGTGCATCGGGATTGCAAACAAAGTTAGAGGTCGAAAAACATACAGGCGTCTTATACCCGGATATGGCTGGCCGTAAACGCTTGTACAAGCCATTATCGTTACGTGATCGGGGTGAAGAACGTGCCGAGGAGCAACGTGCAAACCGACATGAAGAGCATGATTTGCGTCGCGATCATATGCAAAGCACAACGCAACCATCTTCTACGCGTGATGTAAGCGATGTAGGTCAAGACGAAAGCGAACGTGCTCAAAATGACGCATCGACGGCATCTAATCGTTCTAATACAGGTGGTATTGCAAATGAACATAGTAGTCTAGCAACATTATATATTGACCAATCTTTAAGTTCTCCGGGATTAGTTTTCTTTAAGAAAAGCCGTATAATGCACACATGGGGGTTCGGTTCATCGCGTATACATATCGGTCCGCCAAAACGAAAGAGTGACTATTTTTGTATGAATACTTCGCTCGCGTACGTACCTGTTGACTGGGTACTGTTTTATTTATCGCCCGTTGAGTTTTCATCCTTACCCTATGGTGCCTATATAAAAGAAGTATACGTTGAAATTATACCTAAAGGGGTGCGGTGTTCTTTCGATACGGGAACTACGTTGACTAGTACAGCTAATTCTATGCATGTCATTTACGGAAAACATGTGGTCGGTTTGAATCACAAAGTAGAAATGATCAATCGTAAAATACAACAAAAAGACGGAAATCCTATGAAAGTAGCGAGTATATCTCATATTGATAAATATGAATTTACAAATCGTTTTTATGGCGACTCGAACAGTTTTCATAGTCAAAATGAACCCACGTTTCTCTGTTCTTGGGGCGCGAATCGCGCTTTGCCGAACTATGCTTGTCTCGTTGCAACAACTAATGCCTCGGCAAAAACAAATTTCATATAGGCACTGGATGGCCTCGTCTAGATAATATCGTTAAGAAATATAATTTGAATGAACATATTACCGTTCCGTGTGTTAAATACACATACAAACCGAAAAATGGTCTTCTACGTAATTGGCAACATTCATCGGTCGTACCGGCCGACTTGCAATTATATTCTGGACATGTAAATTTATCGGCAGCTATAACACAATTTAAAAAAGACGCACCCTTTAATAATGAATTGCAAGGCGCTTATCCAATGCATAAAGATATGTTTATATATGAATCAATTATAGAAAAAATCATTTTATAGCACATCCTAAAAAAAAGAGTGATCTCATTAGTCAGCCTCAGGTGCATATAGGCATTGAGCCCGTACAATCTAACTCCCCCAAGATACTTCACCCTCGTTTGTTAATGCTAGTGCAGATTATGAAATTAAATGCACGTGCAGTATTGGTTTCAATACCGAAATGATGTACACTGCGAATCTATATGCGTCTAAAATGCAGTTTATTGCCGGCACGCACGATGATAATCATCATTATTACTTACAACAAAACCATGTCGGTGGTTTATATTCCAGGGACTGGTATGGTAATTACGATAAGGAGGATGCAGTTAAGCCAACTGCGGCCGCCACGACAACATAGTCACCATTCTAATGTAATATATATTTTTTATTTATACTATGTATATATCTATTCACAAATAAAAATCAGTCATTTTATTTGAACAGTTTTTTTTATTTTACAAGCAACAGTTACATTGATTTATGTATGAATAATTTTATAAATTTTCCAGAGTTCATATAAACCTAGAGGATGTATATTCTTCGTGAAAGTGGCCAATAAATCCGCCTGACTCCACTGGAATTTGAACATTCTATTGTTGAATATGTCGTTATTCGGAAAAACTTCTACGTTTGTCGTAATAATAACGGGTGTTTTATCAATTTGAACATGCGTCTGATACTTTATATTCGCCATAAGGGGATCACCAGCTAAGAACATCTTACAAGTATCGAATGCCGCGGCTTCAACGTTCGGTTTGTCCCATATTAAAACGCGTTTGTCGATGCAATCTTGCAACGGAAATTGACTATATTTATTGAAATTAGAAATTTGCCCTTTCACTAAACATAACGCGGCACATACTTTCGCCATAATCGTTTTACCGCCATTACTTGGACCCAACAATTGAATGCAATTCTTTTTTTCGATTTTTTTATCTAATATTTGATATAATACCGACAAGAAATTATATATGCTTTCGTCGTCGTAATCGCATTGAAATGCAATTAATGATTGTAAACGTTGCGCGGACTCCTCTACCGTATAATAATAATCAAATACGTGACCTGAAGTGCAACCGCACAATGGTGTGCAATTTAAATAAAACTCGATTAATTCATTGATTGATTTATTGCAAATTTCCCTTTGAAATATATCTATTGCCAAATGAAAGGAAGTATCCGCGCGATCGATATGTTTTAAATATTGATTATCTAACCATTGTATTGTCTTACATGAACTTAATAAGGGGCATACCGGGTGTTTTTTGAAAAATTCGAGAATCTGCGTGATTTCCTCTTCTTGCTTGTTTGCGAATGATTTTGGATGCTTTCTTTTACGTGAGCGATTAGACGGACCAGGTGTTGGTAACGTTCCGGCATCAACGGAGTCGCTACGAATTGCACAGATTTCGTCATTTTCGTCCATAATTGTTCCTTGCTGACAGTCTTCGCCTCCCGGTACGGTATTAATTTCATTTGAATTAAATATTTGCCATCTGGTGCCGGCGAGCTTATAGTAGAGACATTGTCTTGGGAATACGAACATATATATTCCGAGAGATTCGAAATATTCTAGAAGAAGAATTGCATTACTTTAGAATAATATTAACAGAGATAAGGTAACCCAATTCAACTTACCGTTTCCAACTGATCCTCTTCAGACAGCGCGTCGTCTTTGAGGGACGAAAGGCAGTCCCTGGAGGCAACTGCATCGGCAAGTGCTGGCTGTCCAGTTGCAATCGTGGATGATGTGCATGTGTCGCCAATCCGTTGTGACATCATGGTAGGAGATGATAAGCATTTGCCCGAAATACTTTCGTCTTCCGATGGCATTAATGTATTCAATACAGTGTTCCACATCTCGGACGGGAAGGACATCGTGGCAAATTCTTCGTCGCAATGTAGTTCTTGCGATTGCGGCCACGAATCTGTTTCGTCCAGGTTCACACACCCTGCTTTCATTATTTTCTTCAGTGCTCTCAACAGCGGCAAGATCGCTTGACCAAAATGTAGAATAAATTTCTTCAAAGATGCTGTCAATATCGTCCAGAAATCCCGTGGATTCGGCCATAAAGTTTGTATTATTTCGAGGATGTCTTTTGTAGATATAACTGTTGCTTGCAATTGATCACTGTTGTTCATATTTATATAACAATTTTTTAAAGCGGCACGTAAGGCGGTAAATTATAAAGTTGGCGACGCTGATTGTATGCCGTCAAGCACGAGTCACAGTCGACTAACAAATGGTATGTGTAAAGGCGACGATGACAAATAATACGTTTACGTGCCCGGTCTAGGTCATGCAGCGTTACCATCTCAATAGGAACATTCCAATAACTAATGAGATGATATTCACGCTTTTCTAAGTAATCGAGTGGAGGAATATTCTCCCCACACGTCCAACAAATGCGGCCCGTATACTCCGTACCAAATTCCTCCCTAGTTCCTTCATAATCGGGTGGAACTTCATAAATACATCCGCAACTATTTTCCAATGTTCGTAGATAGGCAGTTATAAATTTTTCAATTTTGCAATGCCAATTTGATATATTTTTATTTAAAGTATTGAATTCCCTGAAATTGGGCGTAGCGTCGTACGGATATCCGGCGTAATCGACAAACGGTGAACATGGAAAATAAATGCGCTCCATTGCACTAATAATCTGAAACAGAACTAATATTAGTTAATGAAAACACTGACAGCGTGTCTTTATATATACATTATCCATACTACGACTCACGAGTTTCCACTCTCCGATTTCACTTTCACAAAATGACCTGCATAATTTATATTGTATTTGCATATTATACAGGCCCAGTCAAAAAGTTCTTTTTTCTAAATTTAATGCTTTTTTGGTCACGTGGGTGCGGGGAAAAGGGCTAACTGGGAGCTTGTCGAAAAAAGAAGAACCCTTCTTTTTTACCCAGTGACAACTACAGCAGGCAGCTTGGTTGTGTAACCAAGGTAACTGCTGTATATAAAAACTTCTGCAATCGAGAACACGACAGCATGCACCTTGGTTACACAACCAAGCTGCCTGGTGTTATATATATATATAATATATGTTACAGTCATCTATCTTCAGGATGGATAAGAACCTGCCTATACATTAGCCATCACCATAAATTAATGTTCTCTAAATCTTAGTAAAACATTGAGTAACTAATTCAAAATTGTTCAGCCTGCCATTTGTAAGTCGCTAGTGACTATGTAGAATCACTATTTCATGATTCGTCGAAAAGAAGTCGAAGTATGTTTGTTATGTCATCTTGTTTCAACTCTGGATGATGAAGCAGATAGTATGAGGGAAAAGTTTAGCTCAAATTCTCTGCAATGTACATCCCATGTTAATGTAGTCCTCCATGAATGTAACATATTGTTGTTTTAATGCTGACGGAGATGTTAATTTTTCGTCTATCTTAAGGAAACTTATAATCAAAATTATAGTCTAATCATCGTCTATTATAGTGAGATTCTCTTGAATGTGGTTTTCCAAACATCGAAGATACATCTCGGAGTTCCTTCCACGTCGTCAATATCCCAAAATTGTTTCAAATCATCCAGCCGTATCACATGCATGATTCACTGTTCCACGAACGATCCAAGTCAGTGCAGTTTCCCTTAACCGTAATACCGTCTTTAATTTGTATGTTTGACTATGTAATACTTTTCCAAAAATATTGGCTCCTAATAGCATATCAATGTCATGTACTTCATTGAATTCTGGATGTGCTAAATAAATACCTTCTGGAATTTCAACGAAACAATATGCTGCATTTGAGAATTTAGTTATTTTTTATCAAATGAAATAAGTAAGAGACGAAATGAAATTACTGCAAATTGATGTAATGGTAACATTTGTCTTTTAATGTGAGTTAGAAATAATATAATAGAATATTTTATAATTGAAACATTTGTAGCAGTTTCTTTGAGATTTAATTTATTGACCAAATGTGTTGATATAAAATTGATTTCTGAATCACTATCCAGCAGTGCTCGTGCATGGTACGTAATGCCATCTGCACCTCGAATCTCTATTTTGACTGGGGATAACAAAACAAATCCATTGTGTGAAAATAAAGGAAGATCAGTTTGTGATAAATTGTCCTGCACTGGTGGATTTGGCTCTCTATCAGTATGAAGCAGTATATTATATTTATATTGACACTGCATGTGCTAGATTTGCACTTATGTGCATCTTGATCAAGACACAAACAGTTCAAGCATAAATGTTTTACCTTTTATAATCTAATTGTAGCTGGTAATTTCAAAAATTCTTGGCAATTAAAAATAGCATGTTGCAAAATAACAGCTTAGATTCGTTGATACTATCATCGACGTAAGCTTAATACTAACATAATTATTGCTTGACTTGTATTTTGTTTGATGATTTGTTTCAAATATTTCCATTTGATCTGTCCTTTCAGTCAGGAATTGCAAAAGATCCTGAAAGGTAGGAAAATCCGTTGATGATTTAAATTGATTCCATTCCCTTATCGTTGTTTCATCTAATTTATTAGCAATTAATTAATTAATGCTCGCAAATATTGAGAGAGTCGAATTCGGATTCTCGAGTGTCGATCTGGTGGCTGTTCTGTCCTTCCTGTAGTAACCTGGTGTGCTGAGGCGATATCCTGACGAAGTACGACATCCACTGCAAATCTTTTCGCAAACTCTTTCTACGTTAGTTGCTTGGTAACCACAAATTTTGCATTCCATGCTGCAATCTCCGAAGACTTTGGATTATTCACTCTTGGTTCGATAGATGATTGAAGAGGGAATATATCTCTTATGTGAAGCAAAGTATGGTGTGGACGGCAACCTCGTTGCTTCGTTCGACGGAAAGACTGGATCCGATTCTGAGAACTAATTAAACCATTATTGTAAACTGATTAAAGAAGTTTTGGGGTTTTGTTGTAGACTTAGATAACAATAGTAATAATATATTTACAGGCGAACCCAATTAAGGACAACATTGTATACAAATAGAACCAAGTATATACAATCAAAGTTCATATCTAAAGTAACTAAAAATATAAGAAATAGAAAATAAAAAACAATACGTTAAAATAATAGAAAAATTAAAATAATAAGAAATTAACAATAATAGAAAGTTAAGAACTAAAAACTAAACGAACCGTCGAAAATATCCCTGCAAATTTTGTTGGCGTTCAACGCCATATGGTAGACGGAAGCCTTCCACAGGAGATTCGTTCTCGGCGTACCGTAAACAAACGTGGCAGCGCTTCTAGAGGAGGAGCAGCGAGAAACTGCAAAGTTTAGACTGGCCAGGAGATCTGAGCAGTCTATCTAACCATTCACTAGCTTGTAAACAAAACAAGCAATGTGTCTGGATCTGCATTCCTCCAGTGATTGGACTTTTTGCTCCTCCAACAGAACATTGTAATCACCGCCACGCTCAGGATACACGCCCGAAGACTTGAAGGAAAGGAATTTAAGAAATCGACGTTGAACGCGTTCGATTGCATTTATCTGTGGATCGTATAGGGAATACCATACAATCGACCCATACTCCAGCTTACTGACAACCAATGCAAAGAACAGTATTTTCGATAAGCTAATATCGTTGAAATACTGTGTTTTCCTTATTATAAAGCCAGCACTCTTAGCCGCAGAACGAAAAATATTATTAACATGTAAATTAAAACTTAGAGAAGAATCAAAGAAAATACCGATGTCCTTGATGGAGCCGACTTTCATAAGAGTGTGTCTATTTAGGGAGTATGAGGAAGAAATAGGAGTTAATTTGCGAGTAAATGACAGGGCGAAATATTTATCTATGCTCAAACAAAGACAATTAGACTTAGACCAAGCTTAAATAAGGTCTAGAATTGCTTGAAGCCGAGCGACATCTGCAATGGAAGAAACAGCGGCGAAAATCTTTACGTCGTCGGCATAGCACAAGGCAGAACAAGACAGGGTAAGTAATAAATCGTTTATGAAAAGTGAAAACAATACTGGGCCAAGGTTTGACCCCTGAGGCACCCAAAATGATGAATGAAATGTTGTTGAACAAAATCCATTGTAGAATACCTAATTAGGTCTGTTCTTAAGATAGGATTATGTTAACTGAAGGAGGCTAGGTGCGAAACCATAACAAGATAATTTATCCAGTAATATACGATAATCCAATGTGTCAAATGCACGAGAAAAGTCAGTGAATATGCTGTCGATCTGATTGTCCATAACTACACAGATGAACTGCATGAAGAAAGCCAGATTAGTTACTGTAGATCTCCCAGGGAAGAAACCGTGCTGACGCGGAGAAATATATGAACAGATATTAGCGAAGATGCTGACTTAGAGTAGGAAGCGGGGGCAAGTGCAGGTTTACTACTCCTTGGGATGGGGCGCGGAGATGATAGCAGGCTTTGGTGTTGCTGGAATCTGGGAAGGGGCTTTCGAGGAGCCAGACTGGAGTTGCCTTGGTGTTTCCACTTACTTGACATTATTGGACATAATCTTGTTCTTCAGTCCGGAGAAATTCCTACCATCCATTCTTGGCATTCCAGCTCAAGTCACCCTGCCAAGATAATAACGTCATCTTGAACTAGAATGTCGGTAGACCTCGTTGTACTTTGTATGGAGTCAGAAGATACTGATTGTGCATCGTATTCCATGACCTCACATTTCTCCTCACAATTCTCATCACTGCAGTTTTGAACTGCTTCCTTGAGTAGATGGTAGTTAGCGGCAAGTGGCAGATCAACACAGCTACTACAGATTTGCAGCTCGGCGAGCCGAAGGAAACTTGGCGTACTTGTAGGCGCAGGTGAGGTAACTTCTGTCGAAAATGACATCTGGGATGCTTGAAGTACTTCTTGTGGCAGTGATGGCAGCTTTCCTTTGTTCTGTCTTATTCTATAATCATAAGGAACAGAAAACTTCTCTTTTCGTAGAATTTCCATACTCTGAGAGTTCGGGGTGCCTGTTTGTCTTTTATACAGCGACACTGCTAATTACAATATATTACACTCTACCAAACCACACACCAACAATGTCGGTGATACGTGCAGAGTAGTAGTACTTTGAAACAAGCAGAGAAATAATACGTCAGAACACGTTATATAATTTCGAGAACAGTAAGCACATCAGATTAATACAGCTAGATACTATCGTAAGACAGTCTCCATAGTGTTGACAACAATGGAGAATGAGACGTTGACTTGATATACTTTGATATACCGTTGTGAATATATACGACATACAAAAATATTGAAAGCACCCTCCGAATTAAGACCGATTGATCTAAATTTGTGTAAAATTTGATATATGCCAGTTTTTCAAGACTGACAAGAAAATCTGTTCTTTTACTTTTCCAAACACACCCTACTGAACACATAGTAAGTAAACATATATACGTTGTCAGATCCGAGAGCGGCTATGGGAACGTCAAATTTGAATTGACACAGCGGTAGACTATAGCACACTGAGTCTGTACAAGCGGTTAAATATGTATATACAATATATATATATATATATATATATATATATATATATATATATATATATACATATAAAGTTTCGGCAGTATTAGTACTAAAGGCTGTTTGTGGTGAGAGGACTAAAAATTTAATCTTTAAAGGTATTTTGATTTTACAATTTTCGCTTTTTCATAGCACTTCATTTCACAGAATATACGAGGATAGTTTGACAAGTAGTGGCAATGACACATAGGTGGCGCTCTAATTGGTAGAACAAATGCACTGTAATTTAGGTTGCCTATTTATATGTTTACATTTCGATATTTAGATAAATCGGTTGATTAGTTTTTTTTTGACAGCTGATTGAAAATGAAGCAACACGTCGTTTTGTTAAAGTGGAAAAAGCAGAGTATCGTGCGGTGATTAAATACTTCGTAATTAAGGGGAACATTAGGTAAATCTGCTCGCAATAAGTAGATGGGTAAATGAATTTAAACGTGGTAGAACAAGCTGTGTTGATGAAGCGCGCTCTGGAGCATCCAAAATCGTGATTTCTAAGGAAATGATTATGAAAATCCATAATATTATTACGCAAGATCGACGACTCAAAGTGAGAGAGGTAGTAAACATGGTAAACATTTCAACAGAACGCGTACACCATATTTTAATGAAAGAATTGGGCCTTTTCAAGCTTTCGGCAAGATGGGTGCTTACGACTGATCAAAAGTTCACTCGTTTGCGCTTTCCAATGAGTGTTTGGACCTTTATAAGCGGAATCCGGTTGATTTTTGTAGGAGATTTGTTACTTGCGATGAAACTTTGATACACTACAGTACACCCGAAACTAAACAACAGTCGAAACAATGGTTAGAACGTGGTTCTGCACCTCCAAAAAAACGAAAACCACTTTATATCGGCAAACAAGGTGATGGCATCAATTTTTTGGGATTTAAAGGGCATTTTGCTCATTGATTACCTTCAGAAAGGTGCCACAATAAACGGACAATATTATGCAGAACTTTTACAAAAATTAAATCTTGAGATTCGTGCTAAACGGCCAGGAATGGCAAAGAAAAAGACTCTGTTTCACCAGGACAACGCTCCCTCGCATACCAGCACAGTTGCGATGTCAAAAATTCACGAGTTGCATTTCCAATTAGTATCGCATGCGCCGGATCTAGCCTCTTCCGACTTCCACCTTTTTCCAAAATTGAAAACGTCACTAGGTGGAAAGAAATTTTCGTCTAACGACGAGCTTATCATCTTCGTAAATGAGTATTTTGCAAGCCTTCCGGAATCGCATTTTAGAGGGCATTGGAGCACCGTTGGAATAAATGTATTGCTCTTTTAGGAGAATATATTGAAGAATAAAAATTATTTTGTGTTTAAAAAATTCGTTTTTCTTTTCCATTCTCACTACTTGTCAAATTACCCTCGTAGTTTACAAAAAACTCAGTGTCTACGCAAATATCATATGTTAGTACATGCGGCTATGAAAAAAAAGCTAATGAAAAATATACACACATTTATTATACGTATAAAAATATACTAAAACATAATCATAATATCGTAAATAATGTATGACATTTGTTACACGTATAATATAAATTCCTGTCTGTCTTTTTGTCTAGTCAGGGTTTTAAGTTATCTAGAATCCATTTTGTATACTTTTCAACCCTCGTATACACATCTGGATAATTTTCTTGCCCACATATTCGCGTTCCGAAAGAAACGATTCCGTACTGAATGGATATAACCTGTCCATCATTGACATAGTAACCTAGTAGTGGACTTCCACCGTCAGCGCAAAAAGATTGTCCTTTTCCACCACCAGCACAAATCTGATTGTCTGTCACTTGTACTTGAGATTTGAATTTATCTGCACAAATTGGAATATCTACTCTTGAAACCGACGTCTTTAATAATACTGGACTCCAAAAGCCTACATAAAATAAAATTCACTCTGTATAAACGTTTATTCATTGACATCAATTTTATCATACCAGATACAGTAACTCCCCATCCAATAATTGTATAATTCTTGATAGGGTTTTTCTTCTCGGCGGCTATAAGAGGTAGGCATACTGAATCGACAGAATCTAGAATTGAATGATTGTATTTAAATTTGTAATTGCATGCAAATGCAAGTTTTATTTCTATTTGTATTTACTTATATACGAGTACGTGTATAGTATAATTATTCTACCGTATATTTTTGAGTATAAAGTGATAATTTATTTTTCATAGCGTAGTGACATCTGGTTGAAAACAAATATCGCTCTGCAAGAATATTCCATGTTTACTTTACAATCTTATTTATAGTAAAAGGTTGCCCAAAAAGAGCGCAACATTTTCGAGGTATTTTCTTTTAATTAAGTACGTTGTGATCAAAATGTCATGAATGTCAAGTAGACATAACACGATTGTCAAAAATATAGCTTTATACGAATGAACAGCGTATTTTAGTTGTTAAAACTTATTTTTAAATGCACGGAAAGCCTCGCGAAAACAAAGAAACCGAGAAAATAAACAAACACAAAGAAAATATTCCTGTAACCGATGTGAGTGTTGCTGAGAATTCAAAGTTCGATTCGCCATTGCTCACAGGAATTGACAATTTTAAAACCCATTTTATAATTGATTTAAAGCGATTTTATCATGCGAAGTGGCTTGTATTTGCCCATTGGATATTGCAAAATCAAGAACAGTGATGGTAGATGGTGATTTTTCGAAAAAATCCTCTTTAGAGATGAAATGTATTTTAATTTGGATTAGCAAGTGAATATGCACAACTTTCTAATTCGAGTTGCTGAGAATTTTTAGCCGGTTCATGAGTCAAAAATAAATTCACAAAAAGTGACAAGTGTTTAGTGTGGGTTTTGAGATGGCGGAGCTGTTTAGCTGCACCGTGGGAAATGCACGTGAACTCATATTTAATGATGACTATTGTCATAACATGGTAAAGGAGTTTCTGTAGCTTACATTGATCAGTACAGGTGTCGACAATATTTGGTTCCAGCAAGGAGGCAACCCCTCCCACACAGTACAAGGAAGAAATAATGCAGTTGTTGCAATAGCAACCAGAATTAGTCACACTGAGATCGTTTGATATTAAGCTATGCAATTTTTGGTTATAGATTTTTTAAAGTACACGCATAATCCAACTGGCGAACAGCAACTGGTGCGATTAAGAATGGGATTCGATGCGTTATTGGTGAAAGTGTGTAGAAATGTGTGTAAATATTGTCGTAAATCCGCTAAAAGAGCAAGAATGTGCCAATCATGTTGTGGCGTCCAGTTGTTGCAAATTCTGTTTAATACTCAATTAGAGTTTACATATTTTAAGTTGCAGTAAAAGAGCATAGTTTTTCAAGGAAAGTATACCGTTTATTAAAGAATTAAATATTGTGTTCTTATTTACATTAACTATAAGATGTTTTGTGTAAGAAATACAGGGTATGGTAGAAATAACTTTAGAAAATTGAACGTACATAACAAACCAACTCTAGAAGCTATTCAAAAATATATTTTGCAGTTTGAAAGAGCAATTTTGGCAATTTACTTTATACACTCACACAAACACACACATACACACATGTATATATACACTACGAGGATAGTTTGACAAGTAGTGAGAATGACACATAGGTGGCGCTCTAATTGGTAAAAAAATGCACTGTAATTTAGGTTGCCTATTTATATGTTTACATTCCGATAGTTAGATAAATCGGTTGATTAGTTTATTTTTGACAGCTGATTGAAAAAGAAGCAACACGTCGTTTTGTTAAAATGGAAAAAGCAGAGTATCGTGCGGTGATTAAATACTTCGTAATTAAGGGTATGAAAGCTTCCGAAATAAAAGATGAGTTACGGGAAACATTAGGTGAATCTGCTCCATCATCCGCCACAATAAGTAGATGGGTAAATGAATTTAAACGTGGTAGAACAAGCTGTGTTGATGAAGTGCGCTCTGGAGCACACAAAATCCTGACTTCAAAGGAAATGATAAAAATCCATAATATTATTACGCAAGATCGACGACTCAAAGTGAGAGAGATAGCAGACATTGTAAATATTTCAACAGAATGCGTACACCACATTTTAACGAAAGAATTGGGCCTTTCCAAGCTTTCGGCAAGATGGGTGTCGCGATTGCTTAAGACTGATCAAAAGTTTACTCGTTTGCGCATTTCCAATGAGTGTTTGGACCTTTATAAGCGGAATCCGGTTGATTTTTGTAGGCGATTTGTTACTTGCGATGAAACTTGGATACACTACAGTACACCCGAAACTAAACAACAGTCGAAACAATGGTTAGAACGTGGTTCTGCACCTCCAAAGAAAGCGAAAACCACTTTATCGGCAAACAAGGTGATGGCATCAATTTTTTGGGATTCAAAGGATATTTTGCTCATTGATTACCTTCAGAAAGGTGCCGTAATAAACGGACAATATTATGCAGAACTTCTACAAAAATTAAATGTTGAGATTCGTGCTAAATGGCCAGGAATGGCAAAGAAAAAGATTCTGTTTCACCAAGACAACGCTCCCTCGCATACCAGCACAGTTGCGATGTCCAAAATCCACGAGTTGCATTTCCAATTAGTACCGCATGCGCTTCATTCGCCGGATCTAGCCCCTTTCGACTTCCACTTTTTTCCAAAATTGAAAACGGCACTAATGTGGAAAGAAATTTTCGTGTAACGGCGAGCTTATCATCTTCGTAAATGAGTATTTTGCAAGCCTTCTGGAATCGCATTTTAGAGATGCATAAGGGCATTGGAGCACCGTTGGAATAAATGTATTGCTCTTTTAGGAGAATATATTGAGAAATAAAAATTATTTTGTATTTAAAAAATTCGTTTTTCTTTTCCATTTCCATTCTCACTACTTGTCAAACTACCCTCGTATCACTTGGTTTTGAAAATGATACTCCCCAAATTCCGATAATCCTTTTCTAAGTAATATTGTTCCTCCCTGAAGTTCTGTATTATTTATGTATCTGATTATATTGCTTTGTTTTCGTGCGGGCTGACAGTTTTCAGGTCATTAGTGTTCCATCCTTGCGCTGATAGACGCGAGCCTTTAGGTATCCCCAGTCAAAATTCGCAAAATACGTGATCGGGAAGCTTAGCGATAGCTCAGCAGATGGTAATATGTTAGCTGTTTACCAACCAAGCCCCGAGGTAGAGTATAATTTGTAAAGTAAATGGCAAATATTACCCTTTTCAAGCTCAAGTATTCGGGAGCTATTTTTACCGTGCCCTATACTGCAAATACTATTCGAAATAATCTTCCATGTATTGATAGAATTGAGCTAGTTTTTCAATTATTGCGATTCGCTGAAGAATACACAACTAAATAATTTTTTGATAAGTGAATCAATTTTGCTTAGGTCTGATATATCAATATAATATTTATTTTATATAACTTGGCTAGTATTAAAATTCAGCATAAACTTATTTAAAACGCTAGGATGAGCCACAACGGCTTTGTAAAAGCACAAACAAACTAAAATCAAAATTTAAGTTATCATAACGTTTCCTTCCACTCTCGAGTGTATCGAGGGTATGCGTCGAGTTGTTTCTCTTGTTTCTATTTACAAAATTTCGTTGCTTGTTAATATAATTTCGGAAATACCGTTTTTATCCCGAAATAGTTGCTTTCATTATTTTGAAGTGTTTTTAGCTAGTATCGATCACAAACTTATTTAAAACGGTACGATGAACGACAACGACTTTGCAAAAGCAGAAGTGATAATTTGCTAAAATTTATTAGCTCAAATGTTCATCCTCATTTTGGAGAACTAACCTACACCGTTGCCACCTGCAAATGGTTCGAGTATTATAAGATAAAAATTCTGCAGCAACGTCTAGCAATTTGTATGTGTTCAAACAGGCAGATGGCAGATAATCTACGATCCTTCAATCATTCTATTCACTGTTGAATCAGAATTGAATAGACGTAGAAGTTTAAACTTACATAACGCAGGTGTGTATAAGAATGCATATACCACTATACTCTCTGATATCAACGTGGAATTTCTGTTAATGTGTAGAGATAATTTTTTTAGAAATGCCTCTTCATATTTTAGTTTTGTTATAAGAAATTTTTAGATGCAACATGTTCTGGTAAATGGATTAGCTGTGGTGTGGCAGTCCATATTCTTGGCCCTTTTTGAATTTCCTCAATTATTATTTCGGGAGCCTTTTAAAAACATTAGCGTTGAACAATTTATTCAGGGAATATAAGATGGATGTAGAATGATACGTAATCCACCAGGAGTATTAGAATAAGACAGTTTACGATACTGAGAGTCCAAAAATGTAATAATGAAGACGGAGAATGTTTTTAACATCTCCATTAAGTTTTTTGTTGTCTTTCCTTTTTTAAAGAATATGCCTTTAAGAAACTTTTTATTTGTATTGCTAAAAAGAGCAGAGCCACTTATATCAATCTCAAACTTTATGTGTGTGTTTATATGTGTGTTCATGTGTGTCTTTCTGTCTTTTGTTATACTTACATACTGTAGTATTAGCTGGCTTTCTCAGTCTTATAAGTGCAATATCGTTCTGAAATGTTTTTGAATTGTACTCTGGATGGACAATTGCATCGCTCGTGTCGACTTCAAAATCCTGAGGGACTTCTGCGCAGTCTGGTTCATCACTCCAACTCTCGTCGCAGTCAGGATTTGATGTGAAATTATGTTCGCCCAATCGCACGCCGATACTGTAACATAATTACCATATATTTATGTTATGATTAACATATACACAGTCTGTCTCAGAGAAAATGGAACTTCTCTAAAATAAAAACAAAAGCTTACTATTTTGGTAAAATTCATTTATTTTAATAAATGTAGTCGCCTTCGGCTTCAATATGACGTTTTGCACAGTCAATTAACATGTCGAATGAATTTTTAAGTTCATCTTTAGTCATATCCTTCGCTGTCGACGTCTTTTCAATGCTTTCGACGTCAGCATAACGCCGGCCTTTCATCAGTAAATATAGTTTGGAGAATAGAAAAAAATTACAGGCCGCCAAATCCAGTGAATAGGATGCATTATTGATGGTTAAAATACCATGTGTAGTTAGAAAACCAGTGATAAGCGTCGAACGATGAAATGGTGCGTTATCATGTTATCAAACGCCAGCTACCATTTTCACGATATTAAGGACACATACGACGAGTACGTGCCAAAAGACGCTTCACAACACTAAGATAATATACAGCATTGACTGTTTCACTAGTTGGTACAAACTCTTTGTGTACTATGCCCTTCGAATCATAAAAACAAGTCAACATTGTCTTCACTTTTGACTTCTACAGACGGTTTTTTTTCGGTCTTTTTTCGCTTGGGTGCTTCTATTTAGAGATTTGACGCTTGCTCTTTGGATCATAGTGAAAACACCACCTCTCATTGCCAGTTACAATAGAATACCTGAAGTTTTCGTCCTTTTTTGAGTCTTTAATCAAGTCTGTACGATGTTGAATTCGGAGCAGTTTTTGATTATCAGTTAGCTTGTATGGTACTAACTTGCTCAAATCTTTTTTAATCCCAAATGCTGTGTAAAATGCGATTATTTAAATCTTAGGAAATATTTAATTCCATTTCCACGTATCGCAATGAGGATTTTGGCTCATCTCTGATAAATTCACGCACAAATTCGATGTTACTTTCCGTAATCACAGATTTTTTTGCATCATTATGTCCATCGTCATTTATGTCCGTACGAGCGTCTTTAAATCGTCTATACCACTCTTACACACTCGTACGTGAAAACACATGTCACCTTACACTTGTTTCATCAAATTGAACGTTTCAGTAAACGATTTGCCGAGTTTAAAATAGTACTTAATATTTGCTCTTTGTTAAAAATTCATTTTTCGACCAACGCCAAATACACATGATTATACTTTATGCGCAATTTCTCTGCTTCTAATGATGCAAATGTTACGATATTTTAACATAACGTTGGTGAAAGATCTACCTTACCAACGCATATTGTTTTGAATAGATGACGCCACTAAGAATTACTGTTTTAAAAAATTCCGTGTTACTCTACGATAGACTGTGTATTCCGTATGTATACATATATATTATAATATATATATATATATATATATATATATATATATATATATATATATATACATATATATATTACAGTTACAGCACACAGAGTACATTAGGATATTGCTTTTTACGAAATCCTAGAGGCGTGTTAAATGTGGGCAAATTAAATTAGAGGATCTAGTAGTCCAAATGCTTCCGTTTTTTAATATATTACGATTCGAAGAGATTTCTTAAGATATGAAGGGGGTTCATGTTTGATCTGAACTTCCTCATATAGCAATAACAATATTAACTGTTATTCAATATAATGTTCCTGTTTTATTATACATTTGACCTGAAGTTGGAGCTATCTGCGAATATAACTACAAAAAATTGCATTTGTTACATGCGCGGCCAAATTCCCGTCGCGTGTGCAAAAAGATTATAGTCGCAGAATGATGATTCTGAACTATATGTTTAGTGAGGTAGCATTTCTCATCACTATCATTGGAGCGTTGCTTGTGCTAAATGGGCAATATATTGAACGGTATTATTGAGGAGAAGAATGGAGCTTTTGTTAACCATTTTACTTTGGTCTTACAGGGCCTCCGATTTATTTTCGATAAACTACCAAATTTACGAACTTTTAGCTGCCGTTTCTTCAGGAGAAACTTATTAACTTGTCGAATCGTTAAATCAGTGAGTGAAGTAAAAACTCCATTATGTGAGCATACCGCAAATAAATACAAAGTTTCTTAAAAAACATTTTTCCCCAAATTGTATTTGGAGCTCACGATAAATATTGAGAGCTTTTTCACTGTTTTTAGCACACAAAAATTAAATAAAACAGTAACAAGTATATCACCAGACAATCCGCTTGGTAAAATAGTTATTATTTCTATAAACATAAAAATTGTTAGCTTTCATCGATATATGAGTGCTTTCACTATTCTGAAGTTAGAAAATATAACTTACAAGTGAGAGTAAGACATCGAACTCTAGACTGAAGATACGATTTTCATACCTTGGATGGATACACGGGATAGTTAGGTATCATATAATGAAAACAAGAATAGCTTATTTTAATATCAAAAAAAATTATTAAAACTTTGAGAAAATATTATAATTTAATTTTTACATATTATGCGCACTTGGCACACTGGCAAAACCCATCTACCAATACATTTCGAAGATTTTATCGAAGACTTCCTGAAACAAGCACATTTGTTCCCAGCTAACATGATGTATGATAGGCCTCAATTTCGGCGATCACCTCCTCATCTCTGCTAAATTTCTTCCCGGCGAGCATTCTCTTGAGTTCTGCAAACAGGAAATAGTCGCTAGGGGCCACATCTGGAGAGTACGGTGAATGGGGAAGTAATTCGAAACCCAATTCACTTAATTTGGCCATTGTTTTCATTGATTTGTGACACGGTGCATTGTCTTGGTGAAACAGCACTTTCTTCTTCTTCATATGGGGCCGTTTTTTTTCGATTTCGTTCTTCAAACGGTCCAATAACGCTGTATAATAGTCGCTGTTGATGGACTGGCCCTTTTTAAGATAATCTATGAAAATTATTCCATGCGCATCCCAAAAAACTGACGCCATAACTTTTCCAGCTGACTGTTGTGTCTTTCCACGCTTTGGAGTCGGTTCATCGCGTGCAGTCCACTCGGCTGATTGTCGATTGGACTCTGGAGTGTAGTGATGAATCCATGTTTCATCCATTGTCACATGTTGACGCAAAAACTCGGTTTTATTACTATTTAACAGCTTCAAACACAGCTCAGAACCATCAAATCGTTGTTGTTTTTGATCGAATGTGAGCTCGCGCGGCACCCATTTTGCACAGAGCTTCCGCATGCCCAAATATTCATGCACGATGTGTCCAACACGTTCCTTTGATATCTTTAGGATGTCTCGATCAACTTACTTTACGGTCGTTTAAAATGATTTTGCGAACTTTTTTGTTTTCGTTGGTGACAGGCTCTTTTGGTCGTCCACTGCGTTCGCCGTCTTCGGTGCTCATTTCACCACGTTTAAACTTAGCATACAAATCAATTATGGTTGATTTTCCTGGCGCAGAGTCCGGAAACTCTTCATCAAGCCATGCTTTTGCTTCAACGGTATTTTTTCCCTTCAAAAAGCAGTACTTTATCAGCACACGAAATTCTTTTTTTTCCATTTTTTTAAATAACAAAAGTAGCTTCACCCTTAACGCAATATCTCAGTAACTAATGGTCGGATTGCTGTCAAATTTTGACATGTTTCGTTTGAAGGTTAGTACTATCTAAAAAACATATGGCTTTAATAACAGTAACTCCATCTATGTGTCACACCGGGGACTTTTCAGCCGACCTGGTCGGGATGCGCATGGAATAATTTTCATAGATTATTTTAAAAAGGGCTAGTCCATCAACAGCGACTATTATACAGCGTTATTGGACCGTTTGAAGAACGAAATCGCAAAAAAAACGGCCCCATATGAAGAAGAAGAAAGTGCTGTTTCACCAAGACAATGCACCGTGTCACAAATCAAAGAAAACAATGGCCAAATTAAGTGAATTGGGTTTCGAATTACTTCCCCATCCACCGTACTCTCCAGATGTGGCCCCCAGTGACTATTTCCTGTTTGCAGACCTCAAGAGAATGCTCGCCGAGAAGAAATTTAGCAGGGATGAGGAGGTGATCGCCGAAACTGAGGCCTATTTCGAGGCAAAAGACAATTCGTACTACAAAAATGGTATCGAAAAGTTGGAAGAACGCTATAATCGGTGTATCGCCCTCGAAGGCAACTATGTTGGATAATAAAATCGAATTTTGCCAAAAAATTGTGTTTTACTATGGTAGATCGGGGACTTTTTAGTTCGACTGTTATTTTGAGGCTAAAGACAATTCGTACTACAAAAATGGTATCGAAAAGTTGGAAGAACGCTATAATCGGTATATCGCCCTCGAAGGCAACTATGTTGAATAATAAAATCGAATTTTGCCAAAAAACTGTGTTTTACTATGGTAGACCGGGGACTTTTCAGTTCGACTGTTAGATAGACCAGGATGTCGTTATATGATCCAAGTTGAAGAAGGAATTTTGGATAGTGTTCGTCAAGATCCTTTCCACTTGCAGTAAGAGACAAATTGCCCGGGAAATGAACATTGTAAGTAAGACAACGGTTCTTTCAATTCTTACAGAAAGTCTTTTCAGAACGTTTCATATTACAAAAGTACAACCATTATATGAAAATGCCAATTTGCAAAGAATAATGTTTTCAACAAAATTTTAAAGAAAATTCAAGGAGATCCAAATATTTTATCACTTATTTTATAGAGTGATGAATGCATGTTCACAAGAGAATTGATGCCTTAATATGATTAACTACCCCAGATATGTTTCAACTCATTCTAAATTCAATTACACAAAGGTTACAGCTTTGTCTTCAACAGTTACAATTTCTATTTTTGGACAGATGAAAATCCTAGAGTTATTCGAGAATTTGAACACCAAAGAAAATTTTCTGTGAATGTTTAGCTAAGCATCTTAAACCTATAAATAGTACGGCCAATATTTAGGGGGGCGGGGTATTAGATAATGTTCGATGCTGTGCCAGCTCAAAATGCAAGACTTACAAGAGCAACGGACAACGGAACGGGCGAAATGGATCAATAACATGCCTTACAAGTTCATTAGATATGAATCCACTCGTCGTCTTCGTTTGGTGTTTTTTGAAGGAAAGAGTTAATGCGACGCTCCCAGCCAATACAGAAGTAATAAAGAGAATTAATGCCACAATATCATTAACTACCTCAGATATGTTGAAACTTATCCTAAATTCAAATCTACAAAGGCTACAGCTTTGTCTTCAAGCTGGTAGCTACCAGTTTCAGCATTTACGTTAATTATAATAATTGTTATTTTCATTAGATTTAAATAAAGCCCGTATTTTGTCGTCTTATTCCTATTGGTTTATATACCAATTATACACTTCCTTTAAGCAATTCGTATGGTTTAACTAATGACAATGCAACATTTCTCTATTAGGATTGTCGATTCCGAAGTAATTATGAAATCTCCCTACCTGGCGATTAATCGTGAATTTCTGATTACCTTATATAAATTCTAAACGAACATTTTCCACCATTTTACAGTAGGTATTCGTCAATTATACAGTAACTTTGTGGAGTGTAGCTGTTGGTGTACTTCTTTAAAAAAGTGTCTAAATTTTCGAATTGGTGTGAATTTTCCTGTAGGGTTTCTAGTGGGCTGATCATCGAAACTTGTTTAACTTATCATAAATTTGAAAGTAGATTTGTCTAAAATACCTCGGCAAATTTTCGGAATTTCTTTAGAAAACATCTTACAAATTACTAATTGTGCATTCTTTCTAGTCCTTGCTATGTGTAATAAACCTATAAAGACCAAGATTTCAGTTATATGTGAGATTTATCTATATATCGCACATCTTTATTGTAATTGTTGAAGTTCTATTTCTTGATTTGTATACAACAATTTCTTTTACCTCATTACTAAATAATACTCATGTTTCCTCTTCTGAACGAATAATTCCACGCTATTCTTTCCGCACCTGTAATTTTTGTAACAATATTTCGAGTAGCCGTCGAGTAGCCTCATTTTGACTTCTGTCCCGAATCCCTTGAACTTCGCTGTATGTAGTAATATAACACTTTTTGTGGATGTAACAGTTCTTCAAATTTTTAAATCATCTATTCATCCATTGCAATTACTTAAAAGCATGATTTACCTCAGATCTAATTTGAACCGTTACGGTTCTGTACTCTTGTGTTTCTAACGCCAGCGGCTCTTTATTTTGAAACTAAATAATTTAAATTCACTTAAGTGATTCTTATCTTTTCCCTCTGTGATATCACTAGTGCCCTCTAGATAGCAATACCGTAAGTCTGGTTACTAACAAGGTTAAGGTAATGATGGTTCCCTCCTTCGCTGCTATTTCACTTCATAACGAGTTATCATGGTGTGTAAAATTTGATGATATGAATCTTATGTCAAAGGGTTCTGATTACATTACGTAAATTTTCATAATTAAGTGTTCTTCAATAAAAGAATACACGGGGCCGAATGTACGTCATTTATCTTGTTTTTTTTTTGGGTCGTCACGTTAAACTAGAGAAACATTTGAGAACCACACCTCTTAACGCCCTCCTTCATGGTGATTTATTTTGGGTTTACTGCTGGGAAACGTTTATTCCTTCGGCTAGTTGTCGGATTGTGGTACACCTAAATATTGCTTCGTTAAAAATTGGATTATTATATTTAGTGGGAATGCTTTCACGAAATTCACGTGTACATGAATATATTGCCACCATTTTGAGCTACACTCGCATAGAAAAAATCCTTTAACAATCATCCACGATAATTTAGGATTTTGTTTTGGTAACCATTGAAATTTTCTGTGGTTGTTGTTTTTCGCGGTAACTATAACACCATGTCAAGCAGCCATTAGTTTGAGTAGCTGTTTTTCTTTCCTTGATGGAACTACGAAATCACGAGAACGCCCTATTGCATTTATCGAGACATGTCTCACCATCTGTAATACTCACAGGCTGTAGTGACTCGAACACACCCCGGATTACCTCGATGCGGCGTTCTTGTATATGTTTAAGATAAAAGACCTTTTAGTAGTTATTTTTGTCTACGAATTAGGGAGCTTCAAGATTATATTAGTAGATTAAAAGTATTTAAGGTAGTCGAGCCATAAGAAACTGTATAATCAGAAGTAGATCGTTTAGTATCGATCATATTCAGTGAATTGACTTTGTCAATTGCTAGTTCTTTAACTCTCCATTTACAGCCATTCATACCGTAAAATACCCTCTCTTTTATCTTTCGCTTCTACATCAGATTCTTCCTCTGAAAAAGATACCATTTCGTGTTCAGAAAAATTCTCAATCTCATTCTCAAAGACCTTCACATGGCCATCATCATACTGCTTGTGTTGTTGATTTAAGTAATGAAGTACAGTTTCCTCGAAGTCAGGATCTGTCTCTTTCACTTTTTGTGTCATTTATATCACAAATTAATATAAAAAGACATGCGCAGGTGGATGGAAGAGTACTTCACTACGCCAGTGACCGATTTTTACAAAAATTAATTGTAGTAAACAAGGAATAATAACATCACGTGTACATGTTCCACCTCACCTCACAGTAGCATATGTTCACAGCTACCAACTCTTAAAAAATAAATCAAGTGACAACATTAAAGAACGTTGGGGTTGTGCATGACCCTTACATCCATTCTAGTGATAACTGGACTTTACACGAAACTAAAAATTATCTTAAATTTCTCATGATGTCTGTGTTTTATTTTACAAACAAGTTGCGTCTCGTTAAATGAAAGTCCTGTGTAATAAAGCGGGAAAAATGAAATTTGTGCTGGTTATACTGCCGTTGTACATTTCGCAGGTATGTTAAATCACTTGCTATATTTATAAAGTCAAAATTTTTAACTTATAGTATACAATTTATAGAAAAGATATATATTGGGTCTGGGAAAAAGTTCGTGGCGTTTTTTCAGTAAAATTCAACTGGTCCCCGCATGGCGCGTGGACGAATTCATTTAAACCGAATATGCTCCATTATTATCGACAATGTTTCGCCATTTTTTTGGTAGATCCATGATCCCATCGGTGAAAAACTTCTGTGGTTTCTGGTCGAAAAACTGAATCAAGTAGTTTTCACAGGCTTCTTTTGAAACCAACTTAATTCCATTGAGAGAGTTCTGCAGAGATCGAAACAGATGATAGTCAGAGGGTGCTATATCCGGACTGTAAGGTGGGTGCATCAAAACTTCCCAACCAAACTCTCTCAATTTTTGACGGGTCATCAAAGAAGTGTGTGGTCGGGCGTTGTCATGATGGAAGACAACACTTTTCCTATTAATCAATTCGGGCCGTTTTCTTTCAATCGCCTGGCGTAATCTCTCTAGTTGTGCACAGTAGAGTTGAGAATCAATCGTCTGACCAGTTGGAAGTAGCTCGTAGTGGACGATTCCCCTCCAGTCCCACCATACACACAGCATCACTTTTTTTGGCGTCAATGTTGGCTTAGCGAACGCTTGTGACGGCTCACCATCCTTTATCCACGATCTTTTACGCTTCCGATTATCGTACGTAATCCATTTTTCATCTCCGGTTATTAAACGTTTCAGAAACGGCTCGATTTCATTCCGTTTCAGCAGCGCATCGCAGATGTTAATTCGGTCAATCATGTTTTTCACGCTCAACTCATGAGGAACCCATACGTCAAGCTTTTTTTTGTAACCAGCTTTGTGTAAATGGTTCAAAACAGTTTTGTGGTCAATGCCTAGCTCCATGCCAATATCGACACTGCTGATATGCTTATCTTGTTGGACTTTTTCAAGAATTTCATCAGATTTTTCAGTGATTGGACGACCGAAGCGTGACTCATTTTTCACATTGAAATTTCCAGAACGAAAGCGAGCGAACCATTTCCGCGCAACAGATTTCGATAAAGTACCTTCACCGTACACAGCACAAATTTTATCACAAGCCTGCGCAGCGTTCTTCCCCTTATCGTAATAATATTGCAGAATATAGCGAAATTTCTCATTATTCTTCTCCATTTTCAAGTGCGAATAACTTTCCAACCACTGCACCGATTACAATGTTTCTACGCTCAAACTAACGTTCGGAAGGTCATCTAAAAAACGAGCCGTCGGTGGTGTCGCTGTGACTTGTTGTTCTTTAGTTATCGGCAACCAATGCCATCTATCGGGAAAAACGCCACGAACTTTTTCCCAGACCCAATATTTAAGGTTTTAAAATAAATGAAGATACTAAATGGGTACTTACAGTTTACTATTAATGCAGTGAGCAGCAGTTAATACATATCGTTCGTTAATAAGTGAACCTCCACAACTGTAAGGATTGTATTCTGAAATAATTTAAAATGGAAATAGTATTAGAACGAAAACCAGATATGTATGTAGAAATCGTGTTGCATGCGCTAGCCAATGACGTAAGATTAATTTAGTTTTGCGAAGTTAAAGATCGCAAATGTATATAAGAAAAGACACATAAATTTTAAATATTCTTTGTGCTCGCTAATTATAAAATGTTGTTTTGCAATTGCATAAGAGTAGGCAAAGTTAAACAATGCACCTGCAATTCGTTTGATTCTGTATGATCATTTGAACGTGAAGAAACTTTGTTCTCTACGGGTGCCGCATCGACTGACTGAAGACGAGATGACACGACGTGTGACTTGGTGCCGGGAGATACTAAAAAAGTTTAATAAAGGACAATCTCGATATGTGAACAACATCGTGACAGGTGACGAAACATCGCTGTACTATTACGATGTGCCGAACAAAGCTCAAAACAAAGTTTGGGTCTTTGATGATGAAGACACACCCGCAGCTGTCAGAAAATCCCGATCTGTAGAGAAGAAAATGATAGCTGTATTTTTCAAATCGAGTGAAAGTGTGGAACACGTCGTTTTGAACACACAGAAGACAGTCACAGCTAAGTGATATATTGAACAGTGCCTGTCTACAGTTATTGGATCTATGAAGAACCTACGGCCAAAGTCAAGAATGGGCACCTGGTTCCTCCATCATGATAATACTCCAGCTCACCGCGCCCAAGCCTGCAAGGAATATTTGACCACGACTGTATTGAAACGTCTCGAGCACCCTCCCTACAGTCCAGGTCTTGGCTTCCTGCGACTTTGCACTTTTCCCGCATGTGAAAATGAAGCTAAAAGGGAGGCGGTTTTCCACTGATGAGGACCTTCTATCTGTTACGAGTGTATTTTACTCCATAGTGAAACTTGGCAGAACTGGTTAAAAGACTGGTTTCGGAGGATGGGAACATGTATTGAATGTAGAGGAAATTACTTTAAAAAAATAAAATAAACGAAGCTGTATTGCGACACTTTCCTAGTACCCTTTGTATATGTATTATAACAATATAACAAAGTTAAAAGATTGTAACTGGAACTATCAAATTTCAATTATTACAACATTAAACGTTCGGCAGGGTTTTAACCGCAGTAATAATTGGGTCAACAGATACTCCTTGAAAATGACGGCTAATTTTCTACGAAATGATATAGTATGAAAACAAATTTTCAGATATACAGAGAACTCCAAAATGATTGATTGAGTTGGTGTTTCGAAAGTAAAGTTAATTGTATTGCCAACATTTTTCATCAGTCTATGGTTGACGTGCCAGTGTTTGTGAGAGTTTATTCGTGTTGTTATCTATGCATCATAAACAATAGTACTTCTTAGTACTCAGCTCAGTGATTTTAGACCCTTTTCATAAACAGCTGCATGTTACTTTATTCTTTGAGTAGCATTACATGTATCTATGATGGATTATCATATGGAAGTTGTCATACAGCAGTATGGAAATAATTTCGCTGTCACCCATATAAAATGACTGTTGTTCAGCAACAATATTGTTAATCATTTTTTTGATACCATTAGCAATGACGCATTGAACAAGACCTTCTTCTCCGCTAAAGCTTGACTTCACTTATGTATCCGGCTATATAAACTCATAAAATTATCGAAAGTGGTCGCAGGATATTCACATACTTTCATTGAAACTAGTTTTCTTAATATTAAAACAGTAGTGTGGGTAACAATGTCTCCAAGATGACTTACTGGTTCTATCTTTTCAATGAAGCAGTTATTGCTCTGAAGTACAGAGAAGAAATCTCTTTTTAAATGCATTAAATATAAATGAATTGTTAGTCAATTGCTTTCAGGAAAACGGAGATTGTGCCCATACAGCTGATGGTACATTGCAATACTTATGAAACTTCTTTCTTCAAAGATTAATTAGGAGTTGAAGTCTGATCTCTAAATCAAATGATCTAATTCTGTTGGATTTCTATTTATTCAGATCGAAGCTTTCTGTGTGAAATAGCATATTTTGTGAGCGACTGCTAAGGTTTTAGATAAATGAGTAGCGTTAATACGTTGAAGCATATCTTAATTTTAGATTGTTATTATTTCTAATACTAAGGTATACTTCTATAGTATGTATTGCTTCTTCAAATTTTAAATATTTGGCGTCAGTAGTAAATACACACCCGTCCTGTTATTTAGCTTTCAAAAGGAGTACTTACATTACTATGAAATTTAATCACTAACTTTGATATATAACCCCTTTCCACATTAACTATTGTAATTCTGTATACGCATTTCGAAGACAATTATCTCCACAAAAATGCCTCGCCGAATTGGTTTCTGTTTTTGGCAATGAAGCACCACATCAGTCAACAATTTCTCGTTGGTATGGAGAACTCAAACCTGGACGGATTAGTCTTAGTGACGATTCAAGAAAACGTCAATGCTGTGCGCAAGATCATCAACGAAGATCGATATGTGATATATCGTCAGATTGAAGCTTTACTAGGAATTTCAAATACCTCAATTCAAAAAATTTTACATAAAGAACTATGTGTGTAAAAAATTAGTTTACCGTTGGATAGCGCATCTGTTGAACGTAGAACAGAAAGCAGCTAGAGTGAATGGATGTCAAAAAACTCTAGATCGCTTCAACGCCGGAAACTCTAGAAACGTGTACAACATTGTCGGTGGTGATGAATCTTGGATTTACTTACACGAGCCAGAAAATAAACGCCAGTCGTTTGTTTGTATGTTACAAGGCGAAAAAAAGCCAACAAAAGTAATCCGTTCTCGAAGTGTCTCTAAAAAGATGGTCGCGACGTTTGTCTCGAAAGCAGGCCATGTAGCAACCATTCCTATACACGATCAAAGAACTGGTACTGCCGATTGGTATACAACCATTTATTTGCTGCACGTCGTCGCTAAACTTCGAAAAAAGCAAACTCGAACGACGAATGTGCACACACAGCGCGCAAGATAATTGAATTTTTAACCTCAGAAGGAGCAGGAAAGCAAAACTTAAAAGACAGCCCGCGTAATAAACCTGGCTACCTTTAGTTTGTTCGGTTGTACCGACTTTTATTTTACTACGAGTCACCACTGATAGATTGCAACTGATCGATCAATTGTGAATGTATTCTATCAAAAGTTGAAGATCTGTGTGATGTATTCGAAATTAAAATGTTTCGCGATGTAATGTTTATTTACCGGTGCACTATATGTCTGCCATTCGTTGCCATTTTATTAATTTATTTTAAGAAATATCAAGAAACAAAACTTACTTTTATCATATTTTAAAGCTGCTGCCCATGGAAATTC
>JAVIWB010002956.1:0-383129 GCA_031893035.1 Dermolepida albohirtum
GTAATGGGGTGGTGCTCCATCTTGCTGGGACCACATCGTATTTGCTGGAACTTGTGGGTTTGCTAGATCAGGATATAAGTTTGTCAAAGCTGGCACGAGATTATTTTGAAGCTATGCTAAATAATTGTCGCCATTCAAATTTCCATCAATGAAAAAAGGACCTATATGATCTCCAACAATTCTTGCCCAAACATTAACCTTCTCAGGGTATTGCGTATGTTCTTCCCTCATCCAGTGAGGATTTTCCTTGCACCAATAGCGGCAATTTTGACGATTAGCATGACCGTGAAGCGTACAGGTACACTCATCAGAAAATAAAATATGTTCTAATTGGATTACATTGTTATCTAACATTGTCATCATTTGTTCACAAAAATACGTTCTCCTATCAAAGTCGTCTTCCATGAGCTCCTGAGTTGGTATAATTTTATAGGGATGCATTTTATTTTCTTTTAATGTGCTAGTAATCGATGAATGGCAAACATGGAACATTGTCGCTGGTTGTCTACTAGAAGTATGCGGGTTTTCTTCAAACTCAAGCACAATATCCAGTTTGGTATCATTACTTACTGCATTCGCAGCTGCTTTTTTTATTTGCCTTACATGTCCAAACTCGCGAAACTGCTTTTCTATTTTACTAATTGTTCCTTGGGATATAGGCGGCAAATTTGGAAATTTCTCATGAAATAAGTGAGCAACTTCCATTTGTGTCCGTGTGTTATCTCCATAACCAATCATCTGCAGAATTGTTATTTTGTGCATTTCTGTTAAATGAACCATTTTGTTGAAATATAGTTAACGAAATTCAAACAGTTATGACACTGACAACACTTTGCTAAGGCAAGGTATTTTAAAACGAAGTACAAGTATAATTAAAGATTTTCACTTAATAGTTCGATTAACAAACTATTATGTGAAAATCTTATTTTAATTGTAAACAAAATTATTAATCTGAAAACATTTAATATTTCCGAAACAGTCGAAAATAGTTATAGGACATTGTACATGAAATGTGTCTGGAATTTTTTAAAGAATCCAAAAATTTATTATTTGACAGGGTGTTGTATTTAAAATAAGAAAGTTGGTTTTGACCACTTTTACATGACATACTCTGTATATAAACTTTTTATTTAAAAAAATACACAACTAAAAATCTCATTCGACTTGTCCGAGCGTTTTTTCGAACACCCTTCCATTTAATCATTATCGAATTTATTCCATTTGGCTGATACACACTGTATATATATATATATATAAAGAAGAAATAGTATTCAATTAATCAATTAAGATTAATACAATCTCTTTCCACTATAATTTTCGTATTCTGTCACTAAGTTGTCATCACCAGCACAGTGCCGCACCGGGAACCATCATTTATTATATTGTCACATATAGTTTTTATTTGTCACTGATAAAAATTGTTTTTAAAATATTTTACTCATTTGAAATGAATTTGATGTCACTTATTTATAACACTTTAGTCATTAATTTACTTTCTAATATCGTCGTAAGTATTTTTTATCATTTCATGATAGATACTCTATACATGTTTTCTAGGGTGGATCTCTTTGCTCCACCCCTGACCCACTAGCAATAAAAAATTTGCAAATATTTTACTTTCATTTTTCTACATAGTCTCTATTAAAGTTAACACATTTGTCCCATCCATGTTCTAGCATTTCTAATGGTTCTCAAAAAAAAAATTGTTCAACCTCTGTAAACCGCACATATCACGTCATTATTTCTGTGTTCTGCCTGAACTATTGCAGCTGTTGCAATTGCGGACCTGTGACTGGGTGCGTTGTCCTGCTGTAACATAAGAGAACACCTTTGGGCAACTTGCCCGACGTTTTCTTTTATAACGTCAAGTAATTTGGGAATTAAGTTGGCGTAATAAGCACCTGTAATTGCGGCCTCCTTCCGCAGGAAATCTAGTAAAATTACTCCTTCAGCATCTTAAAATACGGATAGTATGATCTTCACTGCATTTTCTCGGCGGTGGGGAACCACTTCTTATTCTGTATTTTGGTCCCTACATCATAATGATGAGTCCAGGACTAATTTTATAGTTTTCTTGTATGCATCTGTTAACATTCGTGGTACCCATCTTGCAGACAATTCCTTCATGTTTAATTCGGCTCTAATTATATTATATACCGCATGGTATGAGAGACCAGAAATCCTGGACTTTTTAACGTTTTCTCGGGTAGTGATATTTATAGGTGCTCCACTTGCATATTCGTTTGTATACGACTGTTACCACATTTAAACTTACACCACCTTTTAACTATGTCATATGGTATGTATCCATCCTAATGTATCCACCAAATCTTGATAGATTTGAGTTGGGGTCATCTTTTTTAAACGCAAGTATTTAATCATCGCTCGTTGCCCGACACAATTCATTTTGATATTGATACGTGACTTTCTCGACCTCGGGTGTCCACTGTAGGTACATTTTAATAGGTTCGATCTATAGATAGCGGGTTACAATACGACGTGGAGACAAATAATTGATTTGGTTTATAAATGGGTCAGGGGGGGAACAAAGCGATCAACCCTTGTAGATATGAATTTACCTGGCCCGGCGTATATACCATATATATATATATATATATATATATATATATATATATATATATATTTATTTGTTTGTATTCTTGATAATTTTCAGTTTGTAAGTTTTCATTAGTCCATTACACTGACATTTAAAAAGTAAACGTGTATTTAATTGATTATTCCATTTAGTACTCACGTTTTTTATGTAGTTAATTTGATTTTAACTATCTTCAGTTTTTGTCTAAACACTTGTGTTTGTGTAGTCCTTCATTCGTTAGTTTCAATTATAAGTTTGGAAATTTACTTGAATTCTTTAAATTTTTGTCGACATCGTAAGATTAATCGGTCAAACTCACTCAACTTTGGAAACGCGATCATAAATGATACATTTACGAGAATGGGGCTTTACCTTGAGAGAAATCTCGGAGGCAATTGATTTATCGGTAAGTACTTTGCATTTGTTAATTCTTGTTTAATTAGGTTGAAAAATTAATATAAATTATAACAGTTATATAAAATATAACAATACGTAAATGGAAAAAGAATTACTTTGTTAATTGTATAAAACTTACATTAGTTTTAGAATATTTCTTTTGTCTATTATTCAAATAATTGTACACATATTCTTAATTTATATTTTTCTGAAACCTTTGATATGCTAAAAACTGTAGTGGAATAGTATGTTTTTTTTTATAACAAAAACGTATTAAGCTATGATTAATGCAAAAATATAAAAACAGATCCTTTATTATGAATAAAATACGGGTGTGAATATTTATATAACCTGTGTCATATACTTTGTATTATTTTTTTTGTCGCAAAACTTAAATTAATAATCTAAAGAATTGATGATGTTTTCCACTCACATAGG
This sequence comes from Dermolepida albohirtum, assembly GCA_031893035.1. Lineage (NCBI taxonomy): Eukaryota > Metazoa > Arthropoda > Insecta > Coleoptera > Scarabaeidae > Dermolepida > Dermolepida albohirtum. Next base: position 3,431 of record JAVIWB010002956.1, read on the forward strand.
CATATGAAACGTATTAAATATTTCTAGTGTTCTAACAAACATGCACTTCATAATATTGAATGAAGCGTTTTGAATTTGAATTTATTTTCAATAAATGACAATTCATTATACAAACACTGCAATAAAAGTTGATTGTAATGTAAATTATAAAGATTTCATAGTTTATAGTACGTATTATACTAGCTATAATTTGCTATACACAGTACTTGATTATAGAGTAGTCAAATTAAGAGGCGGTTAAGAAGAGAACGGGGCGGTGTCGATAGCCATCCACTCCGCACTTTGCCTAGAAGTGGTAGACCTAAGGTTTTGAACGAAGTTAACGAAGAAACCAATATTAAGTGCCGAAAATGCAATGCTCGGATTACATTTTTCTAAAGAAAATCCAATGCGAATTCGGAGAGCTATTTTTAGTGTTAAAAAAATATTTTCTACATCGCAAGATTCAGAAAAACTTTGTGAAGCCGCCATAATAACCGCTTCGATCCGAGGCATATTCAAAATACAAAAAGTGAAATAATCAGCGCCGGTTATTGGGGTTGGATGAGTTTCGTGGGACCATGAATTCGTGTCGAAAGATTTTCGGCCGGCGAATATGTTTCTCTTAGAAGAGATAATGCTATCTATGGTCACGGCAATATATCTCGAAGGGCCAATAATATTTGTACACGATAATTCTCCAATACACAGCACGATTGTTCAAGAATGGTTTCAAACGCAATCCAATATCTAACTGCTGTATTGAACAACCCCTTCACCAGATCTCAATCCTATTGAAAATTTATGGGCCGCGGTTGTGCGTGAATAGAATAGTATTGGCATTAATAACATATACATAGAAGATGAATTAGATAGAAACATGCGAGTGTGGGAAGTGCTTTTTGCACAAATATATGCGAAAACTTGCGCCGTCGTTTAAAACATTATTTTGGTTATAACTGCTATTATATCAAATATTAATACCTGCATTTCGTGTTAACATTACATTTTTGCTATTGAAAACTCGAAAATCATATCGTTTCAATGGTTTTTAGATTGAACATATACTGCATAATTATTTTATTAGAAACATAATTAACATACGAGTACATATAGTTATGTTATCCTTTAATTATTTTTTTAATAAAGTTGTATATGTGCTGGTACATTTCGTTATTACGCTTTTTGCATTTAAAATATGATTTTCGAATTCCTTAGGGAAAGTGACACTTATAAAAACATGTATCAGGTATAAGTTATGCATACGAACAAGGGATCAGTTTGAGTTTGAATTTGACCTCGTGCATTAGAAGTTTTTTTTAACTTTTAATTTGTTTCTTGTTTCCCAATGTTATAGTACAATAATGTGATTAATACAAAAGTAGAAAAACAAATTTAAATCGACGTAATTATGTAAAAGTTGCTACTTTGATGATTAACTTGAATCATTTTATTCTACAACGCTAGAGAATTATGTACACATATTGTTCTTCTACTGTACAAAAAAGCATTATTAAGTAATTTTTGGAAATAAGAGGACATATTCTGTTGACGCCGAAATGGCGAACGACGAGATTTAGGAGAATATATATATATATATATATATATAATAATTTTTATTCAATGTAAAAGAAACTTGTTTTCCTACAATAATAAAGAAAACACCAAGCGATTATGAAGAACTAAACTTTATTCGGTTCAGCCGATGCAAACAAACTCTTGTATATGTTTCTATGATAATAAGTATAAGCCTAAACACTAAAAATAAAAAGGAATACACTATCTTTTATAGGTCCCATTTCGTACCTAATTTTATTTTAATTGTAATTTCTTCAGTTCTTAATAAAACGGAAAATAATGTTAATAAAAAAAAACAAACTGTAGCAAATCGCTTTGCACACAATGGCTATGCTCACAATATTCGAATATACAGCCTATTGTCTGACATGTAAATTATTAATTCTTTTATCCGAAACAAAGAGGCGTTGACTAAAATACAGTTCTACGGAGCGTATATTTGTCATTTAAAATCATTCTAAAAAAGTGCATTAGGTCCGTAACCTTCCCTTGTTAAATAAACTTCACGCGTACCTTTCTTTATAAGTATGCTGTCGCTATCGTCGTCTCTATGTCGACGATATGCGTTAGCGTCAATCGTTTCTTACTTCGAAACGTCATTGATGGTTATATAACTAACAGTCATAGGGGGGTCATTAATTTTACGTTTAATTGTACATTAATTGCATGGATGTAGTTTTAGACATTTTTCAAAATAATTTTAAAAATCTGCAAAATGAAAAACTGGTTTTATTTAATGTGTGCTTGTGTTTCCTATTATTCGCCAATGTGTACTCTGGTTGTATTTTAGGGTTCATATTGTTTGTGGTTTCTTCTAAAAGTATTCAATTGCAGCATTCCCGAAGAAGTTATAGAGATCTGTAACTAGATATATATCTATTAGAAGTGAGTATTCAATTGTTAACAGATCGATAACCTCAATACACTGCCTCTTATTTTTATTAAACAAAGTATGATCGATATTTACACATACTCATATATATGTACATATATATGTACATATATACATATATGCATATGTGTGTGCACATGAGTTTGTAAATCGGTAAGACCGTGTTTTTTCGAAATTAGAAAAGAAGCGTCGTCCTTCACTACAAGTTTTCGCTTTTAGATGAAACATTGTTAAAAATTCTTCTTTAGCCTACATATTAGAGAATACTATCCGAATAAAAATATACAACTGGGCAGTATCTGTGATATCGGTGGACTCGTCAGACTGCAAAGAAAAGTATGTACATTCCATGATATCATTTTCTACATTGTTCTCCATATTCTTGCTCACGAGCTCGACAGGTCTAGTGACAGTCGGATGAGATAACTGGAGCTCTTTGATAGCAAATATGGTCTCTCTTTTATTTTTGAAGTCTCTAAATAACACCTCTGCTGCTTCGAGAAGTGCCTCTTTCACTACCGTCCCATTTTCGATTAATTTTTTGTGTTTTGTCAGTACATGAGTAATTTTTAAAGATGCGATTATTTCAATTCTTAATTATTTGTCCGATCTAGTAGATACGGCTTGCTTTACTTTCAAACTATTTTTCAAATCTTGACCTACTCTTTGCAGGAAAATTTTTATCATAGTTTGATGCAAGGTTTTGTAATACTTCTCCAAGTTCCCATCTTTAGATAATGCAATTGAAACTTGACAAATAGGACAAACACACCTATCTTCGATCACAGTAAACAAATTCTTTCCTCCAATCATTATTAAAATGACACGTTTTACTTTTCTTGATCGCGCTCATCAATACAGTTATGTATACGCTGTCCTGAACACAACTACATAATACCACATAATAGTACTCTTTGGCCACCAGTTTTTGCACCGTTTATTGACTAAGCATATTTAAATACAACAACGCAATGCTCTAAACATGCTTTTAGCACTGTCGCTCTAGACTAGATTGCTCTACCTATCGTTATTAAATTGCATAAAAAGATTGACTCGCTGAGGCCTAATGATTCGCTTTTATAGTCCTATAAAATTGCTAGACTGTGCGAGAACACTCGTAACAATTCTGGTGACAAGCAGGCAATAAATCTCTCATAATTTAAGGTAAGCAAGTACGCTAGACACCTAAATCTAAATTCTAATTCAATTAACATAAAAGATTAGAATATTCATTGTACGTGATTTCAAAGTATTCAAGGACGCTTAATCACAATAGCACGGCAGTAATACAAACTCTCATTGCGTAATAATTAGTTTCAAAATCGCACACTAGATTTAAAAGAAAGTGTAAGTTAACATTTTTTTATTATAATATTATTAGTGTCGCCGTACGAGTGAGGGAATGTGGACCCATTTCCGCGATGAATTTTTAAAGCTCTTGCGATCGACTTTGTTTTAAATCATTGGTTTATGGAAAAAAAGAGCGTGTAAAGTTCCACTTAGCGGACCCATTTTGAAGGAAAAAGCCGAACAGATTGCACAAAATCTGGGTAGTGTAAATTTTCAAGCAACAAATGGGTGGTTTACCAGATGGAAAAGTCGTTCCCAAATTTTTTTCAAAAAAATTGTAGGTGAAAATACATATTCAAAGGATACTCCATCAACCGCGCCATCATCTCAAGAAGTGAAATTAGCATGTGACACTATACGTTGTTTTTTAGAATCAAAAACTGATTGTAATTTTGCACATTTCTATGCATTAGATAACCAAATCACTGATATTTTGTGTAAAGAAAGAAAACAAAAAAAATTACAGATTATTTTGTTAAGGATGTGTAGAGTTTGAAATAAAAAAACAGTATCAATTAAGAAATATGTATTACGCTGAAAAGTGTTTTATTTCTTTTGTATGTATTCTTAAATACATTTTATGAAAATCGCAACATAAATTTACAGTATCATACTGAAGTCAATTTTATAGTTATAAAATCGCAGATATAAAGAATACGAAGTATGTATGTATATAAGTTACTACTGATAAGAAAACATAAGTTAAAAACGGATAATGGAATAATTATACATATAGGAATAATTTTGGCGGACAATATGAGTATTCCAATAAGCAGGTTTCACTATATATTAAAGCGTTTAAACTTTATTTGTTTATTCAAAAATTCAAATAATTTTTTTTACTATTGAATTGTTAATAAGTTTACTGGTCCACGATCAAAAGATATTTCCTTTAATTTTGATTTTAAGTATTTTATTCCAAAAGTTAGAAAAAGTAATAGTCAAGATTGAAGTAATTAAATATGTTACATTTATTTAATAATTAACTACAATTAAAGAAAAAGATTAAAATATTTGTTTTGTATTTTTAGGAAATTCTTATTGTTGTTTTTAAAGAATTCGAAATTCTAAGAAATTACAGATAATTTAAATTTAATAAATATATTTCATTCATTAAGTAATTGATTTCATGTTTGTATTTAACATTAATATAAAAATACAATATTTATTTAAGCGAACTTTTATTTAAACTTAATTTAAATAAAAGTATGTACATTATTTTGCAATAATATATATTATTGTGTGTATTTTAATATACAAATATAGCAAGCGAAGCCGATTAATTTACATATCTGTATACTTATGTATATCTATTATCGCATGAATTGAATAAATTAAATGTGTGTTATCAAGACGTTTATAATTACATTTGAAATTTAAAGTTTATTTATCATTGTAGTATGCCCAAAACTTTGTACGAATACATTTACAAACTTCGTAGTTTAAGACAGATGGCTTTATTCATGTAATAAAGATAACTAATACTCCTGTAAATTAATAATAAATTTGGATGTCTCTGAGCGAACTTGTATATGAACTTGATTTCCTCTCGATAGTTTGGACAACCCAAAATACTTATGAGTTATGTGAGTTGTATAAATGACTTTATTGACAACATTTACATATGTTGTAGCCAATTGCATATCGGGCTCTTCGTTTATACCACGGTCAATAACCCACGTCTTTTCAAATTAGTTATTCAAATAAATTAGGTTTTTTAAAGATAAAGAACTTGAGTATAAATTAGATTAGATTAGTTACAAAGTAGTTGTTAATTAAAAATAATAATAGTTATTGAAGGTACATATATATGATTATAAAATATGCCGGGTCTACATATGTACGAGTATATACTTTTAGGTTGTAATTAAACGTACAGTTGTTAAAAGGTAAACATACAAACTGCTTGTCCCGATTGCTTTGAGGTGACAGACATGTGGAATTGGGACAAGCAGTTTGTATGTTTACCTTTTCACCGTTTGATGAAAAACTTAAATAGGGTCTTTAAAGAGCGTGGTTTTCAAGTCACGTTTCGGTCCACTAATTCCATCAAATCCCTTTTAGGAAATGCAAAAGACAAAGTCGAGGACAACAAAAAATCGGGAATTTACGGTATTAAATGTCTAGATTACAGTAAACAATACATCGGCCAAACGATAGGAACCCATTATAAAGAACATATTGCGTACATAAAATTTAATCGGCCAGAAAAATCCGGTTTAGCAAAACATATGTTGGAAAGTAATCATTGACACTACGTCTATTAGAATGGATACCTATATAAAGCATTAGTATTTCTACTCATGCGCGATAAAGGACTTGATCAATAAGATTGATATATAACCCCTTTCCACATTAACTTTTGTAAATTCTGTATACGCATTTCGACAACCAAGTTGTCATCATCAGCAGATAATTTCAAAGTGTCGCACCTGGTAAAACACGGCGAAGAATACAGAATTTACAAAAGTTAATGTGGAAAGGGGTTATATATCAACCTTATTGATCAAGTCAATCAACCACAGGCTCCATCAAATTCAACCGCGATAAAGGAGCTTTACATAAAACATTCGTTCTAGCTTTAGGAACCACAAAGGTATTATTAAATCGACTTAAATCTCGAGGAACACGAAAGCTTATCATAGGATTTTATTATTAAATTTAGTACTATGTAATTCATGCCTAGGCGAAAGCAATTGAAAATCAAAATCATAAAGGAAACTAATGTAGACAATACTACGAGAAAGATACTTACCACTAGATTTATATGCAGGATATTTTAAAAATCTCTCAAATTCCAGGTGTAAATATTCATAGTGGGGCTATCCAATATTGGCGACATATTCAAGCTTGTAACGCATGAATGAATAAAATAATAATCTTAAAGTAGTAAACGCGAAACAGGATTACATGTGAAGTGAATATGTTTCGAAAAGCTTAAATGTGAGTCGAAGAGAACTTCTAAATTTTTATCCACAGCTTGTCGAGTTAAAATAGTTTGGTCGACTAAATAATAAATAAAATAAAAGAAGGTTATTACACATGGAACTACACTAAATTTGCAAATACTAAGTATGATTTTATTAGTCCCACACCAATTGCAAATAATGTTAAGACGATGTTGTAAGTTTAAACAATCGGAAATGTATGAAATTGAAGAAAATATTTTTAAATTATCAGCATTAGCTAAAACTTTATCGTTAACAGCAGACAGTAGATCATTGAAATAAATAGAAAAGCGTAGCGGCCCAAGATTTGATCTTCACGGAACACGTGATGAGGCTATAAAGCGATTGGAATTAAAATTATTGTAAAAAAGTTCTGTTCTAAAGATTCCATGAGATTAATTGTGAAAACTGAAAATCCAAAAAGATTCAATTTGGAAAGAAGTACAAGATGATCAATTTTTCTAAGGCTTTTGCAAAGTCTGTATACATAATGTCTACTTGTTATTATTTATCCATCGACTAATTATTAAATTGTGTTTTGTCGACTAAGTGAACACACGAATTAAGTCTACAATAAAGTAATTGTTTAATTATTTTAGTACGATAAAATACTAATAGGACGGTAATTGTGAATATCTGAACGATTACCACTCTTGAAAATGGGAGTAACCCGGCGTCATTTTCATGTATCCGGGAATGAATATTTAGAAAAACGCCTGTTGAAAATCGTTGTCAACAGATCGCTAAGAAAAGTTGCACAGTTACGTACGAAAAAGTTAGGTAGGCTATCATGTCTATATCAAGAATCAGATTTCAATTGCCTTTTCGCGAAAGTACCTCTTATTTCGAAAAGAAAGGCACGTAGAAATGAGTGTACGAGAGCGAAGAAAAAGTTGGGTTGTTAACCAATACGCGCGGCTGATGTACATTTCAGAATGAAATTGCAAATTATCTCACGATTTCTTCAAAGCTTATAATGTTTTGATTGTTATGACAGGGAGTCCCAAACTTTATCAGTCCGTGGCGCATTTTTAGGCCTCTGCATACACCCTACGGCTCGTCGGGTCGCCGAGGTACATGCATCCAAGTATTCTTGATTTGCCATTTTGATTACTATAATATATAATACTTACGGAGAGAATTCTTTTGTTAAAAATAATACATTAAGGTCCAAAATAAAACGTATTACTAAAAAATTAAGAAAAGCTTGTATCGCCACCTCAAGTATTTTACAGGACCTGTCAATTTTTAGCTTTTGCAGGATTACTCGACTGATACTTCTGAAGTATGTATAACAATATATTTCCTCTATTTTTTTTCTATATTTCATAATATGATAATTGATCAATGAAACATAAATCAACCAAAGAATCTGTCCCATTATCTACAAATATTATTATCCTGGTAAATATATTTTAAGGAAAATGAAAATTGAAGTTCAAGACTAGAATTTTGTAATGTCTGTTTCGCCCTTCTAACTTTACGAACAATCAAGAAAGTAAAGAAAAACACATGTCATAATATTTGTTCCTAGGTATTCCTTTAAAAAAGATAATTAATTTATAAAAATTGCACGGCAGTATAGTACAAATTAATAAACAGTCACAGATGACGGAAAATCCCAATTAACGCATATAATTAACAGAATAGCAACAATGGAGAGAACCATCATGATGGCAGTTAAATTGGACCAAATAAATTCGCAAATGGTGTTCAGTAGGCACATATGGTGAAGTTCAAGAAATTTGAGGCAGGGTCAAAATAAGCATTATTACCTCCTTTAGTTGGGTTATAACCAATAAAGGATATATTATTTAATTGAAAATATATTTATTTACACGTGATGGTTAATAAATTTATTACGAGCGCGTGTCCGGCTAGCTGAAGCGCTGTAATAAATGTAAATAAAAAATAAGTAATTGAAGGAGTTAATAATTAGTAATTGTGTACAATGAGCATCAAAAGTCCAGGATGTGTGCCAAGCTGAAAGAAAGATATTAGTGGAAATAAAACAATCAGATTGCCCTTAAAATTTTATTCACTAATTTAATTTAATTCTTCAAACTTGAGTATATTAAATAAAAATAATTAATAAGATCGAGAGCAACAAATAAAACAAGATAAGAGTAACGGCAAAGTTGTAATAAAAGTAAATCTTGAGATATAAAGCTATTTAAGAAAATATAAAAGAAGGGTTAGATTAAAATATGTATCGGACGGTACGTAAAGTACTTGCGGTTTGTGTGTGTATATCCTGGGCCAGGATGTTATGTATATTTTGCGGTTGCAAAATAAACACGTGGACACTACATCTAAACTTAAATATACGACCTCGCACAAGTGATGAGCGTTTTGGCCGAAGAAGAAGTCTCCGTGTTTTACACGCGGAGGCTTTTAGGAAACAACCCGTAGCTGAAGGGTAGGATACTGGTCCTGTTTGAACCAACCAATAGGGAAAGAGAATAGGCACGCTAGAAATTTGCGCGATATTGGCATAAATTAAAATTGTGATATTAATTTTAATATAAACACCTAGCAGATAGGTATCTAGACAGAATAATAGACAAGTATTCAGTGTGAGAAACAGAAGGATTAATATTTGAATCCCTAATTGCATTTAGCTATCAATATGCGGCATTAATATTAATTGTTAGTCAATGGAAAGTTCTAACCAACTTCTAGCTATCCGGCTTCCTAGAAAACGACGCGGTAGGGATTGGTTTATTACAGCCTGACCGTATATGACGAGAACAAAAGATCTCGCATCCGAATGTCTGTATAAAGGACAAATAATGTCATTATAATAAATAATAATTTAATAATTCAAAATCGAATTATTTTAAAATTAAAATAAATTAATTTAAAAAACATGATATAAAAAATTATTATATATGCGGAGCGTAACAGCATGAACAATATCCTCCCTTTTTATTCTTTACTCTGTGTGTTGTGGTTGTGGGTTATTATTATTGATTTACGGTGGCCAGATTCTTATTTTTGTACTGTTTTGGAGTCATCTTGATAGGCCTCGAAATATTAAATGCATGTCTTGGATGTTACATTCGAATTCTGGAACGTAACTATGTACTAAGTCAACTACTCAGTTGCATATGGACTGAAATCCCTAAAACAAAAAAGAATTGAAATTAAATTTTAAATTAAAATTAAATGTTATTAGAAAGACCTATTATAATTAATCCAGTTACAATAAGTAATTTAAAATCTAAATAAATTATAATAAATAAATTAAATTAATAAATAAATTATATTTATCAGAAGTTTTGCAATTTACAAATACAAGGTTTTTCAATAAGAGTGATATGATTTCTTTAAAAAAAACACACTTATTTTAAGAAAATTCAAAAGTTTTTTATTTAATGTAAAGTACAATCGATACAATTAAGTTCTAAATAAAACGTCATTCAAATGGCCTGCACAAGTTCTTCTGCAGGAACGAATTCGATGAACCCAATTTTCGAGCACTTTTTCCAATAAATCTAATCGTATGTCATGAATGGCACGTCCAATATTGACTTGTAAAGCTTGAAGAGAGTCTGGTTTATTTCGACAGACCAATGACTTCAAATAACCCCACAAGAAATAGTCTAACGGTGTTAAATCACAACTTCTTGGAGGCCATTCAATATCACAATTTCTTGAAATAATCGAATCTCCAAACTTTTCTCACAATAATTCTATCGTTGCATTTGCTGCGTGGCACGTAGCCCCGCCTTGTTGGAACCAAATGTTGTCAAGATCAACTTCTTCCAATGTCGGCCATAAAAAGTTGGTTATCATCAATCTATACCGCTCTCCATTGACAGTAACGGTGTTACCAGCTTCATTTTGAAAGAAATACGGACCTATGATTCCACCATACCAAAAACCACACCAAACTGTCAATTTAGGTGAATGTAATGGTTTTTCATAAATAATATGTGGATTTTCTTCGCACCAGAATCGACAGTTTTGTTTATTTACCACACCATCCAGATGGAAGTGAGCCTCATCAGAGAAGGTGATTTTCTTAAAAAAATCGTTATCGTTTTCAAGTTGTTCCAAGACAAAATCAGCAAATTCACGACGTTTTCGGTGGTCCAATGGCTACAGTTCTTGAGTGAAAACAATTGTATGGGGATGTAAACACAAATGCTTTCTCAAAATCCGCCAGGTTGTGGTTTGAGACAATCGCAACTGTTGAGAACGTCTTGAAATCGACAAATTTCTTTCTTTAGTAACACTTGCTTGAACGTCAGCAATATTTGCATTACTTCGAGCGGTTCTTTGTCTTATTGGCACTTGAAAATTATGTAAAGAAAATGTAACCTCAAAATTTTTAACAACTCGACGAATAGCGAGCACACTTGGACGATTATTACGACCATAAAATGGCAAAAGCGCACGAAAAGTTGCAATTGGAGAACGATCATTTTGATAATAAAGTTGAATAATTTGTAAACGTTGTTCTTGCGTATATCTCTCCATGATGAAATTGTAAACACTACTGAATACAATGAAAAACAAATGACAGATCATGACATATTACAAATGGCCCAAATATCACTTCGAAATCATATCATCCCTATTGGAAAACTTTATGTAATCCTTAGCGTTGGAAAACATTTAACTATTATTATTGATTGGAATTACGAACACAAATAAATACGTATTATTGTATATACCGTTTAAACTTATTTTTTCTATAACATTTGTTTAACTTGTTTTGTTAGTAATTAGAATTTAACTAATATTACTGGTATACATAATTTCAATAAAGAATTTGTTTTGTTTTATTATATTTTGTGTTACTTACCCGTAACGAAAGGTACAAATACATGCATTTTGAAATTAGTTCTTTAAATATTCATACTTGGTTTTTCACAAGAGACGTAAGCTTGCTTTCGTAGATATAGAATAACTTTTCTAAAATCTTTTAAATATTTAACACGTTACTTAAAAGCGAATAACATGAGCACATATCTAAAAAGAACGTCATTTTGCAGTATCTCATGTCCTTTTATTTTCAGATTTACAAGCTTAAGTTTGTATTTTCTTCATCCTAACATAGGGACATGATTTAGGTGAAAAATAATTAATGAACAATATAAAAACTAGTTACTAATTAAGTGAAATATTATCTTATTATAATTTCAGATTAAGTTTTCCTTTAAAGTTTATTTTGATTTATGGAACATATTACGTATCACTTTTTTTCGTAGAATGAGTTTGTTTATAAATTAAAATGAAATTGAAAATGTACCAGAGTCTTTCCTTATTGCTTGTGGCCCTGAAATTTCCAATTATCGGACTTCGTAAATACACATGAAGCATATAGCAATTAGTAACAAACGAGCGCCATCTACTGAAAAGCACCGCAGAACTTAGATGATACTACCAATAGCAGTGGTTGTTATGTCGTTCATTTATTAATTGGTTTCCGGAATGAAAACGCTTTAGGCTAGAATATTGGCAGGGAAGAATTGAACAGGACAGGCCAAAAAATGAAGCTATATTTCAATTTATGAACGAGTATCATCACATTTTTTGCTTTCTAGTTTTTCTCTTAATAAAATACTTTATTGATACCATTAAGAGCGGCTAGTAATATGGCCAAATTTTCTTTAAAATTATTAATTATTGTAGTTAATTTATTTGGGACATAGGTTAAACGTAGTACTAGAATAATGATGGAAATGCTTAAAGAAAAGTGTCCCATACTCCATTACTACTGAAATTAATGAGAACTAGATACGATACATGGATCTAGGTCGCATTCTTTCATAATAACTATATTGTAGATATTAAAAAAAGAATTATCTCATGATTCGTTAATTATTAAGATAAAGATTATTTATTATTATTCCATTGCAACTTTTTCAGAATTATTGTGGTTCTCATATCTCCTGGATTCTTTGGATATATTTTTTCAAGTTGGTCTTTACTACGGCTGTTTTAGACTCTATGTAGTCTTAGCTCTATTTCGCTAGCTTTTGTATTTTTTGACTCTCTGCAGGACTTCACATCCACTTGCTCTATCCTTATAGTTTTATGCATATTTATCTCTGCAAATGAATCTGGTTCATTCGTCTTCCTTCTTTGTTTCTCCCTTTGAGGGTTCTTGCCTTGTGTCTTTAAAATCTTTTGCGTGTCCTTTTATTCTTCTTGTTTTTGAGTTTTGCTTTGTACCTTTTCCATATTATTCCCAATAACAAGGGAAATAACAATCCTCGGTCCTTTTATTTATATATTCTTTCTCACATTTCCGACGTCGCGAATTATTTTAGCTAGTTCTGCCTGGGCTTATTTCAATTGTATAATGTTTATTCCACTATAGCTTTTTTTGCTTCAATTTTCGCTATAATTTTTTTTATTTTTAATTTCTTCGTACTAGGGTATTATCATTCGTCTATTATTATTATTATTTTTGCTTTGAAATTTAATATGGCGTCGGCCCATTGTCGAAATGCTGTCACACGCTATTTCAAATGATAGCTGACATATCTACTTTCAATTTGGAAAAAAATGATCTCTATTTGGTTTAGTGGTTGAAATTTCATAAAAAGTTGAAAATGTTGAAAATGGAAGGCCCATGTGTTTTTTTTTCGTCCTACTTTATTCTTTAATTTTTTTAAAACATACAAAACAACAAACATGTCAATCTAATGGCTCATAAAATTTGGTATTGATGATTTTAATCGTAACGACGCTTGTCGGCCAGGGAGGTGCACAAGATTGATGACGAAAAATTAAGACGTTGATTGAATTAAACTAAAGGTACGCGAAACGGAATTGCAAAAATGTCAAATGACCATTATTCGAATATTCATTACCACATGAAAAAGCTGGGATACGGCAATAAACTCAACACTTGGATTCCTCACAACTCAAAGACGTTCATTTAAGAGAGCGTATAAACGTCTGCGATAATCTGTATAAATGTGAAGAAAATGATCCTTTTTTGAAGTGACTGACAACTGTTGATAACAAGTAGATTGTTTACAATAATGTGAAAACAATATTGGTCCTGAGTTGAAGATTCGCCCTGAATGTTATCGACAACTGACAGTCACTAATTCCTTAATCAAAAATTAAAATCTGCTTCCATATCCCCGTAATCACCGGATTTTACATTATTAATTTCATATTATTCAAGTTGCATTTGGCCGATTGAGGACAATCAACTTTTAGGAGTAAATAATGATACATCTGTCCTGTAATATGGGTGTTTCACAGGTGTTTCACAGTTTTATTGTACATAAGTGAAATTACTTTTTTTTTGTAAATTTATTAGTTTTATATGCAGACGATATATCGGGACTTGTTTTGGATGCGGAAGATGAATGGATGCTTCGCAAAAAATGAGTTGCATATGAACATAGATAAAACTAAGCTCGTGGTATTTCGCACACTTCAAATCAAAACTAATTTAAATATATGTATTTAGATGTCAGTGTTAGTTCACTTGAAGTAGAACAAACTACTTGGAGTAGGTTTTTGGGATGTTAGTATTGACGGTGTTATTATTGTATTTTGTAAAAAGCACTACAGAGACATTGGAGAGAAATTACATAAAATATGTTTAACTTCATTTTATTATGCCAGGTTCATTCGCGTCTTTTGTATGGAATATCTCTCATATATTTCTATATGAAATTTTGACTCGTTTTTAAGGTTTGTACTCTTATTTTATTAATATTTTTTAACTGATATATTGAATGTACAGTATGATATAAACAGCAATAAAAAAGTAAGCAAGAATATCTCGACTGCACAGGTACTATACACCCCCAACGCGTCGTAATTGGCCGAATTATAAGGTAGTAAATACCGGGTCCCTATTGAGAACGCTTCGAAATTTATACCTCCATAAATTGTGTATATAAATTGAGATAATTATTAGATAAACTACATTTTCATTTTATTCGCACAAAATTTATTATTTATAAGTAATATCAATTACCATAGTTCTGCTATAGAGTCGAATATATATGATTAAGTAATTACAATTTCTGTAAAAAAAAGTATTTAATACATACAAACTATACAAATTTTATGTTGCATGTCAAAAGTTTAGACGAAATTAAAAAAAAAATTAAGTCATCGTTTGCTGGTAGAAGCTTAGGTGAGCATGCCCCAACCATAAAAACATGTGAAGCGTGGTTTCGACAATTCAAAAGTGGTGATTTCAATGTGCACGACGAATAACGTTCTGGTATACCGAAAAAGTCTGAAGATGCGAAACTGCAGGAGTTATTGAATATAGACCTAACCCAAACTCAAAAACAATTGGAAGAAGCGTTAGATGTAGTTCAAGAAATGATTAGCGACCGATTATGAGCAATAGGAAAAATCCAAAAAATGGGGAAATGGGTGCCACATTAATTGAATGACAGGCAAATGGAAAATCGCAAAATCGTCTATGAAATGCTGTCTCAAAGGTATGATCGGAAGTTATTTCTATATCGAATAGTGACGGGTAATGAAAAATGGATTTATTTCAAAAATCCTAAGCGCAAACAATCCTTTCGTTCGCAGGACAATGTTCTGTGTTTGGTGGCACAAGGGTGGTGTGGTGTATTACAAACTGTTGAAACCTGGTGAAACAGTTAATACTAATCACTACCGATAATAAATTATTAATTTGATCCATGCATTAATAGAAAAACGTCAAGAATGGGCCCGAAGACACGGTAAAGTGACTTTACAGCACGGTAACGTGGCACTTCATACAGCAAAATTCGTCGAGGAAGCATTGAAACTACTTGGATGGGACATAATAGCGCATTCGCCGTACTCTCCAGACCTTCTCCCGCTCGACTATCACCTTTTCGCATCAATAGTGCACGCGCTTGCAGAGCAGCACTTCACCAATTTCGAAGAATTTAAAAAATGGCTCGCTCAATGGTTTTGCTCAAAGAAAAAACAGTTTTCTTGGGATGACATGAATAAATTGCCTAAAAGATGGGCAAGATGTGAAGAATCAAATGACCAATTCTTTGAATCAATAAATTTTAAAATTTTCCTAAAAATTATGTAGTTTTTTTAATGAAAAAGCTGACTTTCAGGTATACCTGCTACATTAAATATAAAGAAAATTTGTAATATAAACATTAATATTACCATAATATTAGTAGTCAATCCTTAAGCAAAATGTCTAGAACCTCTAACGTTTCTTCAGTTATCCCGAGCATTCATAAACCGTATCATAATCACATGGATAATTAATTCTTCGGTTCTTACATAGTATTCATGTTTAATTTTTATTAACATTATGGCAACGTCTTTGACAGTTTTCATTTGTAATTTTTGAAAATTTCACTATTGTTGAAATAAATTTTGTTCGGGGTTAATTTTACCTTTTACCATTTTTACGCTTAACTTGTTCATATCTTGTGTACAGCACTGTATATTTCAGGGTTAGAATTTTTGTGATTATTATCATTAAATAATTTTCACATCTTTAATGGTTTTTAAATAGTCGATTGTTGTAGATAGATAGATTGTTGAGGACGTTACTTTGTGAAATTTCATTAAACCAAGGAATAAATAGAATACTTTAAATTTCATACTATATTGTATATTTATTGCCACTAGTTTTATCTGTTAAGACATTATAGACCAAGTACAATACAGATTACAATCTCCTTTATATAAGAAAACGAAAAGCAATAATTAAAATCGATTACAAGAAAGGGTAGAGATTGAATATACATACAAGGCTATTTATCGGTAATATACCTTTCTTGGAAATAAATATAAATGTATGAATTAGGAAAATAAATTAATGAAATTATGAGATACATACACTTAGAGTAAGAGATTAAAATAGAAATAATAAGTGCTAATAATTAAGATAAATTTAAGAGGTGAATTGTATAAACCTAATTGATCATTAAGAAGGGTAACGGAATTAAATTTATTAAACTTAATGTGTCCTCTGCTCTCGCCTTCGTCAACGTAACATGCTCCGTGACGCAGCAGCAAACGCCTGTTATACATAACAGCGATTGCTGCTGCTGTTGTTGGGATGGAAAAAGTATCCTTTTTTCACTACAAGCTGTCAGCTCTGCGTTTCTCGCGCGCGCTGACGTCACAGCGGTGGTGAAAAATAAAATATAAAAATGCCAAAGATTTTGGTCACTGCTTCTCCTTGAACGCGACAAGGAGTGTGCGAGTGTCTATGTAACTATGGCTGTTTATAAGATCGAGAGTGTTTACGTCAAGGTAGTGTACTTCTGAAAGTATACTGTTTAAAGTTTAAAATGTCTTTCTACACTGTTTTCGATGGAATTCCCTTTGTCGATAGACTGAGGGTGCAAGATAATAGTCCTCCATTACAATTTATTATTGTTTGTGTACGTTAGAGCACTACAACGTACACTAGTTCGAGGTATCACCAGACCGACGGCACTCGGGAATAATTCGGCAGTAAGTTTACTAAAAAAATCTACTGGCCCTGTGGTGAAATTATCTACCTCATTGATTACTTTGAAAAAAGAAAGTATCACATGATAGCCTATTGGAACATTCCAATTAATTTGGTAACTGCTCATGATTTAGACCACCCACCGAAATATACGTTGTGCCACGAACGTCTCATAAATTTTTATTACTTACCGAATTGTATCCAATGTCGCAAGGCATTCAATAGTTGTCGGTGGGTATATGACATACCTGAGATTATCTGTTAGTAATTATCGTTACTTAAGTTGTAAGTATATATACTTAGTATAAGGAGCTCCTCTAATACTACACTTTTGGATATAATAGAAATCATTCAAACTATATGGATCACTCCTCAAAATTTCTGGAAGGTATTGAGCAACTCATCGACGAAAGTGATTCTTCATTTCGGACACCAGATTTTATCTTTACTGAAGACGATGAAAATGTGGATGAAAAACGGGGGCATGAGCCCCGACGAATCGATATGTGGATGTCGTTCTTTAGTTAAATCTCCAAAGAAGAATATTCAGAGATGTGGACCACGGTATTGAATATGCTAATGCAATCCGAAGGAAGCGATACTATGGACAGATACTCATCATCTTCTACCAAGAACTTAATGCAAACTGGTGGCACTTACTCGTCTTCCATGGAGAATTAAGCTTCCACGCAGAATTTCAATTAATTTTATTCTGTTAGACATTGGGGAAAATATCCCTTTTCTACTTTTACAATTCCAACGTTTAAAAGATGTATGTTCACAGTGTATGTATGTTTCATCTAAATATTCTAATTAATTAGTTCCAAATTAGGAATTCTCAAAGCACGAATATTTATCCTTTTAATTAAACCATGATAATTGGTTGTCTATTTAACGACTTTTTCGAACCAAACCGATCTAAATCTTCCATAAGTATCTCACGTAATATATTAACAGTAATTCGTTGTCCTTCTGCTTTATGAAAGTTATAAATATTGGTTTGTAGATCACGAAGTTGATATTCAGGTAATTCCGTTATACCACGTGTTGTAACGCGCTTTTTGGACATGGAAACCGTTTACGATCATTATCTTCTAATATATTGTCTTTCACTAACAATACCGTCTACTATTCTGAACGAAATACCCGTGACCTTTGCAATTTCTTCTTTAATACATCTTAACATGTCACCGTCATTTTTCTTACCTTGTGAAACTTATGCACATTAAAAACAATTTCTCAGGTCTGCCCATGTATTACTTTGTTATTATATTGTTGTGGATATTTTAATTTAAATTTGTAAATAATACTTTATATTACTTCTAAGATTGTGGAATAGAACTGCATTTTTGGCACTGCTACCTCATTTGCCTCAGTACACTCTTGTAAGGGACATCTTCAGAATTGTTCTGCTCTTGATATTCATGTTATGAAACGGAGAAGATCTGTATAACCGCATTAGTTCTTCCACTATATATTCTAATAATACTACCTTTATCTGTATTTTAGTTTTAAAAGTGTTCGGTATTGAATTTTCTAACTACAAATTTTATTCTTTTGTGTTTGGGTTTTTCTGACCAGTATCGGATAATGAAATACTTCGTTTATATTAACGACGTTTCGGGTTTTTTTCCCACTTTTTCAAGTTATGTTTTCTTTTAACCTGCAATACATCAACTTTGTATATATGATACATATTTTATTTGAGAGGTGATTTTTAGTAAGTTTTTTAAAAAAACATATAAATATTTAAAAGTATTATACGTTATTTTTTTTCTGTTAAGTTTTGTAAGGTCACAACTCCGCAAACATTTTCACATATCAAAATTATGCCGCGTTTTTGTGTTTATACTTATGTATGGACGGAACTGCTACAAAAAGTTTTATAATCTGCAGGCATGTGTTATTTATTTCTTTCCCTTTCTCTCCCGCGTGTATGTACGAATGTCAAATATATGTGAGCTTGTAAATTTACGCTGATGTATATACAGGGAGATGCAGACAATTTATTTTCTAAGAAATAAGTTGTTATAAGTGTCGTTTGGTTGATAATGTCTCTCTTATCGCTAATGTTCTTTTTCAGGTATATGACTCTTGCATTTACTTTGTTACTACTTAAATGTATTTGTTTATTAAAAACAGTGACCAGCACTGTACTGATATTTCACGTAGCGACCAGTGAACTGGCAGTACGAGAGATGTATGTATTTTGATTTCAATTACAATCTTCAATTGCAGTTGTTGTAATCTTCTTAGATTATGTTCTTACACATGTTAAAAGTATAGCTATCTAACGGGCGTTTAGGAGACTAAAACATCATACATCCCTCATTCGGCCAGTTCGTTATTGTTTGGTATATTATTTCGATCAAGAGTCGGGTTTATTAATGTGTTTGCAACAAAACCAGATGTACTGAAGAGTATTAGATTACACGAAACGCGTCTCTATCATCGCTTTTGTCCACAAATACTTGAACGATTTGTATTGGGGCTCATAAATTCTTTTATGCGAATATTGTTTTCTTTGTCCTATTTGTGTGCCATCACAACATTGACATTTTATTTTACATATACGATATGTTTGTTTTTCTTTTGGTATTTGATGTTTAATTTTGGTAAACAAAGATTCGTTCGCAGTTTCAAGTTGTGGGCTATTTCAATGTCGTATTTTCCAAAGAGTTTGTTCAGATTTTCTGATACATGTGAATATTGTTTCCTTTGTCCTATTTATGTACCATCACAACATTGACATTTTATTTTACATATACGATATGTTTGTTTTTCTTTTGGTATTTGATGTTTAATTTTGGTAAACAAAGATTCGTTCGCAGTTTCAAATGGTAGGCTATTTCAATGTCGTATTTTCCAAAGAGTTTGTTCAGATTTTCTGATACATGTGGTATATATGGCAAAGTACATGAATTTTGTATTATCTGCTTCCTGTATTTATAGTTTCTATTTCGTTTTCTCTGTTTTTAAGTGTGAACAACTTTTAATATATTTTTTCTATGAAATTCGGAGGATTATTTGAAATTATCGTTTTAATTTCATTTATGTTTTTTTGTAACGTCGTTTTTTCTAAAACTTCATAACACCTGTCTAGTTATGAATTACATATATTTTTTATATTTAATGGGAATATTTGATAAGGAATTTAGATATCTATCTGAATTAGTAGGTTTGGCGTAAGAATCTGAATAAATGTTTCCGTCTTTGTATGTTACTGTTATATCCAGGAAATTCAGTTATTATTTTCGCTTTCTGTTGTGGATTGAAGTTTTTTGTGAAAGAAATTAAAATGGGTTAAAATGTTGTTTATCTGTGTGAATTAGTATTGCTAAAATACAGTCGTCTAGTTTTAAAGAAATGTATGTAGCTTTTTTGGGGCGGATTTGTTGCATTTTATTCTCCAATACCTCCATAACGAGGTTTGCTATTACGGCAGAGGTGGCTGACTGCATAGCATTATTGATAAAATTGAAATACGTTGATTCAATACATAATTTTACAGCATTTATGAACTATTTTTGTGGTAGTGGTGCGTACTCTTCTATGGTTGACAGGTTTTTCTATTGTTCTTACTGCTAAATTTATGGGTATGTGAAAATATAGCGATAATACATTTAGCCTAATAAGATTATAATTATGAGGGATTTTTGGTTTACAATAAATTTAATGAATTCCCAGGAATTTTTATATAGTGTTCTTTTTTCCTAAGATTTGTGAAATAGTCTGCTAGAAATTTTTCGAGCCCGTATGAAGGACTTTCTATTAATGATACTGTAGATTTGAGTGTCATACTAGTTTTATGTAATTTGGATATCCCAAAATTTTTGGTAGTTATGCGTTGTATGTATATTTTAAGTTTCGTTTCGTGCTTTTCTGTGATATAATTATTTTCTTTCGAGTTGTTAACTTCCTTGGCCCTTTTTGGATTGATTATGTTCAATTTTTTTATATCTTTCTGTATCTGATAAAAGAGTATTCATTTTATTTATGTATTTATCTTTTGTTGTTGTGTTGGTTTTGTGAGATGTGTCTGCTCTAAGTATCTATAAGTTTGGGTTTTTTCTTCAAAATTTTTTATTTTCTATAATAGCTTTATGTAGAAGCTGTTTTTTTAGACTGTTTTGTTTTAATTACTGTTCATGAAGCTGGTAAGAATATTAAGTGTTTCGTTTCTTATATCATTTATTAGATTCGTTTCAAGTATTCCCATATTTGCTTTTATTGTGGCAAATATATTTTTTTAATGGAACGCTTTTGTTATCGTATATATATTAAATTTTGGTCCTAGACTTAGAATTGTATTTTTTTGCATTTATTTGTTAATAATACAATGTTTACCATATAACAAATTGTAGATGTTCAATTTTCTTATTCTTAAATAATATTAAATTAAATATTTTCGAAGCATATTATTTCAAAAATATATTAAAAACAACACTGTATATAACATTTCACAATTATAATGATCCAACCCTTCTTTGTTTAATTCTATGGTTGTATATTATGAAGGTATTATTGCATATTGTGTAGACATATGCGCGTATTTTTAGCATCTTCGGTTCATATATCTGCGCTTTATTTATATTCAACAAAATAAGTCTCTTATGCACTTTTTGCCTAAAAAAAAAGGCAAGTAAAATTCTCAGTTCAAATAGACCATTTTATAAAAATCGTGTAAAGTTAAAAAACCTCTTTTTTGTTTAAGAATAAAAAATAGAACGTAGAACTGACCAAAAAGTTAAATAGATAATAATATTGTTTGTCTTACTTCAAAATCCGATGGAGTCGGTAATGTTAGTTGACGGCGTCGCCACTGCGCCTCGCGACCGGCGCTGTTGTCGCATTCGATTTTTCGGTTCCTTCTCCAGTCGTTCACACACAACGAAGTCGGTACCTCACGTTATACCTAATTAACCGCGTCGCGTTAACCAGCACTGATTTATCGAATTTAAAATCACTTTGTTTAATTCGCTTATGAATTTTTTAAATAATATCGAATACTGTAATATATATTTTATTATTAGTATATAAAAGAGAGAACTGTATTGTTAAAAATACTGCTATTCTTATAAAAAAAAGAGGAAAACAAAAGCAAATAAAGAAGAAAAGTAATTGTTCTTTTAACGAATCCGCATTTCGCAAAAAATATTATCTAATGAATTGTAGTGGGATCAGCTAATAATATGCGTGTTAACGAGATCGAGCGGGCATACAATCGAAAGAATGTGTGTCGATGGATATTTTATGTAGACTAGGCTGAAGGATCGCAACATGTTAAAAAAATTGAGACACATTGACTCTGGTTAAAATTGTTCAATTGTGTGCGTCAATTTTTTAATTAATCTAAATCATAAGGATTGTTCTTCGAAAGCAAAGTCCTTGGAGATTAAATAAGAGAACAAAATCAAAACCAAAAGAAAGAGTGATGATTAGAAAACATTTTTGGTTAAGATGACAACAGATCTATCTGGTGTTTAGGCAACCTGCAACATGCCTGGTGGAAGAAGGGGCCTTGTAGCTCCTCAGAACACTTTTTTGGAGAACATCATCAGAAGATCAAATCAACAACGTAAGTTCGATTTTACTTAATACATTTCTTTTTTGTCTTGATGCTGTACCATCCCCTTTTTAAAATTACGTCATTACCATTTCTGTAATTACAATCTAATATATAAATAATAACTTCACAAAACTTTTGGAAATTTGTCTTCTTATTCAAGTTTAAGCAACTTCTTTCTGAATATAATGGCCAAAGTTGTTTTAATCGCCCTAGAAGATAAATTTCTCTGTTTAAACAACAAAAAAAATGTTAATTCATTTTGAAACTTAGTGTAGAAATTGAAAAACTTTTATTATGAGAAAGACAAAAATATTTGCTTGTTTGACATTTCCTTTATCGATTATACATTCTTTCAATCCTTTCACCGGAATAATATTTTGTTAATTTAGGTTACTGTCTGTGGTTTCGTAATAAAATGAGTATATAAATACTTTGGGTAAAACTTCATTTAATATTTTCGTTTCAGTTGTAGATTTCGAGCAAAAAATATTTATTTTTCAAATGTACAGTAAAGGACTTAATAAAATTGACACATTCAAAAAGGTGATGGTATAGATGATCAAATGATACAAGCCGAAATATTTCATTCAATTAGGGTAATTAGTTTATCGAGCAATTTATTCGCTTTAAGGCTTTAACTAGTACGGAAATTATGTAAACTAATATATTATTGTGGCAAATGTCTATTATTACTCTTTTAACGATAGATATTTATACAAAATTACAAAATATTGGCCGAATTATTCCATAAATCATTGATGAAGAAGCTAATTTATTAATGTTTATATTTTTCGCTAATTACATGTATAAAAACTTAAGAAACATATAAGTGACGTAATAAAAATTAGTAAACTATAATATTGAAAAGAGAATTATTACTTATAACTTGCTGAAATTGAAACCATGAGGTTCTATGCGATGAGCTACAAAAATATTAAAAAGCAGAAAATACCATACGATTGTGTAGAATGGTTTTCTTTATACTCTAACTATGAGCAACCTTCTTCCAGTCTTTTTTGTTTCTTGCCAGTTTTTTTTTGTTTCAATCCTACCCTTCTTTGATATATTCTCGCTACTGCGTTATTTCACATTTATTTAGCCCTTCTCCGTTTTCTATTTTGCGGTATTTTTGCTTACACTATCTTTCTTGCTAGTTCTGGTCTTCCTACTCTCACTAATGATGTTAAAACACCTTTTAAGTTATTACTTGAATACATGTATTTTATAATATTAGTAATAATATACATAAATACATTTCTGCCGCGTATTATACACATGTATTGAATTTATTCTGATGGTCGTAATTAATATTGTAATTAAACAACTATTTGTGCATATGATGAGAAATATCAATAAATTTCGTATAAAATCATTTCATTAACTAAATGATTAAATTAATTAAATTAATATTATTAATATCTATAAGATTAATGACAATATAAATACTATAAACAATCGATGTTTATTAAATAAATGAAAATTAATGTGTAATTTCTTTGAGATAATGTAGTTTTATTATTTGTTATTTCAAAATTACGGATTCCTACATTTAGTTTATTTTTGAACTGTAGCTCTCCAGCGAAAACCTTACGTTATTATTTTAGAAATAGAGAATAGTGAAATAAGTACATGAAAATTCATATAACATGGAAAACGACTTTAATTCAATTATGAATAAGTATGTATACTCCAGCATCATTCCATTCCAGATAAGGAAATATGAGAAAAAAATTTATTGAATTCTAGTATTTTAAATCAAGATTTTCTACCTACAAAATTCTTATAAATGTTATGCTATTATTGTTATTGCCTATCTAAATATATACTTTCATTAAGTTTTTTATCACAAGCGAATAGGGTTACAACATATTACTGTGACATGCTCTATGAGCCTTTACTTAGTCCCTCTTGCTTATCGAGGAAGTATACACTACCGTCACAAAGCTTGGAGGTAGTAAAAATTTTAGAAAAAATATACACTACAGGCCATAAGTGAGGGATCAGTAGATGAAATTTAAAAAAAATATGCACGCTTAGTGAAACAAAACGTATATTTCTACAAAACTATATCTACGAGACAAATGAACAGTTTTCCTTATAAAATAAAATAATTTCAACATATTCTGTAGAATTTTTTATCATATTCGACTTTCGTCGAAGTATCCACCTCTGCGCGTAATGATTTCTTTACAAATATTAGGCAACCGCGATACAAGTTTCTGGAGCGTATCCATTGGTAAATTATTCAACACCCTTGTAAGTTGCTCTCAAAGCTGTTTCTGCGATTGTGGACAGCTTTCTCTCACGTTTCTATCTAATTCATCCCACAGTAATTCGATAGGGTTGAGATCGGGTGATTGTGGTGGCCAAATCATATTTATCAGCACCCCTTCCTCCTCTTTTTGATTCACATAGCTTTTACAAAGTTGGGAAGTGTGTTTGGGATCATTATCTTGTTGTAGGTGAAAACCTTCACCAATTAGTCTTAATCCAGACGAAATTGCATGTTCCTCCAAAACGTTCAGGTACTCCTGTTTTTTTTAAAATGCCTTCAATGCGGTACAAATCTCCGACACCATCAAAGGAAAAGGATCCCCAAACAAGCACAGAACCTCCCCTGTGTTTAACAGTTGGCACTACACATTCGGGTAACATCCTTTCACCCACTTGTCTTCGAACGAAAACTCGTCGATTACTACCAAACACTTGGAACTTTGACTCATCTGTCCATAACACCTGCTTCCACATTTCCATGTCCCAGTGTTGATGGTCCTAGGCCCATTGTAACCGTTTTTTACGATTTCGTGGATTCAATAATGGTTTTCGAGCTGCAATACGCCCATGTAATCCCGCCTTTGTCAAACGTCGTTTTACAGTAGTCAGTGACACCGGCTTTCGATGGCCTTCATTCAGCTCTGCTCGAAGCTGAAGAGCTGTGAGGCGCCTATTTCGTTTCGATAGTATTTTTAGGCGCAAATCCTCTTGTCTGGTAGTTACCCTTGACCTTCCGCAACGTTTTATTGGTTGTAATGATCCACTTTTTCACTTCAATAATTAGGTCATCTGCGAATGCTTTTCCGAGATTTGTACTTTTCGCAACTTGAACTATTTGATACAAAATTTCTTATTCGGCTCAATGTATTTTTTATTAAAGATTTCATTCATAAATGTTATAAATAATATTGGGCTTACGCTTTTCCCTTGTGGTAATCCAATTTGGAATGTAAAAGACTCTGATATTGTGTTACTAATGATTGATTATGACGTTTTTCATATATTTATTTAATTATTCTTGTAACTTTGTCATTTACATTTTACTTTCCTTTCTTTTAAAATATTCCAAAATTTTTCTCTTAGATGCTTTTTCGGGATTTACGAGAGCTAGAAAATCTTTTTTTTTTGTAATATCTGTTATTATTTGCGTAAAAGAGAAAATACATATGGTCTTTCTACGTTATGATTCTTCACAAAAACTATCAGAGCACGGAATATCATCATTTAGAATCCAAAATTATTTAGTTTCTGTGAAATTTTATCGCCAGAGTTTTTTAAATATTTTTTAAATTTGAATACTAAGAAATCTTTACGTATAGTTTTTTCAATAATCTCCTTACCTTGAGAAATATTTTGAAAAAACATAAGAACTCTTCAATTTCTTTAAGATCACATTCTGTTTTAGACATTCCAATCTTTATGAGTAGATTTTATTACTAAATTAAATTCTCATTCACATGTTTTGTTATTAGGTTGGGCAAGGTAGCTTCTCAAATCTCTAAAAAAGCTTTTCATATCAACTCCACATTATTCACAAATTCATTGACAGCTGACATTATTGTGGTTAAGTTCAGTATAAACGCATAATAAAATTTTAACAGTTATTGTATGTACGTTTACTTTTTATTAAAATAGAACGAAGATATAGTTTAAACTATTCTGAATTTTCTTTAAATAAATTGTGTTATAAATTTAGATTGCCACGTTCTTTGCATGTGGTCTACCAACGCCGTCTTCTTTTATTTTTTAAAGTTGCTAGTTTTTGTTGTTTTCTGTAAATGTACACTGTTTTAAGCCTTCTTTAGACGCCTCACAATAATCTTCATTGAAAGTCAAAATTTTTAACAAACTGATATTAGTGACGTACAAAATATTACAAGAAAACACTAAAAATGGGAGATAACATTGATAAAAAAACATGTTCTAATATCATCAATTTATTGGTGATTTTATTGGTTTCAATAAATTAATATAAAGTGGCTATTTTACATATACTAATACTTTACGATTTATTGTCTCAAAAATCAATAAATGTAAAATCAGCATGAATAAAAAATTCAAATTTGAACCTCTTTTTACATCGTGTATATAAGGGGGAAAGTTTTTGAAAAAATTTCTGCTCTCAGAAGATATTTAAACTCGCGATCTGTACTAACCGGACATGTGTTCTTACCCTTGGACCACAGAGAACGGTGATATTCGATTCTTCTAGAAAGAAAGAAATAGCATTATGGAAGTAGATAATAAATAGAAGCCGTGGTAGTTTTTAATTGCATATAATTATGCATTTCTACAATGTGAAACTTAAAAATTCTAATTTTAAACACTTTCTGTATATAGAATGCAGAAATTTTTTGAAAAAAATCTTACTCTTCGGCGAGACTCATACTCGCGATCTAATACTTTAGTTTCACATCGTAAAAGCGTATAATTATATGAAAAACTCATTGTGGGTTTCATTTGACATCTGTTTCTATAATGCAATTTATGGCACGATGGAGACTCAAATATTTTCGTGGGCTACGGGTAAGAACATATGCCCGGTTAGCATGAGATCGCAAGCCGTGCCCGAGTGCGGAAATTTTCTCAAATATTTCTGCATTATATATAAGATGTAAAAAGCGGGTAAAATTAGAATTTTTCGGTTTCATATGGTAAAGGCGAGTACTTGTATGCAATCGCATTAATTATTAGTATTGGAAAATATAAGATGAAAAACAAACTATGTACAGTACTGTGCAAAAGAAAAAAGCACCTTCTTGAATTTTACAAGAGACTATTATAAAAGGATAAATAATAATCTTACACAAGTTGAATTTTTTTTTAATGTATAAAAGCTAACACATATCGATGTTTAAACATAAATAACTTAGATTTTCAATATTTTGTATGACCACCTTTATTTTTTATAGTATCCTGCATTCTTTTTGGTAAGCTTTCCATTAATGAATTAATGAAATTTTCAGAAATATTGTACCATTCTTCCTGTAGTATGTTCCACAGTTCATTTTTGTTCTTCGGCCCCCTTTCACACTTTTTATGTGAAGATAATCCCAAATGTGCTCAATTATATTTAGGTCAGAACTTTGAGGTGGCCATATCATAGTCTGCAATATCCCATTTGCTTCCTGCTGTGTTAAATAAGTTTTCACAAGTTTCGAGGTATGCTTGAGATCATTATCTTGCTGTAGAATGAAATTATTGCCAATAAGTCGTTGTCCTGATGGTATGGCATGTTCTTGTAATAGTGTTCTGTATTTCTCTCTCCCTCTATTTTTACAATTTCACCCACACCTGCTATCGAAATATAATCCCAAACTTGGATATTGCCTCCTCCATGCTTTATGGTAGTGTGTAAACATGGTTCCAATAACGATTCACCAGGGCGTCGTCTAACATACTGACTTCTGTTCGTTCCAAATAATTGATATTTAGATTCGTCAGTCCATAGTACTTGTCGCCACTCGTTATATTCCCAAGTTTTGTGGTCTTTGGCATATTTTAATCGTTTTCCTCTATTACCTCGTCGCAGTAAGGGTTTTCTCACGGCCACGCATCCCCTCAAGCCTGATCCGAGCAAGTATTGCTTTACTGTTGAAGCATGTACTGAAGTACCAGAAGTTCGCGAAAGATCTTGAGCTAGTTTTGCGCTAACTTTCTTACGATTTCTTAAGGAACTACCTCTTAAAAACTGTGCATCAGCTTTACTGAGCTTTTTTGGACGTCCATTCTTTGGTCTATCACTTACACTGGCGGTTTCAGTCATTCTTTTTATTGTTTGTTGCACGGAATACCGGGAACATTTCACTATCTTTGATATTTTCACTTGAGTATAACCCTCTTGGAGTAAAACAATAATTTTATTTCTGTCTAGTAATGTTATTCTAGGCATTTTCTATCTACTACAACAATTTGCAGCTCACAATTTTTCTTAAAAAGAAAATTTCACTCGTAGGCTCGTTTCTTAAGAATATAAATAAATTTTATTGTGAAACCGCTCTGTATCGTTTCTACTATAGAATTAAAAACAAAATCTTATAGATAAACTCTCCCTTGAAATATTATTGCAGAACATTGTGGTGCAATAAAATTTATTATTTTAATCCTCTTAGCAGGCGCTCGATCTTACCTCTACGCGGAAGTATTATGTTATAAACTTGGAAATTTCCAGTGATTATGTTTCTACCAATAAGTGAATCGTTCTTGGAAAGATGTATCAAGTATTACACATTAAATTAACCCAATAATTATTAGTAAAAACGTTTAATAATATAGTAGATGTGTGTACGTTAATATTTTTTGTAAATTCAATATTGTTTAAAGGCGAAATCTAGATGCGAAACATTTAATAATGTAAGACTCTATGCAAAATTCAAACTACAACAAAAAATTGTTGATATACTGACCTAGAGCCAAACCCCAAGTATGCAAATTTCGATTTTGTTATTATACCTGTTTTCCTGAATATTTTAAACTCGCTGTGATGTAGTCTGCATGTAATACTCAACCCAGTAAACTAATTAAGGAACTGTATATGAGCGAAACATATGAAGGGCCTGGTTACAGAGGATAAACTATGATATTCGGGGTACCCTAACTAGGGTCTAATGTTAATGCGAATAGTACGAATGTATTAATAATATGCGTTAAATTTATATGTAAGAAGTTATGTTTACACTTAATCTTTCATCACACTGTTCATCTGAGGACATGTACGAGGGTGGTCCCATAAGTACCCGGCCTGATTTAGAGATGGCGGTAGTTGTTTGAAAAAGTCACTGTATTAGAAAATACACAATCTATAAAGAATACGTTTCAAGTTTGAAGACGCCACGTTGTTTAGTATTTGTTTGGTAGCCATCAATAGTGATCGTTTTCAGTGAATTTGTAAAAATGGAGAAAATTGGTCAATGTTAAGTGATACAAAACTTTTATTTGAAAGGCCTCAGCCTAACCGATATAAAAGCTGAACAGGATTCTACTCTCGGTGAGTCTGCTCCTTCATTTACAACAGTGAAATATTGGGTAGCAGAGTTTGAACGAGGCCGTACGAGCGGCCAAGACGAGATTCGCAGTGGTCGACCAAATGTGGTGACGACTCCAGAAATGGTGAAGAAATTCCACAAAGCGGTACTGGAGGATCGTCAACTGAAAGTGTGCGAGCTAGCGTACATAGTAGGCATTTCCAAAAGTGCGATACATGGCATATTATCAGAAAATTCGGACGTAAGAAAGATGAGTGCCGCATTGCTCACACTCGAACAAAAACAGTGTCGTGAAGAAAGAAAGCAGAATTTTTGCGTTTCATAACCATGGACGAAACATAGGTCCATCACTTCACACCCGAGACAAAAGAACTATCAGAATAATGGACTCAAAAGGGAGAACCGTCTCCAAGGAAGGCGAAGACCGTTTCATCTGCAGGCAAGGTCATGGCATCGGTTTTTTGGGATGCGCGTGGAATAATTTTCATTGACTATCTTGAAAAAGAAACAACCATCAACGGCGAGTATTATGCGAACTTATTGCAACGTGTTGTTTTATCAAGACAATGCACCAGCTCATAAATCCGTAATTGCAATGGCCGAAATTAATGTATTAAAGTTTTAATTGCTACCTCATGCACCCTATTCACCAGATTTAGCCCCCTCGGATTATTTTCTGTTCCCAAACTTGAAAAAATGGCTCTGTGGTCAAAGATTTTCCAACTACGAAGAAGTGTTGTCGGCAGTTAATGGATATTTTGAGGAGCAAGACATTTCTTATTATAAGAAGGGTATGGAACTTATTGTATATCGCTGGGAAAAGTGTATAGAGCTGAAAGGACATTATGTTGAAAAATAAAAATATTTCTTTCCAAAATTTTTGTGTTTCCATTGTTGGGTCGGGTACTTCTGCGACCACCCCCGTGAATTCTATCATAAAATAAATTAGGTAAATTATTCCAGTAATGTGAAAATGCACTACAGGCGATTCTTAAGCACGCTGTTCTATTTGGTAGTATGGGATTAAGTAAAAATATAAAATTTGATTAGATTAATAAAACACATATTGTCTTTAATCTCATTAATTTTAATACAATGTAATAAAAATTTTAAAACGCAATTGATAGAATTATCGATACATCGCATCCTTTGCACTTCACTTATTGTCTATTTCGGTGATAGTATCCAACTCTCATCTTAAAGGTGACCATTTTTTCCTTAAGAAAACTAAGAATGAGCGTTGCTAAATTAAAAATTCCTTCTCACTATCGGTCGACACGCTAGACACAAATTTAGAATGCTTTGTTGGAAGACAGCAAAGACTCCTGTAATAAAGGCAGAATTTATTGTTTTTGATAACGTGGACAGATTCCAGTTTTAATGAATAATATAATAATTAGTGATCGTAGGCACAAATGAATAAATAAATTAGAACTATTGTAAAATGGAAATTCTGAAAATAAATAATTTTGCAATTAAATAGAAGAATATCGCTATTTTTTCCCAGTAATGTTTTATAGAATATCCCTAATCTCTATTGAGCATTACCTAATAATAGAACATACATACACTAACCTCATGAATTGCTTGCATATTAAATTGAAATAATTGTGATATAGGTAAATTTTAATGGAGGCTGTGGTTGACTAAATTAATCAATTAAGGTTAATATAACACCTTTCCACAATAATTTTCGTATTCTGTATATGTATTTCGACAACGAAGTTTTCATTATAAGCAGATAATTAATCACACAACGAAAGACAAACACACATGGTGTGTGTTTGGCTTTCGACGGTGTAAGTCTAGTATAGACTTTGTCTCTGTGCAGATTTTTCCGTAGTTCCTGGAGTGACACTGTAATTAATTTCCTGCTTGTGATGACAACTTAATTGTCGAAATACATATACAGAATACGAAAATTATTATGGAAAGGGGATATATTAACCCCTTATATTAATCGTAATACAAATCGCTCGTGCAGAATGTCCAATGTGGCATGAACTGTGTGGCATGTAGCACCGTCCTCTTGAAACCACATGTCGTTGGTGTCCATATCAATCAATTCAGACCAAAAGAAGTTGGTAATCATCGACCTATAACGCTCGGAGTTGATGGTAATGGCCTGGCCAACATCGTTCTCAAAGAAATATAGACCGATGACGCCGCCAGCCCAAAATCCAAACAGTGACTTTTTTGGGATGCATTGGACGCTCTTGGATCTCATGTGGATATGTATAGTCCCAAATTCGACGATTTTGTTTGTTGACGTACGCATTCATCCAGAAATGGGCCACATGGCTGAAGATGATTTTTGATGTAAATTAGGGTCAGTTTCCAACTGCTCCAGGGCCCATTTAGCGACCTCACGTCGTTGTTTATGGTCGTTTACCTTCAGTTCCTGGGTCAGTTTAATTTTGTACTGGTGCATGCCCAAGTCACGACACAAATTTCGCCAAGTTATGGTCTGCGAAAGGCCTAGTTTTTGTGAGCGACGCGACATAGATCGCCTCGGATTCTCTTGCACACTCTCACGGACAGCTGCGATGTTTTCAGCAGATCTTGCGTTTCGTCATCATGCGAGTGTTGGTTCATTGTTTACTGAACCAGTGGATGCAAATTTAACCACCACACTGCGAATAGTCCTCTCGGTAGAACGATTATGGCGACCGTAAAATGTGCGAAGCGCGCGAAACGTTGCTCGAGCAAAACACCCATTTTAATAAAACAATTTTATCATTTGTACTTGTTGTTGAATGCATTATCTGTCCATGGTGATTTGGCAAAACAGACTGAATAAACGATAGTCAATTCGGCAGATGTAGTTTCAACAATAGGGCCCCTATCGACTGTCAAAGTTTGGAAGTTTCTATTGGAAAACCCGTTATTTGTTGAAATATTATAAAAGGGTTATATAAATATTTTTTTAATTATCTTTACTAATTAATTTCTCTTTAAAATTTTTATTGGAACATTTTCTAATCATTAATATTTAATAGGAATTATGATTTGTTGAAGGCCCTGCATATTTAACGAAATCGGTTTTCCAGTGCTAAATTTATTCCATGTAGAGGCTACATGCCCATTATATTCAAACATATTTACTGTAGATTATACGACATTATTACAACAATTATAATTACGGAATATACAACTGAATCGAGGGGGTGTCGAATTTATAAATACGCAATGCGTATAATCGAAGCGCCTTCGTTATATTTATTCTGGGCTATCAATTAACACAGAAACTGGAGATATAATTCCATTATTGAAACTGATAATGTATCCTCAAACGCAGTCGTAGTAAGACCAATTAGCTTTCATCTCTATAAATTTATACTTCTAGATGTAATATGTACGTGATTAGTGCTTTGAGTAGTACATATCGTTAAATATGTGAATATATAAATTAATAAAATTTCGCCTGTATTTATGTAGATTAGTGGCACGTTCGTGATAAATGAAAATAAATTGTATTCCTACTGACATTTAAAATAGTACTAATATATTCTAAATACTACGATGTCATAACATATTTTTCCTTGAAAGACTTCTTTATTTTTGTATATTAATTTCCGCAGATAATAAAGCTGTGATTTTATTTCGCTAGCGTTAAATATTTTTCTGAGGAGTCATTTCATTTCCATGATGTACTAACTACATAAATAAGAGCGAGATTTTCATTGCCAATTTGTTATACTCTCGAAAAAGGGAAGCAATATATTAGTTGAGTTGATACTATAAGTTATGAGCTTATGAATCATGGAAGCTATAAATCGCGTAAAAAACAGAAAAGATACGGAAAATAAAAGTGAATTTAATTTCTCTTTTATTCACATTCTACCAATTAATTTTCAAGTTACCATACAAATACGAATAATAAAGGCTGTTTCAAATTGCGCGGTTTTTTTTAAGAACGAGTAAAATATAGATGGCGCATTGAATTTGTCTGGGTATGTACACGGTACAAGAACGAGTTCAAATTGTTGAATTATTTTATGAAAATCAGCGCTCTGTGAAAAGAGTTTTTAGAAAATTACGTGAATTTTATGGCTTACATAACTATTGGTCGAATTATTAAAAAATTTCAAGAGACCGGCTCCGTGGAAGAGCAAAAAAGTGAAAAATACAGTCGTAGTGGTCGTTCACAAGAAAATATTGGTTTGGTTCATGAAAGTGTTGCTGAAGGTCCTGAAATGTCCATTGGACGACGTTCACAACAACTTGGACTTAATGGATCAACAACATGGCGTATTTTACACAAGCATTTAGCTCTGAAGGCATATAAGGTTCAAATAACACAGGAATTGAAGTCATTCGATCATTTAGAACGTTGTTCATTTGTCAATTTCATCAACGAACAACCAGCTGATTTTTCTCAAAAAGTAATGTTTTCCGATGAGGCATATTTTGAACTTGGTGGCTGTGCTAATAAACAAAATTGCCGTTTCTGGGGTGAGGAAAATCCACGAATTATTCATGAGAAAACTATGCAACCTAAACGAGTTACTGTTTGGTGTGCATTATGGTCAGACGGTGTAATTGGATCTTACTTCTTTGAAAATGCTGTTGGTGAAGTTGTAACTGTCAATGGTGACCGATATCGTCGGATGATAACCGAATTTTTGTGACCTGAATTAATGAATATTGATCTAGATGATATATAGTTTCAACAGAATGGCGCTACACCTCACTTTGCACACGAATTAATTGATTTAGTGAGAGAAAAATGTCCTGGACGTGTATCTCAAGAAACGGTGATGTTAACTGGCCACCAAGATCATGTGATTTGACTCCGTTAGACCACTTTCTTTGGGGTTATATGAAAAATCAGATTTATAGAAACAATCGAGATAGAGTCTCAATTAAGTTAAAATGGCATTGAAAATTTTAACAAAAGAATGGACGTCTGTGGAGCTGCAAGAGGAGGCCTTTTGGCAGATATTATTTTTCGCCTATTAATGTCATAACTGATACTTCAATTACCAATAAAAAGTTTTTGAAAGTGAATGTAAATTATGTGTTTTATTTATTCTTTAAAAAAGCCGGGAAATTTGAAACGCTCGGAATTTTTTGCATAAAGAAAATGAAACTGGT
Organism: Dermolepida albohirtum; assembly: GCA_031893035.1. Classification (NCBI taxonomy): domain Eukaryota; kingdom Metazoa; phylum Arthropoda; class Insecta; order Coleoptera; family Scarabaeidae; genus Dermolepida; species Dermolepida albohirtum. Next base: position 38,529 of record JAVIWB010002956.1, read on the forward strand.
AAAACATTAAACACATTCTTTACAAGTACAGCAGTTCTAATAATATATTATTGTTATTATAAATGTATAAAAGGTTTTCATTTTTTTAAGTAATTATTTTTTCATAGAGGTCTACTTTCTTCCTTCGCGTTTTAATAAGTTCGCTTACAATCTTCCCCTAAAGTACTAAGGATCTCTTCACTTGCGGTCGCTAAAATAAGATTTTCTTTGGAATATGGTCGCTTTCTATTCTCTAGAGATGGTCTTTTCATTCCGTTTTTATAATTGTGTATACTAATTTGAAATTTGTCCTTGTGGTCGTCGACAGTTATATGTGAGTTTTTTATAGTAAGCTTATTATATTTTAATAATTATTTGGTAACACAGAGAATAAATTCTTTTTTTTTAAATGCTGGTCTTATTTTAATTATAAATTGAATTTTTTTTATTGAGAGTTTCGACCATTGGGATAATAAGACATTTAAGTTTTGAAACGACATCTCTGAAGAGAGGGCTTTCTTTTTCAAGTTATTTCTTTTGTTAACCTGTTGTATTTTTGATAGTTACATATTTCCATTTGCAAATAATAATTATTTTATATAAATAAATACATATTCCTTTTTGTTTAATATTGTATGGAGACTATCATCACAAACAACGACAAACCAAAATTCTGACTACCATATGTACCATACCATCAGAAAACCTAACTCCCTGGAAAATACAATATTAAAATAGCCTACAACCCGAAAAATACAGTCCTTTTTTACCAAAATTAAACACAAAACGCCTAAATAAAAACAAATATAGAGTATATATACAGTAGAATGTCAATATGGTAAATACGTAGGACAAATAATATCTACAGAAAAGAATATACGAGCACCAATATAGTCCAACCAGTAAGAAAATGATCTAAACACGTCTGGTACGTAGACTTCCGCGGTCGGGGTCCTTATTATCTTCTTCTGGCTTCCGGACTGGAACCGCGTCACCGATATAACTGCCGACGTTTCAGTGCGACAGACAGTAGCAGTAGTTGAGCCCTGAACCATACGAGTGGGTACGAAACGTCGGTAGTTATACCAGTGACGCGGTTCCAGCCCGGAAGCCCAGAAGAAGATAGTGATCTAAACACGCTTTAGAGGAAAAGCATAAATTCATCATCGACGACACCGAAATCTTAGAAATAGAAAACAATTATAATTAACGTACGATTAAAGAAATGATATACATAAACCCAAACCTAATCATAATAAATAGAAGAAATTACCAATCTTAATGACATTTATAATGTATAATGTATATACAAACATTCGCCAACGTGAATTTACAAACTGACGCATATCTAATATGAACAAAAGGAAAGAAAGTAACAGATTTATTTACAGAAAGCATTAAAAAAATATTCATAAAAAATCAAGTCTTCAAACATACACGTTAAAAGTTTGTTAATATTAAAAATGCTTGTGTTATTGTAAATTTTACAATATTAAACAAACAAGAAATATAATAAAACGACGTAAGTAATCACAAATGTTTATTTATATAAAACAAAACTATTATTCACAAATAAAAATATGTAAGTATGAATATATTGCATGTTAAAAAAATAAATAACTTGAGAAAGGGTGAGCCTGTCTCCCGTAATGTCGTTATTAAAAATTAAATGAAACTCTTAATAGACAAGAATACTGACAGCCAAAGTAAAAGTAACAAATGAAAAGAATCTGAAAAAACAAATGGACTTTTTTTGCTTTTTTTAATTAAAAATTTCTTTGTTCTCCATGGTTATTACACACACACGCTCATTGACACATAACGATATGAATTTCATGGTCGATCTCTTCTTGGAGTATGGTTAGAGTACCTCTGACCACCGTCTCCTTATAATGTTCCAACATATAAAAATTGTTACCATTCGGAATTTAGATTCTTTATCGAAGACAATCCTACACCACTCGGTATTCAATCAGAGCTCTTCTCTGTGTTAGTTTAAACGTAGTCTTCGCTGTTCAGCAATGAGTTACCACAGAAGGTAAAAGACCTTATTCTGCAGTTTGAAGGCTCGCCGGGTGATTTGCTTCACCACACCAAACATCAGTTCTTGAACTGATGGTCGAAAAATAATTTCATAATGCCAAGTAGTGGTCCCGATAAGCAATTCTGCTTTTTTGAACTTCAGTATCTCTTTGCAATATTCTTAACCATTTTTAAACTACACTTGACAACATTTTGGATCAATAGGCTTTCGATTTACATTTTTAATGTAAATCATCGAAGACCGAGCTATAATATTAAAAAAAATTATTAAAAAATGTGAGACTTATTGTTAGTATACCAAGATTCTGTTGTAGAATGTCTACATACGAACAGTTTTGTAAATAAATTTAAAAATTTGACAAATAATTTGGTATAAATCCGAGAAAATTATGTATATAAATATGACTATCAAATTTAATAAGGGGTACACAAAATTTGTACGAAAATACAAAGAAAAATATTAGAACATATGAATGAGCTGAAAGTTTTTTAAACAGCAAGTAACTATCGGATAAATATCTGTAATGTACTAATTCCCGCTACCCTGTATCCCTTAACTCATTCACATTACAAATTTGGTAAAGTAGATATTGTCGTTGTAGATAGTTACATAACAGAATATCATCGGGTTACTATTGTAATTATAGAACTATATTTTTTTATGTTATGAAAATGAGTAAATTGTAATACATTACATTACGACGATCACATAAAGCATGGGTTCCCAAACTTTTTAAAGCCATGGCGCCCTTAACGTTCAGATTATTTCCGACGGCGTCCTTCACATGAAGCAAAACTGGAGACCTGATAATTTTAAGTGGAAAATCTTAAATTTAAATAAATTCTATGCTATGATCTCTAAATTTAACTTTTAGATTTTCATAAGACTTCAATTTTGTTTAAATACTTTGTGAATAGTTATTGGTAAATTTGTTTTTTGTTTTACTAATTGTAAAAGGAGGATAAGGAAAACGTAAATAAATTGACTGACACGCTGATATTAAATTTGAAATTCAATATACAAAATGAATAGTATTTATTTTGGGCAAATCATTGTTGATTATATTTACAATCAAGTGCAAAAAAGCTGTTTAATAAATTCATTTTTATAAAATTATAGTTTTCATTGTTTTTGCGTTTTGGCGAGGCTGTCGCGGCGCCCCTGGAGACTTTTTGCGACGCCCCAGGGTGCCGCGGCGCATACTCTGTAAACCCCTGACATAAAGTGTAATGCTAATTAAACAGTTAATAACATTCAATAAAGTTGGTAGTTAATAAAATTTCAAAATTAACTTATAAAGAGATATGTTTATTTTATGTTCCCCAAATATATCATGATAAGTTAAATATATTTTAAATATAAATGAAAACTCCATTAAATTCTAGAAAAATTTGGTCCTAGAAATTATAAATTAAACTCTATCTCAAAAAAAGCTCAATAAATTCTATTAATAAGGAAATGATAAGTATTCTTACTTTTAAATATGAATTAAATAAATTTAATGTTTTTAAAAAAATGGGAAACCCTTAAACAAGAGATTCAAAGATACCCGCCTTCTTTAGCTAGTCTTTGTCCCAATCTGTCATAGGAATTAATTCGTACATTGCGAAAGATTTTCGGTCTAATATTATTTGAAGCCCCAACCAGTCTAAATTAGTTTAATGATTTAATGTTCTCCGCACCATAAGTTGTTTTAAATAATTCTAGTAAAAGAAATTAAATGTTGATAAATCTGAAGTATTAGATGGCCACCACGTGGCCACCTAATAATACCAGAATAAGTTAAAAATCCTTCGTTTAGGAAACATTTCTGTGAAATAGTTTCGAACAGTCAATGAATGTGTTTTGAGAGGGAGAACCATCTTATTGAAAGTAGATGTTTTATATATCGATATCGAAAGCCGCTGGAGAGTATGAAGGATTCGTGTTTGAAATAACTCTAAATATCTTTCCGCATTTAAAAATAGATGTTATTTGACACAAGAAAGGATTTTATTAAAGAAACGTGAAACTATGTAGTTATTTTCACTTGATATTGGTTTGTATGGGTGCGTTATAGGAGTAACTCTGTATTTTCTCTTAATTTGAAAACAATTAGCCAATACAAACACTAATTTGTGAAAATTAGGACGAATTATTGATTATTATATGTGCAGAATATATGCGTAAAAAGTTCAATTTAAATAAAGTTCGAAAATTATTGTAAAAGGTCCAAGATGCATATTATATTTAATGAATGCTCTAGGACTTTACGATGACACTAGTTTGACAATTATACTACTCCTTGGCAATAATATTGATATAATTTAAAGAGAAGCATTTCTGGGTCTTGGATTAATTTATATTCAGTTAGATGATTGGTAAGCAAACAAGATATTTCCGGAATTTCTGAGTCTGTCTCACTTCAATTATGCTAATGTAATGTACTTCCATTACTTTATACAAGAGACCTTAAAAGGATGTTTGTGTTAGATTTACACGTTATATCTCAAGGAGTGCATATTATGTACTCTTAAAATAGACATCTTGCTATGAAAAGTCAAGGACTACATCATGTATTGTTTTACTAAAAGATTATGAACTTTCCAAGTGCTAAATTATCCTAAAATAGATTACAGTATGTATATCCACTACAATGTCAGTATTCAATATAGTATACTTTTATAAACTACGGAAATTAAAGTCAAAATTAAAACGTGTTCGTTTGTGTCAGTTTTAGAAGTAGATTAAGAAAATAAATACAACTGATTTTCGTGTGTCCATATTACCTATATGATTTTAATGTAACATATGGCATCATTTGCAGGCGTTCCTTCAATTGGGGAGGTACTTATTTTTATTTTATAGAATTGTAGTGTTGTAAATACTTTCAATTTTCTTTATATATATATATGTATATATATATATATATATATATATATATATATATATATATAAACAGGTTTTCCAATAGATGCATAACAATTTTGTGTTTTAATACGCACCCTTGAACGTATTTCATGATCTGTCAACGTCAAGACGTCAGTCAAGATTGACATTTTTATCCAGGTGAAGTTCACGAACGACCAACGTTAGGAAATTATTAAAAATTACAATTACAATTCTTAGTTGGTAGTCGCAATTTTAAGAGCGCTTACTTCAATTTTCGGTCGTAATAATCGTCCCACCAGACAGGCTGCACATGCTATAGTTAAATATAGATAAATTCGAGTCAAAATATTTATTATTGGATATTCCTGTGTCACTGAGAAGACGAACGGGTCGAAGTATCAAAAATATCGCAGTCGTAAGTGCTTTTGTTTAATATGAGTCAAATCAGTCTATTCCGCGTCGTTCACAGGAATTGGGAATCTCTCGAACCACATTGTGGCGAATTTAGGGTAAAGATTTTGACTTACACCCTTAAAAAATCAAATATAATTAATAACTGAATCCCCTCAGTTATTCGAAGCACTGAAACTCCTCCGATTGGGCTAAAGTTTGAAGAAAATCCTGAATTTCATCGAAATATCATTTTCAGCGATGAAGCTCATTTTCGGCTTAATGGCTTTGTGAATAAGCAAAATATGCGTTATTGGGCAGCAACAAATCCTTTATAACCACAAAAAGTGACCCCGTGGTGTGGATTTCATACCCGAGGTGTGATTGGAGCATATTTTTCAGTCGATGAAAATGATCGCAATGTTACGGTCATTGGAGTTCCCTATCGTGCCATGTTAGAAGAAGAAGAATTTTTGGCTAGAACTGAATGAACTTGACATCAGTGATATGTGATTTCAACAAGATGGTGCCACAGACCACGTAGCTGGTCAAACATTGATCTATTGAAGAGGAAATTCGGCAACCGTGTAATCTCGAGAAATGGTCGGATTGAGTGTCCACCCCGCTCATGCGATTTAACGCCGTTGGATTGCTTTTTACGAGATTACGTTAAGTCGTTGGTTTATGCTAATAAGCCAACAGCATTAGAGGTACTCAGTGACAATATCGAACGTGAAATTGCCAACGTTCCGGCTGATATGTGTGAAAGAGTAGTGGAAAATTGGCTCCAAAGAATCGATCGCTGCAAATGTGTTCGTGGTCGTCATATGAATGGGAGCGAATTCGATAGTTAAATGCAACATGTCTACTGCACCTGGAATAAATTTCAGTCCAACATCGCAATTATTTTGTACTTCATTTAAATACAAAATTGTTATGTACTGATTGAAGAACCCTATCTATCTGTCTAACTATCTATCTATCTATCCATTAATTTTGAAAATAATGACCTTTTAATATACTTTTTATAAATAAAGATCTTTTAGAGGTTATCTGTATGACAAGTTTCAATTAGGATTTATATATTAATTAACAACCTACCTACTTCTATTTGTGTGAATGTTTGTGTAGTTGTTAATTTGCTTAAATTTTTTTCCAAAATCTCTACGAATTCTTTTTCTCTTTTTAATATTTCTTACAAACCTTATATAAATTCGTTTCCTTCTTTTTATTAATCCTTCTTTTCGTAAAAAAAACAAATTTACTTCTATATCTTCTTATAATTATGTATATATATACATATATATATATATATATATATACATATATATATATATATATATATATATATATATATATATATATATATATTCACAATTATAATGTATAATATATATATATGTACTTTTAAAATTAATTTTATACATTTTCAATTTATATTTTCTTGTCTATAGTTTTTGTTTTCTTTCCCTGTTATTTTTCTTCATTTATTTTTAACATTGTTTGTTAACTCTGCTTTTTATTTTTATATTATATATCTACGTAGTCTTGTGTACACATATGATAATTTCAAATTCAGTTTCGAAAATATTTGATTTTGTATATTGTATACGTTTAAAATGTACGAATTCAAACTTTATTTCATCAGCTCTTTGTTTTTAATAAAAGTATTATATCGGTGTTATCATAGCAACTTGACATCTATTACTATACCATAAATTAATCATTTTATAATTTATTTTAGAATATGAATATTTTTAAATTGTAGAAATTATTCTTGACGATTATTTCGAATATTGATCGCAAAAACCGTCCGTCTTTTTAAAAAGAACAATTAAAAAGAGTTTCGAAACAATGTTATTTTTTTAAACTATCCAAAATTTTTGCCTTTGTTTTACTATTCCACCATAGAGTGATGAAAATTTCTGAGAAAAGTTAAAATGAAAATGTAGCACTCTGTAAAACTCGAAGGCTATTTTGTAGTTTTCCAAAAGTATATAGCTAGCGAAATAGAAAATCTATAACTCAGATTGTATAGTCGATTATTTCCAACAAGATGATGATTCGAACATTTATTTGCATAATGAAATATACAGTTTTTACAGAATTCCGTCGAAATAAAGTATACAACCATATAATATTTATCAATGAATGTAAAATACATTTTATTCAATATAATCTTCCATCTCTAAGGATTACCACAATTCCCTGCCACATGTTATCGATGCCAGATTTTTCTGTTTTGTAATTTCCTATTTTCTCGCTAAATCTTCCGGAATGTCTCAATATACAATTGTTTTGAGAACGTGCCAAACATTATCGATTAATATAAAGTAAGGCCAAGATACTGCTGAATACTCTAAGTAAATTACGGAGAGAATGAGCTTATAGTAGGGATCAGTATCTTGTATGGTATAATGACAATATTTGGTCAAATTAGTAAACGGAAATAGAACAGCTTCGATTGTTTTTTTATATCGATGTCGATTATTCGCTTCAGAAATCTAGGTATTTGTATTAAATATGATATCTACAATACTATCATACTGGAAAATATATGTGTATATTAGAATAAATGTACTGGTCTTCTAAATATATACGAACACTGGTCTTTAATTTTTTCACAGCAAAATGTCAAAAAACTTGGATTTTTTTGAACGAACGTTTTTCGTTTATTCTTATGGAGCTCCTTTAATATTGTTGGTTTATGCCAATAAGCCAACAATATTAAAGGAGCTCAGGGACAATATCGAACGCGAAACTGCCAACATTATAGCCGATATGTGTGAAAAAGTGGTGAAAAATTGTCACCTAAGAATCTATTGCTGCAAAAGTGCTCGCGGTGGTTATATGAACGAGATCGAATTCCATAGTTAGATGTAACATATGTACTGCACTTAGAATAAAGTTGAGCAAAATGTCTCCATTACTTTGTGTTTTTTTTAATACAAAGTTATGTCCTTATTGGATAATATGCTGAAATTTTTCTTTGAAAAAATTCCTGTTCTCCTTTGAGACCCGAACTCGCAATCTCATGGTAACCGGGCATTTGTCCCTGCACTTAGAATTAGAATAAATGTAATAGTTTGGAAGTTGCACAATGATAAATATTTGTGGTAATACTGGCTCCGGTTTTCTTCAAGTGAGTTGGTATAATTTCGATATGTCTATATTATAATGAAAAATATACTGAAATCTGGTAAAAAATACTTAACATTTTTATAAATGTACCCTATATTTCTACACGGGGCTAAAAGTAATGTTAAATTTATGGCCAATTAACTGCATGAATATGTTGTATACGTATGTGTAAATGAAAAATTTTAAGTTGAGAGGAAAATACTATTAGCTCTGTCGCAAAATTTCATTTTATTTTTGTTCCTTAGCAAACAAGCGTTAAATACTGATCGTTCAAATGTGCCTTACAAACTCTTGTAATTAATTCGAAATTACCTGTCTCTCCAACTACAATACATACAAAACCAACAAACAACGCAACTGCTAGTGTATGTCGTGATTGAAAACCGTAAAGATGCATGTGACAATACTTATTTGGGACATTGTTTGCCACATAGATTTGAAAAGGGAAATAATGTATCCACAGTACCATTACAAATGTATTGGAATGGACATAATAAGTGTACGTAGAGTTTGCAGATGATTGGCGAAGCATATAAATTAATTTTGACGATAAACTTCATTCCGGTAGATATGAAAATTTATACAATAACATTTCACTATGAAAACTGGAACAAAATTCATATTCATTAATGGTTCCTGGGGAAATGTTATTTATGTTGCATAAAATAACTTTAAGATATAACCACAGTCTAGGATTTGTTTTACGAGTAAAATATACTAGATGGATGCTGCATGAATTACCGGAGCTCAGGTTGATGGATCAGGTTGTTCGTTGTTACTGGCGCAGAACGAAAAAGATTAGTTTTTGGATTATTTAATCATAGAAAGAGAAAAATAGATTCACTACAATAATTCTGCAGTAAAAAGTGCGTACACTACCGTTCATTGTAGTTTGCCCAAGTACTGAAAGTTTAAAAAATAATAAAATAAAATACAACAAACACTAAATAAATAAATTTATTATTCTAAAAAGTAGTAGCTATTAAAATCTAAGGAAAATTTAATTTTTTACTATTTATTATTAACAAAATGCTGAAATATTGTTTTCGTAAAAAAATCCATCTTTGGCATTGATAACTCATTGAATAACTCGCTACATCCTTTCGGTTAATTTTTTGAGTGTGTCGCTTGGATTGTTACTCAATTCTTGTAAGAGAATATTCCAGAGCTGTTTTTTGGAAGTAGAAGCGACAATTCAGTCTCTTCTATCAAGCTCGTTCCAAGGCAACTTAATAGGATTGAGATCGGAATTCTGCGATATCCATCTCATTTGTAGGATATTTGCTTGAGTTTGACCATTCAGATACCTCTTCCATATTTGGGTTCTATGTTTCGGATGCTTATTGTGCATAAAAGTAAAATTCTCGTCGATTACTCGCAGCTCAGAAGGAATAACATGGGATTCTAATATTTCGCAGTAGTATCCTTTGCATATTATTCGCGTTCGGGAAGTATTTTCTCATTAGTGGACCGTCTGCTTTGACCAAACGCTCTAAATATTGATTCGTTAGTCCATAAAACATTTTACCGTTTTTCTACCGAGCAGTCCCGATGTTCTCGAACAAACTGTATCTTTGTCAATTGGTTACCCTATAGCAATGGTTTATGAGTTGTCATGGGACCGTGGAAATTTTTTTTCACCAGCCGGAAGTTGACCGTGATAACTGAAATCGGATCCTAAGGTCCGCGATTGAATTCGTTTACTATTTTTGGTGCTGTCTTTCTGTGACTTTGTTTGCTTAGTAGTTGTAGTAGATGATATGCTGGGGTGGTTATTCGTGACGGACCTGGACGGTCACAGTCCTCTAAGTCGCCTGTTTCTTGATATCGGAGATTGCTGTATTTTACTGTTAAGGTGGTTTGATTTAATTTTTCACCAATTTGACTGCATAACCTTCTTCATGTAACATTATTACGCTGAATAGTTTAGCAACATCTACTTGTTTAACTTTCGAATGCTGTTGTTCACCACAATAATATTCAAACAGAAACTAAAACCGCATTAAAATTTTCTGAATGATCAAGTCGGGTACGGGCGAGCCCCTAAGAGAGAGGGCATGTAATAAAATCTATATCTGCTTGGCCTCATCGTTAAAATGTGTCTAATAAACAGATTAGAATAATCCGGTGTGATTGTGGTTGGGTATTCTAGGTCATAAAATGCTTAGTTACATCTTTTGTTCGTAATAATTTTCGTTATTTCAGTTGCAAATGTATTTAAGACAAATGTATATTATCATCATCGTTGAAAGTAATAAAATTTATTGAATTAAAATATTGTAAAACTTTCTCCCTTGGCCAAACTTCCAAGAACGCTAGTGTATGTACAGCTTGGGTAGTTAGCCCAACAATTTGCAAAATTGCATTTTCATTAATTAAAAAAAAATTGTTAAAGCCTTTGCAATCGGAAGAAACTAATAATTGTTAAAGAAAAGAAACTTTCGTATTTAAGATGACGTAGAAATGTTCTTAATTGAGTAGTCCAATTCGAAATCAGCAAAATTTTCTTAAAAGTCTGTTAGACATTTGCATGTAATGCATTGATGTGATGATTAAAATTTTAGCAAGGTGTAGGAGATCAGAATGGAATCATAAGAATCTTTTGGTTTGTATTATTCTGGATTAACAACGAAAGGTATACTGGAAGTTGAATAGAGTATTGAGTAGAGCGATTAAATGTATTTCAGTATACCGAATTTGGAGATTAAATAAGATGAACTATAGAGTATCGAATGAATTAAACAAGGAAGAAGTGAAGTATGAAGAAGAAACGATAAAACGATAAAGAAGATGTTACGATATAGTACTATCGTCCATGAGACTTAATCATCTCTGTTATAACCAATTAGTACGTGATATATTGGTTTCTGTAAAACAATAAAGTAAGAGTCTGCAAAAATAACGTTAGAATGTTCTGAAATTAATTCTTTACCTTACTGGGAATTTACGATCGTGTGTCAAATCAAAAAGGTAAAGGGTTACAGTTAATAACATTGTTAAAAAGTTGTAAAACTTATAAGTCACAGAAATTTTGAAAGCTAGCTTGCCTGTTGGTATTTTTTTTCATTATCTCGTACGTCTGCACACAATGAGTGAAATCTGTTAACGATTCGTGGAGCAGTTCCTTTAGCGAATCACAAGTGATCAGAAAAGCTACCGAAGCCATTACAAGTCAAGGAAAAATAAAAAAAGAATAATATAGAAACATATTAGTGGATTTGTTAATTTTTGTAGCTAATTAAGGGATTAATTATTAATAAATGTGTTCCAATTTTATATTGGCTATATTCGAAGATGTACTACGAAGTTTCTTACGTTATTCATCTTAATTCGAAGAAGCAGTAAATACAGTGGTTGAAAGAAGAAATATTAACGTAATACTATAATATACATTCTGTTACAACAAGCAGATAAAGCTGCGAAAATGCCATGCGGAGATAAGACACTTGCACTCGAATCTCTGTGTATTACATTGCTCATGTGTGTAAAACCTGTAAGCACTGTTGGTATCGATTTCTTATTAACGCGAAGGGCTTCTTCATTGTGTTTTATTTGTCGAGATGTTTATGTAAGTGAAGTGTTGTGTCATTGACCAATTATCACCGACTTTAACGCGAATTAAGTAAATATTTGGTGGGAAATAATTTCGAATTTTCCGATTTTCCTTTGTTTTAAAAACGATTAAGCGTAAATAAATAATAGACTCTTTCCGTGCGTAAGCATGATTACTGTTTTTATTAGTTTTCGTTTGGTTAGAGTAATTGTAAAGATTAACTAATTTGCAATGTAGCTACACATGAAAGAAATGAAGAACAATAAAAAAATATTTTTCTTATGTTGCTTCGATATCTTTATATTTATTTCAACGATTCTACAAATCCAGTATGAAAAATAGGAATTGTTGAGAACAAAGTTAATCTCAGCAACCTTGCAAAATGATAATCTAAAACAAATATTTTTGAATAACACTTTCAGTTATATATAAGATGTTTTCTCACATTGTTCCAAATCTTATCCTTCTAAGTATCAACAACAATATAATGTACAGTTTATGGCAAACACAGTATTTTAACTTTTTAGAATAATCCAAGTGAAGTGCATTAAGTTATCAGTCATTTTTGTAAACTCAAAAGCATGCAAAGTAGTGCTACAAATTATCATTTGTAATTTAGCTCCATTTGTAGAAATTTTTGGCACTTATTTATGAAGTCTTTCTATCAAGGAAATATAACCTTGAATTAAGTCATCAAATCTGCCCAGTGTGCCAAGAGTCACATTTGTTCGAGTTCTTTTCAAAAAAAAAAAAGAAACCAAACAAAATAATCATTAATAGCAATTTTCAATTCATTATTTAAAGAGAATTTCTGCCATTGTAATGACTTCTTTAACTTGAAAGAAAGATAATAATACATGGCTGCTAGATGCGGGTTATATGCTGGATGATTCAACTCCTGGAAATTACATTCCTCAATAAATTATGCACATTGGAATTGCCATCAAGCAGTATGTTTCTTTCAGAGAAAGTTTGAGGTATTTTAAATCGATTGGCAGTTTTAAAATTCTTAATGATTTCTTTATAAACGTAATCGATAATTATAATGCTTCTCTTCAGGTACTCAACCAATAGAATCTTCTTGCAGTTTCAGAAAAGTGAAGTCCAAGATCCGAACGTGACTCTTTTATGTATATATATATATTTACATACAAATAAAGGAATATATCTTTTTTATAAGTACATATACACCTGTGCTTGTATACAAAACTTTTGTTAGAGGATCGAATAATAAATTTAATTTGAATACATTTTTGAATTTTTGGTGGGAGGACATATATATAAATCCGATATTCACATTGTTCCTCATTATTTAATTTTTGGTATAAATAACGACGGATTGAAAGTAATGAAACTTTGGACAAATACCACCATTTTCCCCGCTTGAACCAAAATTTTGCCTAAGAATATTGTTGAGTATCCTATATTTTCAAATCAATATACAATCAAATCACGATCTACTCTTTACAGCAGCATATGTAAGACTAAATTAATTTTAATATTACTAAGAAAAGATTTCTAAGGGCACTTCAAAAGCACGTCTCACCAAATTTCTACGATTAAATATGGCACTTTTTTCTTTCTTTAGAGCCTCAAAATATATGCAAACATTATACATTTGTTATCAGTATAATTAAGCTATTTATTACTATTATTTAAAGAAGGTTAATATCTCTACTAAAATACAAATTATAAGTTAATATTAATTAGTTGTTATTAAAAAATAAATAAACTAAATCGAGAGGTATTATTCCGCCTTGTGAGAGTGAATGAATGTCTTACTACTTTTTAGGGAGAGATATCGAAACGAAATAAATATAATTTTTATGAAGACTTTTAGTAAATATGTTATATTTTTTGCTTTTCTAATATAGAAATTTAGGATTTACTCTTGAACTTAGACTGTAAAATCCTGGTAATACGTAGACGATATAACAAAATTTATAATATTTAGTTTAGAAGATTGTTTGCACCATCAATAACTGGGGTATTAATAACAGAATAGTTTTAAGTAATGAAAAGTTATTACGTACTCTAAAGAATTATGTAAATACAATAGCGTTTAGCTAACTATTATCTGGCAAACTTAACAATACAATGGAAAACTTAGGCAGACACCTGGGCGTTTTGTTTGACTCTAATCGACACTTCGTAGATCCTATAGTGCCCATATGTTACACTGCCATCATGTTACTAGATTTCCTTTTAGCATCATGACATGCAGATCCTAACTGAGCGCCGAGAACTGCAAAATGTTATATTTCCACCTGAGTAGTGTAAAACCTACTCAGATAGAAATCTAACATTTTGCAGTTTTCGGCGCTCAATTAGGATCTGCATATCATGATCCTAAATTTCTATCTGAGTAGTGTAAAACCTACTCAGACAGAAATCTAAAATATTGCACTTTTCGGCGCTCAATTAGGATCTGCATATCATAATCCTAAACGTTGTTCTTTTTAAGATTACGCGATTTTTTCACTCCTTCCTAAACCTAACACTACCTGTTCGAATAAAGCTTTATTAGTAATTATGAAATGTTAGTTAACACTATGTAGACAGATGTGTAACAGATATACAGGGTTAGGCAAATATATGTATATATTGGAATGTTCTTGACATGGCTACTTAGATTTTAATAAAATTGTCCACACTTAAGTAAATGCAAATATTTCTTGAAAAACATATATATATATATATATATGTATATACTTGAATTAGATTTCCGGTTTAATAGGAAACGACGTTAACATTCTTTTGTTTTAAATGAAACACTATGCATATTTTGAGAATTTTAGTAGGGCTCAGCTTTGGGAGTTCGATAGTAATAAAGTTTAGCACTTTTTTGTTTAACAACGGTAGAGATATTTAATTAAATTATTAAAGCGAGTTTTATTAAAAACACAAAACATTACGCCAAAATATGTAAACAAAACAAAATTAGTTGATAAAGGTTTTGAAAAAAGAACCCTTTACTTCCAGATAGTGTGCAAGTCTGTAAACAAATTCTCGAGTGATGCCACCTCACGAATTAATTACACTTCTTCTGGCGTAACTCATCCAGATTATGTAGTTGGTTAGTATAAATCACCAATCCCAAAGGAAAAATCTAGAGATTTATGTCTGAGCACATTGTAGGCCATTCAATAAATCCTCTGCACCTAATTATATCGATTTTAAAATGTTTCGATCAAAAAATTTCGAACATTATCCTTATAGTGAGGGAGCGTTCCTTCTTATTGGAACACTTAAGGTAATTCTCCATCTTCTTCAGTATTAGGACTAACTTGATCACGTAAAAGATTTAAATATCTCTGTCCAGTTAGTGTATGATGAATCAAAAATGGAGCAATAATATGGTTCTTGAAAATATCATTCCAACCGTTTAATTTTTGTGGACGTTGTGTACGTGATTCTTGCATTCACTCAGAGTTATTAATTGATCAATATTGATTAATTAATTAATCGACATTAACAGTACCATTCAAACAAACGTAGTCTCGTTGGGAAATAGCAAAGTGGAATTAAAATATAGGTCATTGATGCAAGTCTTCATTACTCTTTCGTTGCGACTTTTGGTCATCCGCTTTTCGATCAAATTTTTGACATTTCCTTCAAGTTATATGTTCTTAAAATTTTACCGAGTTTGTCTGTCTTTCATCCTATTATTTTATCCATTGTCGATAGAAAAAAATAGCCTTGCAATTCAAGAAATTAGTTAATGAGTTCATACCACAGAGAGGTGAGAAAAAAATATTTTTCATCATCTGATTCATCTGACTCGCGAGAAAAAAACATCGACCCGTCCAGGTATTTTGGTCAAATGCCAATAACGAAAATGAATTTCATTTAAGGCCTTTGCTGCGAACTGTATATATGTAATATTATATATTTCTGCCGTTATTCGTGTACATGTACACATAACATTATAAAATATATAACTAGATATTGTACATTAACCCACATTTCCATACTAAATGTGCCCTACTTTTCGATTATTGCTCTGCAATATAGTATGGAATTACTGACATACACATGTATTGCCAGTACATTATTTTAATGATCTAGGTAATAGTCTGTTACAGCTGTCATTCTCGTAGATTTCAAAGTAATTCGATTGGTCATAACTTTTGTTATAATTCGATTAGTATTTACAATTATATAAAACATATGTACAGCATTCTCTACAAATATAGAAACAGTAATAGAAAATGCAAATGCGAAAATCGCAATCTACTTACATGGAAGATCAGTAGAATATTTTCAATTATAAAAGTGCTTCTGTTAGTGATAGTGGCAATTACAGAACTATAAGTACGAGTATTTCATGTAATTTTGCTAAAGTATCCGATTACTTTTTGTAGATTAATAATTTATATCAAATTATACTTCACCATTCGACACAATAGCATAGCGAAAGCAAGATCGATTATTACAAATGTTCTGGAAAATACATAATACATTAGCGAAATGATTGATGGCAAGTCGATGTCATTACATGAATTTTTTCTAAAGCATTCGACACACTAAATCATAGGCTCTTCATACATAAACTAGATTCTTTGACTTCTGCGATAACTGTCTAGCTTTCATATTATCACATCTGCCTGAGCATACTTTTTTTAATTCGTTGCGATTAGTGTTATGCAGGGATCTAATCTTAGATCACTTCTTTTGTATTTCATCGCAGATCAACCGCACTTTTTGATTTTTTAAAGAATATATTTTACTATGAAATCAATTTTGGCGTGCGTGGGTTTATATTTCCTCCAAAAACTTAAAGAACAATTTCATCTTCATTATTTTAGATAGTGCATGCAATCTACCACAAACTTAGGTTGTACCCTTAGATCTCTACCACATTTTCTATGTTTATATTTTGACGGTTTACGTCCACCTCATTCTGATAGACGAAAGATGTATCACATACTAGACAAACTACTTTAACATAATCGAATTTCAGGTCTGAAAATTGTACGATAAATTTATTTACACGTGCACGAACAGCGGTCTACTATTATTCCGTTTTGCGCTCATAGGTATTCTACGAGGGTAGCCGTTTATATTTAGGGAACTGGCAACACTGTTAGTGTTGCCTCTCATCTGATGATTGCATCGTGAAGTTTGTCATTTTATACGATATATGTACTTACCTTGACAGTTTTATTATCCGGTCGCTATTTATATTGTTCGCAGTAACTTGAAAATTTTATGTCAGCGAGAAAATGGAATTAACTCGCGAACATTTTTGTGCAACTATTTTTCACAACCTTCGGCGTAGATTATCTCAACAAGAATGCATCGATGAAGCACCATTAAACTTCTATATATCTGTATATCGTTGGTATAGTGAATTCAAACTTGGACGGCGTTCTTTGGACGATGAATTTCGTTAAGGTCGTCCCAAAAATGTTGTTGTGTCGGAAAACAGTGCTACGTGGAAGACTCAGATTCTCTGAAAAAATTGCGTTTCAAGAAGTCACGAGAGATGTCGATGTTGATTTATTTTCACGACTCTAAAGATATTATATTTCGAGTATTCTTTCCATGGGTTCAAAATGTCACTGATGAATATTATTTGAATGTTTGGAGCGATTATGGAAGAGAATCGTTCGAGGAAGGCTCGAATATCGAGCGCCGGGAAGTTGGTGTTTATTACACGATAATGTACCATCTCGCGGAACTGCTGTGCCTGAATTTTTGGCGAGGAAGTCTGTAAGCTTCAACATTCCCCATATTAGCCTGATTTATCTCCGTGTGAGTATTTTCTGTTCCCATAACTCAAAGTGGCACAAGTCCAAGAAGCCGTGATGAAGTCATTGAGGTGATTCAAAAAAAAAAGACCTAAAAAATCAGTGTATTGTTGCAGAAGGGATGTATTTTGAATAAAGATAAATAATTTAGGCGAAATAACTAATTGTTTTTCTTTTAATTTAAGAAGTTCCATTATTTTTCCGACATACTGTGTATGAATGCTTAATTAACAATTAATTTTAAAGTCAAAACTTTAAAATTTTCAGAACCAACTGGAAGTAAATCCGCAAACTGTTAGCACCACTACAGTAACTACTGTATATTCCTTGGACATTCCAGTTGATTCTTGTATTTCGAACGGAAAATGTTAACTTTCATCGAAGTAAGTGTATATTGTACAACTCAAAATCAATGAAATATTCTAGGAATTGAAGTGGATCTCTTGCATTATCAGCATTCCGAAATTGTATTTTACCCGAGGTATAAATACGCGCTTCAATTACACAAAGCATGGAATTTTATTATACCTAGTTAAGCTTTCGTAGACCCACGAGTACGATAAATAATGTAAACCAGATACAGGAGCCAACGCAGAAGAGTCTCAACATATTAGTATTGATTTTTCACAATATAAAGTTTATACTGTTTTCTTTTTGAGCTTGCCAACGATATTCAGTGAAATGTAAATTTTTACGATCGTATGTTATAGGGACGTAGTGTAAAGAAGGTGATTTGTTTTCGTTGAAGATTTAATAATCTTTTAATATTTCGGTGTTTATTTGAATTACTGAATTCGTAGAATATTATTTTTGCATAACACTCTTCATTTAAAGGTATTTACAATATTACTAGTCTTGTATACAATTACCATTGGGTTTAAAATATACACATACTTATTACTTGAGACTTAGAATTTAACGTGTTGAATTCTAATTTTATTTGATTATAAGTTGCATTAATTTCAGTTAATTTTTATTAATTTTGCACTGTTTTCGAAACAATGGACATGCTTTTGCCAGACGATTCTCTCCAGTGATTATTATCTATTTTGGTGCCTTGATTTCAAATATGTATCCAGAAAGTGAACATTATTTATAATTAGAGAGGCCAATTTTGCCAGCACTACATGATACAAACGGTACTAGGAAAGTTTTCCAATATGACGCAACAATGAATCGTAGGAAGCTGCTTGTTGCTGCATGTTGAAACATGTTCATATGTGCATAGTAGCCGCCGCGCCATATCGATGGGCTCAGTTATTCATTAGCAGTGAGAGTGTAAAGTGCTTGCGATGGCATCGTGGTCACGAAATCAGATAAAGGCAGTTTTGCGTTATAATTTCGTGCGTGGTTTAAACATAGACCAGTGCTTCGAAGAAATGGCACACTGATATTCAGGTGGTATAGAAAATTTCAAAGGAAAAATTTAACTGTGGAGGATGCTGAGAGGCTGGGAAGGTCACGAATGTCAGTTACGGAGGAAAACGTTACTACTGTGAGGAAAATGTTTGGCGAGGACAGGCGAGTGACCTACTAACAGATAGAGGGTACTTCGGGCTTAAATGCACCAGCAATTTGTTCGATTCTGCATGATTATTTGCATGTGAAGAAACTTTGTCCTCTGAGTGACGTATGACTTGGTGCCGGGAGATGCTAAAAAAGTAATAAGGGACAATCTCGGTATGTGAGCAACATCGCGACCAAAGCTCAAAACAATGTTTGGGTCTTTGATGATGAGGACACACCCATAGTTGTCAGAAAATCCCGATCTGTAAAGAAGAAAACGATAGCTGTATTTTTCAAATCGAGTGGAATTGTGGAACGCGTCGTTTTGGACACACAGAAGACAGTCACCGGTAAGTGGTATACTGAACAGTGCCTGCCTACAGTCATCGGA
Source organism: Dermolepida albohirtum (assembly GCA_031893035.1). Classification (NCBI taxonomy): domain Eukaryota; kingdom Metazoa; phylum Arthropoda; class Insecta; order Coleoptera; family Scarabaeidae; genus Dermolepida; species Dermolepida albohirtum. The sequence continues at coordinate 58,157 of JAVIWB010002956.1, forward strand.
TCTATGAAGAACCTGCGGCCAAAGTCAAGAATGAATACCTGGTTCCTCCATCACGATAATGCTCCAGCTCACCGCGCCAAAGCCTGCACCGAATATTTGACTACGACAGGATTGAAACTTCTCGAGCACCTTCTCTACAGTCTAGATTTTGCTTTCTGCAGATTTGCACTGTTCTCGCACGTGAAAATGAAGCTAAAAGGGAGGCGGTTTTCCAGTAATGAGGGCCTTCTGCAGGCTTGGGACAACGAGTGTGCTGTACTCCCTAGTGAAACTTGGCAGAACTGGTTTAAAGATTGGTTTCGGAGGATGGAGAGGTGGATTGAGTGTATAGGAAATTACTTTGAAAAAGTTAAATAAACAAAACTGTATTGCAAAACTTTCCTAGTACCCTTTGTAGAATCCGTTGTACAATGTGACAACAAACATATGTATGCATGTAGCCGTCTGAACAGAGCGAATATTGTCGATCAGCCTTGGATGAGTAATATTTGTAATATATATGAAACACTTACCTTATTTTTAACTGTTATTACGTAGAACAAATTCGATAAGATTTAAAAAAAGTTTGCAGCATTACGTATGTTCCTACATCCATCTCGGTGAACGAAATTTGCCGCGGTAAAGAAACATTTTTATATTTGATTATTCGAATCTACGGATATAACACAGCCATAATTACCAGCCACAAGCATGTGTGTTCCGATCAAATAACACATATACTTGTAAGCTTTGTTCTCCTTGATTTTAAGAATGAACGATGTCGTTACCTTCTTTTCGTGTCAGAGGTAGTGTTGCGTAGTAGTAGCGTATTCAGGTTTCATCGGTAGTCACAATAAACTATAGAAAACTTCCTTAACTTCTTCATATTGTGCTGGTAATGAACAACTGATACTTAAACAATACTGTATATAGTGTATATAGTATTGTTAACAGTTTCGGTATTCCACAGTGCCATTGGATAATACAATCTGCACTGCCAACACCAATATTACATTTAGAGGTAATATTCACTACTATAATTTTACGATCATCTTGAATAAGAACATTTACTCTAACGCCAATTTGTCTTGTTAATGATTTTCTTCGATGTTCTGCACATTTTCTGCACATTACATCTATAAATGGCGCAAAACGTTATTTACAAATACTTATGTTTGACAAGGTATCCTCACTAAACTGTTTTTTAGGTTTCATACAAATTTTTGGTGGTTTAGCGCTTTTAATTTTTAAGGAACTAAATAGTAATGTGTTTTCCGACGCTTGAATGCAGTTTAGTTTTACTTATAAATGTCAAACGAAACGAAATAGATAAAGATAACTCACCTGTTGATAAGTGCCCTCCGCGCACAATTTAGTGTGTACAACTGCTTGTTTCGTAACAAGGCATGTTTTTGAGTAAGAGCCGTTTTTTTGCATACACTAATAGGTGGTGCACGCGCCGTAACGGGTACTTGCGTCGTGTCCCGGCATTCTTTGGGAACATGTGCTCAGTTGGAAACTGTGCTCAGTTGGAAACTGTGCTCAGTTGCAGCTCTGTAGATAACCTGTAAGGTATGTTCTGTGTCTTCAAAAATGTTCAACATTATCGAATCTCATGCCCCGTGCGATGTACGGCCAAACCCTGCGAAAGCTACGCAGATTCAAAACAAAAGACACGGCATGCTGACAGGGAATTTTGCTACTCCATCACAGTGTAAGGACTCACACCGCAGCTCAGATCCGAGCTTTATTGGACTCGTTTGGCTGGAAAGTTTTTGACCCCCACCCCTATAGTCCCGACCTTGCACCGAGAGATTTCCATATTTCCCATATCTCAAACATCATCCCGGCGGCAACCACACGAGGGCATTCAAAATCTAGTTATAAGGTTTAATAAGTGTTTAAACAAACTTGGTAGCTATGTTGAAAAATAGCGAAATGTATGTAGAATCTGAAAATAAATTTGGTTTTTGTAAATTTTCTTTGGTTTGGTTTTTCTTTTCAAACGGCCATTACAACATTATAATTGTAAAGTTATTAAAAGAGTGCGTCTGAGTTCCAGATGCTAAGTGAGAATAATTTTAAAATATTTCTTTTTGTAGAATTTGCTCTTTTCCATTACCTTTTTGGCGAGTGATATAAATACAAATATATGCAAAACGAGTTGTCATGTTCGAATAAAAGCGAGATATGTAACACGCGTTAAATTTATTGTCACGTTAGCCTGCAAATTAACCAAATGAGGGTCGATGCGTTACTTGTCTCCGTTAACACGTGAACTGCGGCGCGTACTATTTGCATGACGCATTGCTAATTAATGAAGAACAAAATATTTTATTTTCGCATTAAATTTACGATCTGAAATCCCGAATTGAAGTTACGATATTGTTTGTGAAATTTGTTGACTTGGCTAATTCATTTTACGTCAGCAAAATTATCTCTTAACACACTTATTTAAATTTGTGGAATGCAGGGTTCAACAATAGAGTCTTCAGAATTGTATGAACCTCGTTCGAGTGTTAATATTCTGAACGATTAAGTCTTCCATATTTAGCTTAATGTTTTCATTACTAGTACGAGGTCCGCTATTTTGAATAATTTACTTAGTACTTTGTTCTTTTTTTTATCCTTTTTGACTGCATAATTGCTAATTTTTGCTTTGCGTTTTTTTTTTGGACGTTCCTGCCTCATGAATTATTGTTTTATTTCTCTTGTAGATATAAAAAGAAAGTTGTTTCGCGTAATAGTTCTTAGTTTCTAGAATTTTGTAGGTTTTCATGGGACTGTCACTCGTAATACAATTTTCTTGCAGATTCTGCTGTACTGTTGTAGTTTCCGCCAACGTTTTGCTATCCATGTTAACCGCTTCTTCAGGAATTGCTTTCAGACTGATTCACTCTGTTACCGGTTTTCCTTATACATATCTTTGGTTCACTGATACGTTAGCATCGAAGAATTATCTGAGAAGCCATCGAGATAGACTAACATCCATACTTTACTTGGAAGAACGTTCCTTCACGACCAATAGAGCGCAACGTTTGAACCGAAGACATATATAAGAAAGCTCGTTGGCGGGGATAATCAGACTGATAACAATTTCTGAAGAAGCTGGCAGTATGGAGTATGGATAGCGAAACGTCGATTGAAACTAAGACAACACGGCGGATACCATCAAGAAGATTATATTACATTTCGTAGTTCATTTTACACCTCCTAATACTACTATAATACCAAATAAGTTATGGTTAAAATTCTGAGTTATATTTTTTGGTAGCTAAAGTGATGCCATATGTGTTGGTATCTGTTCCTTTATATAAACTTATGATATGAACACATGTATACAAAGAAACGTGTGCGATACAAACACGAAGCCACATTACACACAAAAAGGAGAACAAGAAAGATCTTAAAATAGAAAATTTGCAAAAACTGGCGAAATTATAAAAGAATCTAAATTTTAAATTTAAAGCAGCTTATTTTCAGTATAGTCTCGCCTTGATAGAATAATGCGCTTTTTAGTATTCTACGTTTCCTCTTTACAGAAAAATTAACGATCTTTATTTTTTTATTCAAGGAAGACGATAATGACAAAATTAAATCTAGTGAGTAAGTAGTATTTAGGAAAATCCAATATTTATATTTTAGTGCCGTTTGTCTTGTACAACGTGGCATCTTTTATTAATTTTTTTTCATTAGATTAGTTCTCCACAGAGTTTCTCTTGTTACTCAATTTCTTCGGCCACTTTTCATTTATGCATGTTACATGCCTGTACAAAACAAATTGCGTTCTTCCGTAGTGGTTCCTTATATAAAAATTCTTCTTCAGTTGATGTGTTATTCTAGCAGACCTTATCACATCCATTTCCTAGATTTTAGTTTATTTCTTTGTTTTTGGTAATTCTACATGTTACTGAACCCAACACTAAAATGCAATATCTACATTTTAGTGATGTTTCTCTTATACAACGTGGCATTTTTGATCAATTTTCAGCGCTTTTGTTACATTTGTTTTCCACAGAGCTTATTTCGTTTCTAAATTTCTGCTCTTTTCATTTACGCGTGTTACATGTCTGTTCAAAACAAGTTACTTTCTTTCATTATGGTTCCTTCTATACCCATTCATCTTGTATTTGGCATGATATTCTAGCAGACCTTATCACATCCATTTTCTAGATCTTAGTTTATCTCTTAGTTTTCGTTAAATTTATATATTTCTGAACCGGACACTGTGAGCAATTTTGGATGTCTAATGTGGTGTAGGCAGTAAAATATTTTGATGTCAAATTTAACACTAACAGGTACTACTTTTCACACTGTAATATATGCTCTTAAGATGGTGTCTATATATTAACACATCTAATACTAAATTATGTGTTAACTAAATACAAAAACAATATGTGTATGTAAAAAGAATATGTTTCACCTACAGCCAATTTTATACAATTCGCATTGTAAATTTTGACAACTAGAAAGTAATAAAATTAACGCAATAATAGTAGTAAAAAAACGCGACTTTTGTGTGTGGTCTTATATACACTCCGCGCAACATGAATAGGACCAACTGCATATATGACATTTGTAGTTGGTATAAACATGGTAGCGCGCTGGAATTGTTATTTTCGAAAATAAGAGGGTTGATAAAAAGATGTATGTAGGTACCAAATATAATTTTTGTAAAAGTCAGTGCAAATGTACGTTACTAATGACAATAAGTAGAGTAATTAAACGCCACTTGAGTACGACCAATCTACAAAATAAAAGATTCGTTTGCAATAACAAAATACTTTATTGTTCAATAATGAGTACTTTTGCCATTATTTCTTATAACCTCAAATAGTCGGGATGGAATGGAATTATACAGGGTTCCCAAGTAGTCAACGGGAAGTTCCGCCCAACTTCGTTTCAGCGCCTGCTCTAGTTCGTCAGCGCAACTGAATTGGGTAGCATTGGAGTACAATTTACACGACAACCATCCCCAACCATTTTCTATGATGTTCAGGTCGGGGGAGAGCGATGGCCAATCGAGAACCTCCATGCCTTGTTCTTGAAACCAGCGTCGAACAATGCGCTCGGTGTGAATACTGGAATTATCCTGTTGGAAAATAAATGGCCCACCTGCCATAACGTTGGAAAATTTGTCTTTCACCTGTTGCAGCAGCTGGACGTACTTTTCCGAATTCTGTCTGCCCTTCACTATTACTAAATCAACAGGTCCGTTATAGTAAACAGCTCCCCATACCATGACTGAACCAACATCGGCTCGCCTTCGTGACTGAATCACTTCATCTTTACGTAAATCGTGGAAATAATAAGAAAACCCATCCGGGCCATCTAAATTAAACTTCTTCTCGTCACTGAAAATAACAGTTTGCCATTCTCTTGCCCACCCCATTTTTGCTTGAGCAAACTGAAGACGTGCAGTGCGCTGAAATTCCCTTAAAGGAGGCCGTCGTTTAACTTTCAAACGTTTTAAATGCGGGCAGGTCTTCAGTAACTTCTGTACAGTTCTTACCGATGCATTCGTTCCAATGTTATTCGCGGTTTGTCTTGCCGTTAATGCCGAATTCGATGCTTCGCGTAATATGGCTCGACGTTCTCTCTTAGTTGTAACGGATGTTGTTCGCCCTTTAAAACGTTTCCCATAATTCTCGGGATCCCTAATAAAATTGTTCACAACCTGGTGTGATCGACTTATTTTCTTTGCAGTAGCCCTTGAGGAATACCCTTCTTGATGGAACGCTTTAATTTTTCCAATTTCTTCCATACTTAAGCACTTCTGTCGTCCCATCGTTGCACAATACCCTTAATTACAGATGTTTGTTTATCCGGATACACGTTGTAACTCGACACTCATCCGGTAGCTTACTATTAAATACTGGTCGTATCCAACCGGCGCGGTGCATTTTATATGTATGTGGTACTTACGTCACCCAATGCATAACGTTAGGCACTATTGCGCAATAATGCGTATTATTTGCCATATCATACCATTACAAACTTGCATTGTATTTTTAGTAAATGAATTGTTTTTCAAACCACCGAAAGCTTGCAACAAGTCGGGTGGTCCTATTCATGTTGCGCGGAGTGTATGTACATATGTAGACACGCAGCAGGTTTAAAAATTTCATCACTTTACTCCAGAGACTAAATTTAAGCATCGGTTTTCCTGCGTTTTTCGCCTTTCTTGCTTCCATATTTCTGTGGTTAATTTCCATGTCCTAATAAATAGTAAACTCAATGTTTACTGCTTGAATTTGCTGACTTAGTACCAATTACTCTTTCACCGATACCAGACTAAAAGAGTGTTCTCTTTTTTAATCAAGGAGCAACGGTTAATTACATGATAAGATAATGTAAACTGGATAAATTAGATGTATTTCGTATACGAAAATAAGATAAATAAATCCTAGAGACAATAGTGTTTGAAAACTAAAAAAGAATAGCGAGAAAAAAAAAGAATAACGAAATGTAAAAAAGAAAATATTCTAGTGACAAAATGAAAATTAGATCTGGAATTATCATTAAATAAAATATTTCTTCTGGACGCTTGTTGCCTGTCATAGAGAGTGTGTATATTTTAAGCCCATTTCACCACATTATACTTTACGCGTGGAACCACGAAAGAATTGGCATTCTTGCCAAAAAAAAACATTCTAAATTCCAGACGCTTTATTAAGAATTTTCTACAAAGAATATTCCTTCGTGCACTGAACTGTACAGAATTAGATGGACTTGACATCAGTGATATGTAGTTTCAACAAGATGGTGCTACATGCCATACAGCTGGTCAAACAATTGGTCTATTGAAGGGGAAGTTCGGTAGTCGTGTAATCTCGAAAAATGGTTCGGTCGGGTAGCCACCTTACTCATGTGATTTAATGCTGTTGGATTTCTTCTTATGGGGTTACGATTAGTCGTTGGACAATATCGAACGTGAAATTGCTAACGTGTGAAAGAGTGATGGAAAATTGGCTCCAAGGAGTAGATTGTTGCAAACGTGCTCGCGGTGGTCATATAAACGAAAGCAAATTCCAAAGTTAAATGAAACATGTGTACTGCATCTGGAATAAATTTCAGCTCAATATCTTAATTATTCTGTTTTATTTACATGCAAAGTTGTTATGTTCTTATAGAAAAATCCGATATTTATAGAAAAAGTTTTATTACATGCGTTTTATTCTTCTTTTAATTGAATGAAAAGTATGAGGTTAATGCGACCAACGAAAATTTATCTTTATATTTTTACTTTTTAGACATTTATAAATACTGACTTTAATTCGGTTTAGTGTATATACTCATATTGGTTTGTATATATTTGTAGAGCTTACAGATATTTCCATTTTCAAAAAATTTCAGAGAAATTTTATTTTAAAAAATTCTCTAGTATTTTATTTATGATATTGTATATAGTAATATAACTTCTAGTAAAATTGTAAGTAGTCGATAAATAAAACATTAGGAATTCACATGATATATAAAACAGATCTGGAGTAATTCTAAATATAACTGTTACCCCTTAACCCAGAAATCTAGGGGGTGACGAAGACGTACGAACGAATCCGATAGAGGTCATTCACAGTCCATCTGATCCAGAAATAGAGGGAGTAAGTTTATAAATAGAAAGGGTGCAAGAGTATGTATGAATACACAACATAGCCATTACTGGATCGGCTACATGTACACGTTTACACGTACATGGGGTGAAAGAAGGGGGTGACCGAAGATATTTAATATTTATACACTGTGAATGGAAAAAGTAGATCACGAGGTTGCTGCACCTATAATCTGAACACGACTCGCGTTCGAGCTAATTGTCGTCGAGACACTGTCAGTACTGTGCTAGATGTTTGTATTGTGTATGAAACATCTTGCTGATCGATCAAATGTTTCTTGCATATCTATTTTATTAAAATTGTAGTTATTGAAATTGTGTCTGCGCGTGTAATGTATATAATTCAGAAAATGTATTTAATATGAAAATGGAAAACTGTTCTGAGAAGCTAATATATAATTATTATAAAATATAATTTATGTATAGGAATTTTATATTAAATGAAAAAACGAAGACGATTTTTTTCTTTTCTCAAATAAGGGAATTTATTACTTAATTTTATTTGAAATAATGTTAAGATTTTCGGTCAATAAACATGAAATTACAAATGCAAAATAATGAAAATGTAATAATAATAATTTAGTTTATTCAAGATTGAAAATACGTATTACATTATTATACAAAGGTGCTTCTTCTTTAATAATATGACACAAAAGTTTGCTGTGTATTCAATTCATATAGGCATAGTATGCATGAATATTTGTTTCGTTTATTGTGCCTTAACATATAAATAACATAACCTCAAATAAACATTGTTTAAAAAGTTATTAAACATTTTACTTTCAATCACTTGCTGGTATCAGAAAAGCAATAGAAAATCAAGTCATTAAGTTTTGCTTAATGTATTCTAAATTTTAAATAAAATTTTATTAAAAAAGAGCATGAAATTGATTTTACAATGATATATTACATGCCTTGTTTAAACAATTGAAAGCATAAATTGACAATGAAGTGATAACTGCACGTAAATTCATACTATTGGGTCTGGGAAAAAGTTCGTGGCGTTTTTTCAATAAAATTCAACTGGTCCCCGCATGGCGCGTGGACGAATTCATTTAAACCGAATATGCTCCATTATTATCGACAATGTTTCGCCATTTTTTTGGTAGATCCATGATCCCATCGGTGAAAAACTTCTGTGGTTTCTGGTCGAAAAACTGAATCAAGTAGTTTTCACAGGCTTCTTTTGAAACCAACTTAATTCCATTGAGAGAGTTCTGCAGAGATCGAAACAGATGATAGTCAGAGGGTGCTATATCCGGACTGTAAGGTGGGTGCATCAAAACTTCCCAACCAAACTCTCTCAATTTTTGACGGGTCATCAAAGAAGTGTGTGGTCGGGCGTTGTCATGATGGAAGACAACACCTTTCCTATTAATCAATTCGGGCCGTTTTCTTTCAATCGCCTGGCGTAATCTCTCTAGTTGTGCACAGTAGAGTTGAGAATCAATCGTCTGACCAGTTGGAAGTAGCTCGTAGTGGACGATTCCCCTCCAGTCCCACTATACACACAGCATCACTTTTTTTGGCGTCAATGTTGGCTTAGCGAACGCTTGTGACGGCTCACTATCCTTTATCCACGATCTTTTACGCTTCCGATTATCGTACGTAATCCATTTTTCATCTCCGGTTATTAAACGTTTCAGAAACGGCTCGATTTCATTCCGTTTCAGCAGCGCATCGCAGATGTTAATTCGGTCCATCATGTTTTTCACGCTCAACTCATGAGGAACCCATACGTCAAGCTTTTTTTTGTAACCAGCTTTGTGTAAATGGTTCAAAACAGTTTTGTGGTCAATGCCTAGCTCCATGCCAATATCGACACTGCTGATATGCTTATCTTGTTGGACTTTTTCAAGAATTTCATCAGATTTTTCAGTGATTGGACGACCGGAGCGTGACTCATCTTTCACATTGAAATTTCCAGAACGAAAGCGAGCGAACCATTTCCGCGCAACAGATTTCGATAAAGTACCTTCACCGTACACAGCACAAATTTTATCACAAGCCTGCGCAGCGTTCTTCCCCTTATCATAATAATATTGCAGAATATAGCGAAATTTCTCATTATTCTTCTCCATTTTCAAGTGCGAATAACTTTCCAACCACTGCACCGATTACAATGTTTCTACGCTCAAACTAACGTTCGGAAGGTCATCTAAAAAAAGAGCCCTCGGTGGTGTCGCTGTGACTTGTTGTTCTTTAGTTATCGGCAACCAATGCCATCTATCGGGAAAAACGCCACGAACTTTTTCCCAGACCCAATATTTCTTTCGAATAAGTAGACGGTGAAAATAATTGGCAATCATTTCAACCTCAAAGTAACTTAGAAAGTTTGTGTATTGTCAAATTGTAGTTATTGTAGCTGTATTTCTCATTATATAGTTTACCATATTTGTATACCAAATCCACACACAAACCAAATATTGGTTCAAATACATGCAGTGGAGGATATTTACTATTCTAATGATGAAAAAATGAATATGTTGAAGGTGTATATTAGGTGCAATAATAATTCTGCTGAAGCTTGCATAATGTGTCGTAATCTGTATTCAGAAAGGAGATATCCACTCCAAGATTCGAACATAAATTCCACAGAAAAGGATGTTTTAACAACAGAACACGACGGAGAAGAAATAAACGTACAGCAAACGATGAAGAAATTATAATATTTATGTATTTTACAGTCCATCAAAGTTTATACGTGAACTGCGGGGTAGGATTTAGGATCAAGTAAACACAAAATAATTTCCGCACCAAAAAAACATAAAATGGTTTCTTATAAGATTAAATTACGTCTAATAAATATTGATTTTAACAGATTAACTTCTTGTAACTGAATTATCAACAATTTGGAGTTATGAATTTGATTTTGAATATAATTGAAATTCGAACCGCAAAAATTACTAATTCTGAGATATAGAATATTGATGTTGGATTCAAAAAGAATATACATATATTCCAATATAGATTTTTGGTAAATATTTGGCTTGGTGTATTGGGTGGTATTATATTAGGTCCTTATTTTAATAAAAACTCGCTTAATGCAGAATGATACGTTAATTTTTTACAAACAGAATTTAGAAATTATTTTGACGATGTATCTTTAAGCATACTCCAAGATATGTGGTTCCAGTAAGATGGAGCATCTCCATCTAATGCAAGACGCGTCAGTGATATTATAAGCGAAAATTTGGTGATAAATGGATAAGAAATGGTAACCCTGTAGATTGGTCTGCAAGATCTCTAGATTATCTTATTCTTGATTTTCTTTTATATGGGAAAATAACATGGTTACCTTATTTGTGCATAAGGTCTATTCGGATATGTACTGCAAAAATGTAGTTCATTTTGAGCATAATCTTTAGATGTTATTAATTCGAAATTTACACATACACATTTCCATTTCGTTTTTTTGTCTTTTGCGTTCATTATTTTCACCGCCTACTTGTTCTAAGGAAACAATTTGAATTTACGTGCAGTTATTACTTAATTGTCGATTTATGCTTTAAATTATTTAGAGAAGTGTGGTATGGGATATGTCATTCTTAAGGCAATTTCATGCATGTATTTCTAATAAAAACGGACGTATTTTATTTAAAATTTTGAATGTACATATTAGATTAAACTTAGACATTTGATGTTCAACTGGTTTAATGATACTAGAAAATGATTGAAAACAAAATGCCTAACATCTTTTGTATATGACATTTAAGATCTTATGAATAATCTAGGTATTTGCTATGATACAATAAATCAAACAGTTTGCATACACAAATAGTGTTAGTCCCATTAATCATGTATCAGAAACAGCTTGAAAGGTATCTTAGTTTCTTATAAAGATTTGTGTATGAACGTCCCATTATTACTTGACTTGTCAGAATATATATCAAAACAGTTAGAAAAAATGTATAAAAAAAGAAAATATCCTTGCATTATCTTCTTTTTTTATATATAAAATGAGGACAGACATATAAATCCAGACTAGTAAAAAGCACAGCTCCAAATCAAAGCATTGGAGCTATTGAATGGCTTCAGGTGTAGCTTTTACGAAATACTCTCGGGTGCCAGGGAATGCCGGACGACCACACTCCCAAAATATATGTCTGATTGTTTCATTTTCCGCGTTAAAGTCCCGTCCAGGACTCGGCCTCATGCCCCACTTATGTAACATGTAACCGCATCTACTGTGACCAGTTCTCATTCTATTGAGAGATACCCAGCTCTGGTGCGGTTGATGAAATCCGCGCAGAGGCTGTTCGATGTTCAATAAATTTTGCCACTCCTCCAAAGCTCAGTCTCGCCAGTCAGCTATCCATGAGTCCGCCACATCAAAGGCTCCTTCTGAGAGCAGTTGAGCGTTTTACAAAGCTACTTTTCTCGATGTAAGACGATCAAATTCGGTATCAGCGACATTTTTATGAATTGGCAGAACCAACGTCCCATAAAAACGAGTGGTAAAAATACTAAATTAATGCTAACTACTAACGAACTGTAACTTGCTACTACAATTGCACTGTAGATTATAGTTTTTAATCATTTCGTGTAAACAATCGAATGAAAGAAATTGTATATTTATGTTTTTTTGGTGCCTTAGATGCGCATAGGTTATATACATCAATTTAGTTTTTTAATTTGTAACTATGTTTTTATCATATTACAACTCTTTGTCATATATATTAACTCATAATTGAAAAATAAAGAAATCTTTATTTAAATTATCTACCGCCATCTGTAGAGTTTTATGTACGAAGATGATCACTGTGTCATTCATTTACATTAAAATATTAGAAAAGAACGTGGGATCCAAACATACATAATTTGTAACAATACATAGTTCCTATATACTAAAACGAGAAATATAATATATATTATATAAGACAAATTAATCATAGCTAATATCCGGAAATTAATGTGATTAAATGAGTTTTTTCCATAAATTCAAGCCTATCTGATTGAATAAATGCAGTCATTATAAATCAATACTCCATATTGTCCTCATTGCCACTAAGCTGTGATGCTTGTCAGTGGCGTAATAAATTATTCACGATTCAACATCAATCACGAAAGACAATCATATCATCAAAATTACTCCAGTACATTGTTGTTTATGCACCAATTCGTTAATCGGTTTTTAAGAATCTTATTTTCTTATTATTATACGTAATCGTATTTAAGTTATGATTGTGTATAGTTATTATTCTTATTTAGTAATTTTGATAAGATACAGGTAATAGTTCTAATCCATATTGGTTTTTTGCGCTAGGTATTTTAAAGAGATCGGTTTTTCTGTCTCTGGTTGCATAAGAATGCTTCATTTTTAATAAAGCGGAGAAATTAAAGAAATTATTCATAATAACACGCAGAATAAACATTTCTTGAACATGCTAAAGTTTTTTTTACATTAACTCATCAGTATCACCGTCATTTTTTGACCTTATAATTTGATTTTGTACATCTTGAAATCTAGTCAGTACGTACTAGTGATGTTCGATACTATAATGCCATAGAACATTATTGATTAAATCAATTCGTGATATGTTATTAATAGAATATACAAGGGCTGGTTCCTTTGGTCCACTCCTGATACATTTACAATACAAAACAATTACTTATCTTCACGTTGTAGTGTAACCTGCTATGTATACACTAACGCTACAAACACCAAGTCTAAACTTGTTAAAGTGTGTCTACAGTAGACGCCCGATGTCGAGAGAGTCACATACCAGTATTAAAATGGATCGTGTTGAGCAACGAGCGGTGATTAAATACTTGCGTTTAAAAAAGATAATCCCAGCTCAAATTCATCAAGACTTGATGAATACATTAGGGGAACCTACCACAATCTGTAGTATTACATGACATATTTAAAAGATAGTGTAGTGAGTTTAAATGTGGTAGATATTCGTGTACGGAGGAACATGCGGTGGAGCGCCCATAACCGTCACTACCCTAGAAAATGTTAAAAAGGTCCATGATCTCGTGCTGCAAAATCGACGTGTGACTATTAGACAACTAGATGAAGACACTAGTCTCTCATGCCTCGTGGTATATAATATAATATAATTACTGCCGAATTAAACATGAAGGAATTGTCTGCAGATGGGTACCACAATCGTTAACACATGCACACAAGGAAACTCGAAAAGACATTTGCAGTCGTCTTTTAATGCGGTATACATACGACAAAGAAAATTTTCTTACAGGATTTGTGACAACAGATGAGTCCTGTATTCATTGTTATGGTGTAGAGACTAAAATACAGAGTAATGAGTGGACAAATCGAGGTTTACCATCGTCGAGAAAATTCAATATAAAATCTTCAGCAGGGAAGACCATGCTATCCTTAGTTTGGTATGCTGAAGGCGTAATTTTAGTAAATTTCCTGGGGAACAGGGTCACAATTACAGGTGCTTATTATGCCAACTTATTTCCCAAATTACGTTACGCGACAAAAGAAAAACGTCGAAGAAAGTTGCGCAAAGGTGTTTCCTTGCATCAGGGTAACGCACCCAGTTACAGGTCCGCAAAGTATCTTAGTTTCTTAGATTAATTTGTTAGATTAGCCTTCTATAAACACGAATGATCGACACCGACATCAAAATAACGCTGATTACTCGTTAACTGTAATTTGTCGCTGTCATTGAACTGTAGACTAAAGTCTTTAGTCATTTCGTGTAGACAATAGGATGAATGCATTATATATTTATATGTTTTTGTTGTCTGAGATGCGAAGAGAATGTGTACATCAATTTAGTTTTTTTTATAACCATACATAATCGAAAGATAAATAAATTCTAGTTTACATTATCTATCGTCATCTGTAGACTACTATGTGCGGGGATGATCCTTGTATAACCTGCATAAAGATATGGTAATAATGATAATAATAAATTAATATACGATTGCCAGAAGATTTCTGAATATGAATTGAAAAAAAATATCTAATTTTATCTGTATTTAAAGGTAAGGGAGTAAAAGGTATTTAAAGGTAAAAATAACCACATTATTGATATTAATTATTTAATGTACATAATAATAATCCTACGTATGAAGATACAAAGCCTATAAGGCTTGTGTTAATTTACAGTCTTATGATGTACGTATAATAGCATCAGGCTCAAGGATGTATGTGTTGAGTGAAAACTTTATCGGTGTTAGGCTGAGAAAGCGCAAGAAAAATCTATGCTATAACAATAATATTAATAAATATTTTATTCAGTCCACTTATCTGTGGGTTTGAGCTCTGTTGGATGTAGCTGATACTGTAATGGTACGTGTAATTTTTTAGATAGAATATTTCAATTTTCTACTAGCTAAACTCGGCCACGCTTTGCTGTTGCTTAATCTGATGAATGGAAAAGTAAATAGAAGTATTCTAGCAACATAGATTCACCGTGAAAACACATCATTCAAATCAATACCTTCCATGCGTTGCTGTGGTTATGTGGAATGAAAGGAAAGGAAGAAAAAAGATGTTTTTCACAGAAAATCATTTTTTATTGTGAAGCTAGTGGATCGACTACATTTTTTGTTTGTCCGTTTTCTGCATAAACATAAAGACCAGATGGTTTATCGACTCTGGAGCATGCGACGTATAATTACCCGTGAGAGAAGCAACTGTTTTCTAAATTCTTTATTGATAGCTATGGCGAATGAAAGGCGTATTGGAAATTGATGTCGTTTGAACTAGAACGTCATGTCTGTCGGAATGAGGTCGAGTTTTGAAAACATGCACCGTTGTATCAAAATTTCGTTTTACTATGAATACATGCGCATATTTAAATGTAATGTTATGTCAAAAATTCAAGACAATCGACAAACTACTTTTCGAGTTTTGCGAACATAAACATGCGCAGGTTCAATTTTAATATATATTTTTATCTTTAATTTCATTCAAATAAAGATACTACTAACTAGGATTCCTGATTGTAATGTATTAAAATAATTCTCAGGTATTGGTATTTATATTAATTTAGTTTATATATTTATGTGTATTCTCCCATATTGAATTATTAATGTAGTTCTCAGAAACGATCTAATTACGCAAGTATATAAATGCATTATCGGAATTTTGAGAAAGCAATAATTGTTAGTCCGTTAAATACAGCTCATATCCCTTTTATCTACACTTATTGTACCTATCAGAAATTAAGTATGTATATTTGTATTTTCCTTAATGTAATTCGAGAAAGGTTTCATTGATATATTTATGGTCGTTACATTGTATGTTTTCCTACTTTGTGTATAGTCAGTTCCATTTGAAAAGAATGTTTATTTCATATAACCATGTACTTTTGTTTTAAGTTATTGAATCTATTACGTATTTTCTTTATTGTACTCCCAGAAAAGCTTTAATTTTACAATTAAAAATTGAACGTATTCTGTATATTGTCTAAGTTTATGATATGCATTTAGAAGTAATAATCCAGGTAGATGGAAGAGGCTAAACCCTCGGTGTTTAGTGTGCGTGACAGAAGTTGCTAATTTTATAAATAATTTGGAAATTTTGACAAGAGTAAGCGGGGTTTGTGAGCTCACAAGAGAGAGTTGGGCTTAGAAACTCAAGAAGATAATTGAGTTTTAGAGCAGATCGAGAAGAGACATTCAAGTGATTCAGTTAGATCTGTATAGCAGGCCGTTCTAGTCAGAGGGTGTATGAATTGTCTGATACAAAGCGTATTAGTCAATTACTTGCCAAAAGTAATAGTGAGACTATTTCGCCCTACAAGTGGATATCTATAAACATTATTTAAAACTATTCAAGAGCGAATAGTTACGAGTGCGAATCAACGCATTGGGAAAAAGAACTTACGAAACGGAGGCTATCTGCAGTTGAACAACATAAGTGCATATACTTATAAACAAACAATACATAAGACAACAAATTATATAATTAATGCTAATTTGGTTCTGTTTTATTTCTTATTATTTATAAGAAAGATTCTCATTGAATGCGTAAATATTTTATCTTTCCGCTATTTAAAAGAAACGGATGTGCATGTTCTTCCTAATCTGAATCGCGCTAAGAATTATTACTTATAAAGGAAGTAGTATCTTCATGTAATTGTAAAGTCATATATGTAAACTAGTTTGCTAGTCGGTGCATTGTGTTAAAATATAATAAATCATTACATAACCCAGGTTCTTGTATTCTTATTTTTATTTTTCATCTTGGCTTCCGGGTTAGAACTGCGTCTTCGACAATACTGACACCAACGCTTTGTCACCACCTGTATGGGACGTTTGTGGGGCTTAATAGTCGCGCTGAAACTGGTATAAGTCAGTCGTGGCGTTGGGGGGTTACATGTGGATATTGATCACGGATCAGTAGAGCGTTACGGTTACGGTTGAGAAGTTTGGAGTTACAGGATTGCCAGGTATTGTGTAGAGGATAATTATCATCACAGTCTAGGTTACTGGGGTGTTCTCTCTCTATAGATTCACGTATATTTCGGCCATGGTAGTGACTATTTTGGGACAGGATTTTGATTGAATCGAACTGGATATGGTGCCCGGTTTCAAGCCTATGCTCGGTAAGTGCAGAACCAGTTACGCACAACAGTCTAGTACAACGTTCATACACAGAAAAACGAGTGCCTACAGACCGCTTTGTTTCGCTAATATACATATATACTGCCGCACCAGCAAGGAATTCTATATGCACCAGTCTGTGGGCGAAATTATATATTTTTATTTAAATTATGTTGAAGTAGAGTATGATAATGATAAATAGTCGTGTTTGATGAGAGAGCGTTACTGGCTCAAAGTTGGTCATAAACCTTAAAATGACGACTATCGAAATTTCAGATAGATTCAACAGTAGTATTTCTTCTGATAGTTGATGAAAATTAACAAGTTTACATTTTATTGACACCTTGGAAAAAAGTTTCAATAAAGTAGGTACAATTGATTCGATACCATTTTATGGGCGAACGTATGAGGAAATCAATGAGAAGGTGAATGGAACTTATAAAAACAGTGCATTCACCAATACTGCCATCAGATTTTGCTTTAATGAATTTAAGTAGAATATTGGGGCAAGATCAGAGCAATCGTATTCTTCACAGAAAATAGGACATGAAACAATATCTAAGCAATGTTTAGCGGTATTTTAAAAAATATAAGCACTATTACATGAGATCAAGTTTCTCTGGGCTTATATGACCGTTGAACCATCGAAAATGAAAGTTTAGTCAGCAGAGTGAGTTTTTTCCGGTGTTTTTCCATCATGATAATGATCGTACGTTATCGATGTTAATTTTTGGCTTACCCTTGGTGTTCTTCAGATTTTTCAACCAGATTTTTTTTGTTTTAAAACAAGAAAAATGGGTTAACGGAAAGCTGTTCACGTCACACGAAGAAATTTTCTATTGTTGTAAAGGAAATTTGCTTTGCAAAGCTCGATAAATTATATTTTTTGGGTGGCCAAAAAAGTTTTAAAATCGTTAAACTAAGTGTATCGTGTTAAAATTATACACGTTGTCACAAACGACTCTCATGCACTGTAGCTAATTGCATCAGTTTGTTGGAACCAATAATTCTGTTGCAACTCTTTTTGGATGTGCGTGAAAAGAAAGTTTCTAACATTTAAGCACGATGGACAGCATTAATAATTACGGTTTGGTCATTTTCTCTCTAAAAATTAAGGCTTAACGATCTTAATAAATGAAATGGCACATCACACCGTCATCTTTGGTCTACGCAGAACTTTACTGTGAAATTCATGAGCCAAATAACAGGAATTTCTTTTATTAACATAATAATTAAAAAGAAAATATGCTTCATCCCTCAAAGTGATACTTTTCAATATTCATATACTGATTATTACGAAGGCTCATAAAATCTCATCAAAATCCAAGTTGTTTAGTCTCATCTCGATTATTCGGCGTCTGAACTATAGCGAGTCTACAAAGATGAAATGTTATTTGTTTCAACATTCTACGTATGCTATGTTCTGACAATTTTAGAACTATGTTATGTTGACATAGTGATCTTTTTGGATAAGTAATTCTTATTTTTTCCATTAGCAGCATTTTTTATCTTCAACTAATTATAATTAAATTTATTTAAATACGTTTATCAATGCAAAACACATGGTGTACTGTTGACTGGTGCTATATTTTACGACTGACAAAGTCTGTAGACAAAATTGCAAAGCCTTTTCGCTCATTACAAAAACGTGCCTTTCTAATAAAAAACGATGAGTGCATTTCGTAGGATCCTGTATTTTGGCATGGAATTCTATTAGAATCCTATAATAATAATCCATGTCTGAAAATCCTCAAACAGCTTAACGCCAATTACGAGAACCACTGGCTAGTTACGAGTTTATTACGTCAGTGTTTATGGTGCGCCTTAAGACCTTTTGATTGTCGGCAATTTTCTTAAATAAGACGGAAAGTCACAAGAAACTCTCTCGGACAGCAGTCATGGGATTTAATCCTTGTTGTGATAAGCTAACTCACTATTAATCTTATGCCAAAATCGTGAGGTTAAAATCCTTTGAGTCTTTTTGTCGTAATTACTCATTTCGATCGAAAGTGATGGATACAATCTTAAATATCTTATATATATGCCAAAGTAAAAACATATCGAATTGAACTAGAAAATGCTGTCAATAATTAAAAAAACTTTTAATGAAGTTTTCGTTGTAGAATTTATTCAAAATCAACATAACAGGTGGCGCAAAAGTAATGTCATAATTTGAACTGGCTGCCATTTTGATATAAATGAAACAAAAACAGCTCCGTTTTCATAAAAAGTTTATTTGAAAGAATAAAATTGGTGACATTAATTGGAAAAAATTATATCGCTTAAATGGCCACCTCCCGAGTTGATGCATAATTGCGCTCGTTTTGCGGCATTTTGAATTGTTGCTCGCAAGACATCTGGCCCCAATTTGCCGATTTCTTCTTCAATGTTAGATTTCAAGACTTGCAAGGTTCGTGGTTTGTTGTGATAAACGCGAGATTTTAAAAAGCCCTAAAGGAAGAAGTTTGATGCTATTAGATCTGGCGATCGGGACGGCCAGTTCAAATCTCCAAAACAGGAGATCACTCGACCTGGAAATTGGTGTCTCCATTTGCAATGCAGTAACTTGCGGCAAAAAAACCTCACTTACCATCTGCCTGTAACACTCATCATTTTCAGCTACAGTGGTGTCATCGGCATTTTCAAAAAAAAAGAGCCTATCACTTTTTCACGGAAAATGCCGCACCAAACAGTCACTTTAAGGGGATGCAATGGCTCATCATGCATTTTATGTGGATTATCTATGCCCCAGAAACGCAAATTTTGTTTGTTAACATAACCACATAAGTGGAAATGGGCTTCGTCGCTCATTATGATTTTTGGTACGAAATCATCCTCTTCTTGCACCCAGTTTAACAGAGTATGGCAGTAAGTTAACCTTGTCCGACGGTCATCAAGCAGCAATTCGTGAATAGTTTGCACTTTGTAGGGGAATATTTTCAAATCTTTCACCAAAATACGTTACAACGAACGTATGCTGATGCCTAATTGTGTGCATTGGCGTCTCGTTGGTGTTTGTGGATTCTCTCTGACGTCGTCGCCAACAGCAGTGATGTTCTCGGTCGAACGAACAATACGAGACCGGCCACTTCTTGCGACATCTGTAGTGGATCCAGTTTGCACGAGGCGCTCAGCCAAACACTTAATTGAAAATTTGTCAAATAAGTTGTTATGATTCACTACTAAAAGTAGATTTATTGAATGTTCTCTATAACATTAATCATACGTTGAGTAAGTTGGTTAATATATTATATCATCTAAGGTAATATTGAATTTCTATATATGATGCAATGGAATTTCTATGTAAATAACACTAAAACAATTTGTGCATTACATTCATGTGCGTATTCATATTAATATTCACTAATATCTCGTATATATTAAAATTTATTTCAATGCATGCGTTACGTGATTAGCTGTACACATTAATATCAATATTTCCTGTTCCATTTATACAATCAATAATTGAAAAACATGCATTTCGGGAATCCTAAATTGTATACTATTCATTATTGGCGTATTATGGGGTTTGGTTTCGTGTTGAAGTTTTCTAGTGAATATAGTAATATAGGCCAAAATATCTTTGCTATTTTACGTGAGGAATAGATACCCTATTATTACACTTCTTCTAACTCGAGTGTTCTGGCGAAATAATACTTCTACAGTCATTAGACAGTCTATTAACAGTGGAGTAATTCGTATTTTAAATTGTTCCCAACTACAGTTTCATATAAGGGTAAGTAATTTAGGTAATAATTGGAGGTAGTTATTAATGATATGTGTTCTAGGTTTTATACAGTAGACATTTAATTCTAGCATCTGAAAGAATGAAAAATTATTCAGAATTAAGGTGAACTTTCTAATTTCAATTGTTTGCATTTGAAATTAAAAATATCTTTACATTAACTTGCTTTTCGCTTTTTTATATGAGATTTTATATATTGCCCCTTCACAGTATGTATAATGGGTCTGTCAGTACTTCTTATCCTCCGCTATTTCATCTCTGGCTCCTTTCGCGATTATGCATACTGCTGTAATATGCTCTTTGACCTTTTACTTACTCTCGTGCTTATTGAGGAAATATAAAGATATTTTGAGAATAAAATCTACATTGCCAGATATATATTCGTATGCAGTAAATTTGTGATTCTTTTTATGAATTCCTTTATAAACATTTTAAGAGCGGAATTGGGTTTCTTACGAAACAACTATGGCTAGCAACCAAATATGCACGAGATTCGAATAAATAAAATGATTGATTACCAATTCTAAACTACTATTTACAACATTTAATGTGATTAAATGACTATATTTATGAAAACAAATTCCTCATCTTTAATGTATTTAAAAAATTTAAACATTTTAACGAATCAATAAACATTAAGGTATATATTTTTATCATTTACAAATTTGATAGTAAAAGTTGTCTCTAGTAGCTCTGCAAAGGTCTAGAGTCAACTTGCTTCTAAAAATGAAATTTTAGTTTGCGAAAGTTTACTTGCGTATATTCAAAGAAATTTGTCCTTAAATGTAAAATTATGTACATCGTCCACTTATTAATATGACTTAAGATTGTATATATTTTATAAGAACGTATAATTTTTAAAATTCTCTCTCTTGTTTTTGTGTGTTTTTAAAATAAAATAATAGTATTGAATATATCAGTTATTTGGTACACATCTCAATCATTCAACTCTACAAGTAAAAGTTTAAATAAAAATACAAAATAAAATTTTATTTGAACCCGATTCACTACGAACCCAGAACATCACAAGCTTCATAGCTGTCGTCGACCAACCGTGGCAGCTCATTTCAAGCAATTTGTAGGATTTCATGTAGTTGTAGTTATTATGATAATACTGGGGTGTTAGTACGCATACCATTCCTTCGACCTATCATATTCAGGATAATACTGGGGTGTTAGTACGCATACCATTCCTTCGATCTATCATATTCCAGACATGTTCTATAGAAGGTAGATTTGACACTTGTGTAGCCCATTGATGTTGACCTCTTAGAGGACAGCTACAAGATGAGGACGGGTATTGTCTTTCTAGGATTTGGAATTCTTTAGTCCTTCGATATATCGTAAAGCGAATGTTTCATGATTTCATATTTGTACTTTAATCAATTAAATGGTCTCGGAGTAATACTAACGATGTTCTACTTCCTATGCTAATTACATCCCAAACCATCAGTCCTCTAGTAATGCAATCTCATGTTCTACTGAAAAATTCAAAAACCGCCTTTTTTCCTTATCGACGTCCGACTCTCCTACGGCTATCATAAGCTTATAAACAGAAGAGAGATTCGTTTGAAAATACGATATTGTTCCACTCTTTTTCTCAATCTGCCCATATATTATACCATTATAATTTCAGGGCATGATGTCGACTAGTGAAAGGCAGTATTTGTCTTTGACAATAGTAAATTAACCCAAACAAACAAATACAGTGGTACATGAAACGCACTGTTTATGACCTATTTCTCCTCGAAAGATGAATGTATTTTCTATCTTCCCGTTCGGTAGTTCTAAGTCATTCACAGCTTCTTTTACATTATCTGTATTCTTGAGACCAATTTATCCAAAAATTAATAACTGTAGCAATATTTCTTTGCATCTGCCTAACGATTTCACGAAATACCATACCCGTCTCTCTAGTCTAAGTACTTTGGTCAATCACTTAGCTGGCGAAAATTTTATTGTCTTTAGATTTTCTTTATTTTAATATACTGATTCATAATTATAGACTGTTAGAATGTAATGATCAAAGATAAAGAATAGAAATCCAAATTTAATCATTTATTATTCTCAATACAGTAAATAGTTGTGCAAAATATATGCACTTTTACTAGGTGATTTGTGTCTTGCCACACACTATATGTACAAACAGACGTTATAAATAATATGGTCTAATTTTTTAAATTCATTATCCACTTTTATAATACACTGTTCTATCGTTACGAACCCTCCGAGATGTACTAGAATATCTAATACATTCCTACTTTTCACCAGCTGTCTACTAAGCATCCACTTCCCATCAGATAAAACTGCTGTGTATTAGCACTAAGGAAATTTTTTCATAATAGAAATATATTCCGGGGTTCAAGTTGAATGTGTACGACACATAGCGAAGAGATGTTAAGACTGAGGGAGGAAAATAAAGAGAAAGTTATATGGTGAAACGAAAAATGGAAACGGAAAGATAAAAAAGTTCACGAGATAGAGACCAAAGTAACAAAGGAAACACAAATCAAGAAAATATAAAGAGACGGGGCTAATTAAGCTATAAAATTTTTAGATCAATGTAAAATCGACAACTAGAAGATAAAAATTTAAATCAAATAAATATGAAGAGACCAGGCTAATTAATACATACTCAGGTATGGTGTAAATTACTTCATTGTGTTTATAACTAAGGAACTTAGGAAAGAGGAACTACAAAATTTTATATTTTAATATGCTTAGGAATTATCCAATTAGACTAAGATTTATAATTGAATATTATAAATAATTAAATTTTCTAATTCATTGAACACTTGCTGTACATACTCAAATTGTCGAGATAATAAATTAGATAAACTTTACAGGGGAATTTTAATCTTACTTCTTTATTCATACTAAACCTCCACGCACAGACATTAGAATTCAAGCCTACTTTAAGAAAGCTTTGTAAAATTCATAATATTCTTGAGTGAGTGCCTCGTAAGTAACTATAAAATCCATCTGCTTACTTTACAGTGCAGAATCTGCTCTCGACAGCTTAATATGAATATTCTCTAGTCGACGGTTATACATACTCGTATATTACAAGTATGATATACAGTAAGAAAGATATATTGCGTATATTTCGAATGTTAAATTTAAAAGTTATTACTTTTGACAGAAAGGTTTCAATATGTAAAATATTGCAAAAATATGTAGGAATTTAATATTTAATATATGTTAAGTATATTTTTAGTGATTCGCTTGAGCCGTTGTAAGTTAGTTCTTTAATATAGTATACTGGTTTAGTTCTGTTACTATTTTTGTTTTTAAATCAAATGGTTGTTAGCTTAAAATTTATTCTTCATTCGAGTGGAATCTATTCTTAAAAACTTCTTTTGATGGCCCAAACAAATATAAATTATGAGAGTCTAGATCAGGATCGCTTAGTAGATGTGGAGTAATTTGGTTGTTTAACCTAAAATTAATTAGGGTAAGTACTTGCTAAACCAGTAGAACAAAAATCCTTCTAAGATAGGACAACGTTTAGTAATTGCAGATCTGGGTAATGACCATGGCATTGTAAGGGAATATTTTTGACATTTTACTGCGAATAAAAGGAATGGTGATTATCATAATAAAATGAAGTGAAGATTGTAAAAAAGATTTGAAGGTTAGAAGATAATTTAGTTATAAGTATGTATTTAATCACTGAAGGTTGACGGATCGCGTACGGAGTTCGTTTTCGTACGGGTAATTTTCGCCGTAGTTTACCATGTGCGACACTTTTTAATTATCTGCTGATGATGACAACTTAGTTGTCGAAATACGTATACAGAATACGAAAATTAATGTGGTTATATATCAACTTTCAGTGATTACGTAAATCAATCACAGACTCCATCGAACTTACCTATAAGTATGTATGTATAAAGTTCCAACTTACAATTGGAGAAAAACAAGATATTGTGGATCGTTCCGAAAAAGTTAAAAAAAATCGAATTTTTAAAACAGTAATAATACCACCTTCAAGCTGCATGATGTAGAAACATTATTAAATGTAGCTGTGGCAATGGAGACTCCAGAAAATTGGCAAAAAGTATTCAACACCTAAAAAAATTAGATTTTAAGGTGGACAACATAGTGGATAACTTTATTGTTAATTTAAACGAATCCGACAGTGAACATACTGAAAACGACTTATTATTCCATTTCAATTTTGTTCATTTTCGTGTTGTTTATTAATATGTAAGCTCTATTTACTACTATAACATAAATAGAGTTACGTACTTTGTCCAGAATGCAGGGATGTATTGTAGAGACAGCAGCCCGATGCGAATAAGTCACAGTGAAAGTAGTTAAGTCAGAGCTATAGTACTATGTGCACTTCACAGATCGATACACGGTAAATATAGTAATTATTTAAGCTACATTATGAGACCCATGTATTGCAGTAAATTAAATAATATGCACTTCTTCTTAAGATTTGTTACCCTATAGTTGATGAGATTGCAGGTATGTTTCGATATTTATTTCAAAGCAGGTGCATTTTGCGCAGTGGAAATATATTCTTATATGCAGAAAACGACTGTTCCACAACTAATGACGTAATTTTGGCATAATTGAAATAATCTTTGACATTATTTGACGGATCTGTATACGCACCATAACATGTCTGTCTTAAAGTGCTAAAATAAGAATCTTTCTTTACATACTCTTTAATTTTGCCACAACACAATTGTTTTTTGTGCCACTGGCAGCGCATTACAGTCAACGAACATCGTCCACTATTTGCTCTTTTCTTGATAGCTTCAGCTTCTCTGGGATTAAAGTGTGAATCACCGGACTTTATTTCTTAAAACTATTTACAATAGTAAAGTTCGGCCTGTAACCAACTTCCCAACATGTAAGAAGCGGCTGTAGTGGTTTAGGGATATAGGACGACTATTTGTGAAATTCTCGAGTACGTTTGGGAGACTTGTGAAACACTGCCTTTGTACTGGAAATTAATGCACCGACCTCTGAATAAGATTTTGAAATCATCAGATGAAACATATGAATTTTCCACATACGGCACGGCCTACACAGTACACTGCACTGGCGCCATCACTAACAAACATTAATAATTGTTCTGTCGGAAGTTCAAATTGTGCTAATGTATCTTGTACCAGTGTCATAATTTCTCGTTTATTACATTAATTATTTAGTCTTTTACATGCTAATAACAATGCACCATTTAAAAGGGGTCCCGTATACAGACTATAACGTTAACAATAAAATGTTTCTTTATATGCATTGTATCGTCCTTGCATAACTACACATTTTTATTTGCCAACTCAGATGTCATTTTGTTTTTAATTTCTTCGTCCATAGTTGGTACAATTTTCTGCAAAGTTCGTCGACTTGACGGATCGAGACTAGAATTATATTCCCAAATTGTTGAAACGGTTTCTGATTGAGGAGAGTAGTGATAAATTGCAAACAAATAACACGCACGTTTGATCAAACTTAAAGTCGGCATGTAATGGTCTGTCCATTCTTTTATTTATTTCTAGTACTTACATGTTTTTCGCAGTTTCCACAATATTTTAGAATCATTGTAAATATTTTAATTCAGGATATTTCCTGATAAACTTGTTTGCTTCGTCGGTCAACGGCCGTTTTCTACCTTGTCGTTTGTTCGGCTTTACTACGGTGTATAATACATTCGTTTACACTGTTGAATAAATCGAGTCAGACTATCGTTCATGGCTGTACCACAGTACAACACTTCCATGCATTGTAAGTCATAATTTTTCTGTAATAATTATTATATTTACCGTGTAACAGTTACTGAAATGAGAAATTTACATCCACACATTACTACAGCCTGAGCCTAACTGCTCCAACTGCGCCATTCGCATCGGGTTGTTTTTATAATATTGTACATCCCTTCATTCATTCAGCGTTACACGAGAAATTGCTTAAATTAAAACTGTTTTATTCTTTAATCCTCATTACCTTGAGATACGTAAAACTGGCAGGCGTTGGAACTAAACATTTGTAAGACAATCTATTATCATGCACAATTCACGCAATTGAAATCTTTATCTTGAACGAATTATATGTGGGCGTCTAGTAAAATGTCTCCAGGTTTTTTCTTTGTATTGTAGTTTTGCTGTGGGTTCATATTCATAACAATGTCTAATTATTACTGAAAATGACAAAGTAATCGTCGAAATACGCATTTAATAGGAACAAATACATATTAAGAAATTTTTTTCCTTTTTAATTAATTAATTTTACTACAATATTTACTCAATTAGGTATAATTTTTTTTAACATAAAAAAACATATTCTTTCAATATTATTAATTATTTTGTATGCGTTTTAAGAATGCAATGCAGTTCTATACTTATTAATTAATTTGAAAATTATAAGGTAATGGGCCCTGTATATGATCATGAATCTATTCAAAATACATTGCCCTTTTATTGACGAAATACTTTTACTTAACAATCCCGTTCCCTAAAAAAGTATCGCAATCAACTCTGACACGTTCTGAGACGTTGTAAGAGGTTGTCACTCATTCCATTTCACAGTGCACAACACAAACGTGAATGAGTCCGGAGATTTTAATCAAAATCAATAACCGCAATAGTAAAGGAACGGTTAACTGTGTCGGAAGCGTATCAAAATGATAAGAACTGAACTTGCGTCCTTGACTGCCGACAGCACACGTTAAGGTCAGCGATAGTCGCTGGGCCTGGCCGCAGTCCACGACGTGTGTGTATGTATGTGTGGGACTGGGGTAAAGCCATCAAGACCTAATGGTAACACCACGCAATGAAAAACGGAATTGATTATCACACGAAGCTTAGTCACCGGAGCGTTTAAATCTATCGCTCAGTTCTGTGTCAGGTAGCCGTAGGTGTACGTGTGAGAATCTAACTTTGCTTCTTCGTACTGAACGGGTCGATTAAATTTCCTAAGGAACAGATGTTCGTGCCTACTGAATGTATTTTTCCACCTGAGGGTGAAAGCGAGACAGTATTATATACTTTTATATTTGTCACTCAAGGTTGGTCTCTTTAAGTGCTTTTTAAAAGGAAAAGCAAATGAAAAAAAGGAGCAGTGTACTCGTATACTATAACACAGTTAATTTACTTCAACACGTCTCTAAACAACAGAAAATAATCTGTTCTCTTGACATTCGATGTGATTATTGTATAATCTTACAAATGTTTCTTATTTAATGATATGTAACTAAGACAAAAATAAGACTGGTTGATTAAATTATCAATTAAGGTTAATATAACCACCCCCTCCACAATAATTTTCGTATTCTGTATACGTATTTCGACAACCAAGTTGTCATCATCAGTAGATATGTAATCACAGTGTCGCACACCACGGCAAAACACGCACAGAAACAAAGTTCGTACGATACTTACACCGTCGAAAGTCAAACACACACAGTAGAATCGTTTCATATAAGTTAAATTGTATTCTACTTTTAAATAAATCACTTGCCTTAAGGTACCTACTTGCATATGCACACTTTTTCGTTGAATTGTTACGAACACGAGAAAGGGATATATATATATATATATATATATATATATATATATATATAGCTGGTGGACCGAAATTTAATTTGAAACGCGCTCTTTAATAACATTTTTTAAATTTTTCGTCAAAGAGTGAAATGGTAGACACGTAAATTGCTTTATCCTCGGTTATCTTTTTTATGTTCCTAATTAATCCATTGATTATCTTCGAATTAAAACTAAAATTCAACTCTCTTTCGTATCCCACTTTTGGTAGTGCGAAACTAAGCAAACGATTGATAAGAAAATTGAAAGAAGCCGCTTCTTTTAACTTACCGTAATGGCAAATGTAGAAATTTGCCAATAAGATTGAACACATTAGACAGAAAAAAATCGTTGAAAATTGCTGAATTCATTATTAGCAAATCACGGTGGAGAGATTATCAGTTAAGCAGCTTGAAGAGTGGAAGCTATCTCTGGCAAAGAGATATGTAAGAGATCCCCTTCAATGAAATAACACGGCCGACAAAATTATGCCATTAAGATCAATAAATAAACACTCCCTAGATAACTCTTTGTTTATGCTTATTTCGTTGTAGAAGGAAATGAAAGTACAATTAATGTTAATATATACTACAAGTTATCCCTAAAATTCGGTAAAATAAATATAAAGTTGGTTGTTGCATTTACCTTTTCTTGTTTGTTCTTAATAATTTCTTAGATTTGTTCTATGCTTAGAAGTATTTTTCATATGCACTACTAGATACAAATATTTGATGTGATCGCACAGCAATACACTTTGATGGTAGTACATGTATGCATTTGTATTATTATGTGTATATTATATCTTGTATCTATTACCTCCTACTTATAAAAAGGGGGTTAAGGGTATTACCTCCTTAGTTCGGTATGTGTTATATGTTAAGGCGTTAAATGTCCCCTTAATTAATCTAAATAAATAATACAGATAATGGGTGTGCTTAATTCGGTTAATTTTTTTGTAAAAAGTACCTTTATTTTATAATCAAAATGAATGAACATATTATTCAAAGTATTGTCCATCGGAAGCTACAACTGTTCCCCATCTTTCGGGCAATTGATGGATTCCTTCCCAAGAGAACCGTTCATCCTTTGAGGCTAAGAACCAACTAAGCCAATTTTTGATTCCTTCAACTGAAGTGAAGCGTATTCCAATAAGGGCATTCTGCATCGATCGAAATAAATAGTAGTCAGAAGGGGCAATGTCTAGGCTATAAGGCGGGTGAGGTAAAACTTCCAAGCCGCTGTTTTCCAAATAGTTTTTAACTGGTCTTGCAACATGAGGCCGAGCGTTGTCATGATGGAATATTATAGACTCATGTCTGGTCGTATATTCTGGTCGTTTTTAGGCGATTGCTCTCTTCAGAAGAATTAATTGTTGCCTGTGAAGCTCGTGCGTAATAGAATCACTAGGTTTTAACAGCTCGTAATTGATAACACCCGTCCAATCCCACCAAATAGACAGCATTTCCTTGGCTTCACCGTTGATGTTGATGGCTGGCCAGGCTTACATAAGATTTTTTTCATTTTGGATTACTGTAATGAATTCATTTTTCATTACCAACAATGATTCAATGCAAAAACTACTTCTTTTTATGGCGTTCAAGCAGCATTTGCGACATGCAAAATCGTGTTTCAACGTCTTTTGGCTTCAATTCGTGTGGTACCCAATTTCCTTGATTTAGGATGAATCCCAATGCTTTTAAATGTTTTGAAATGGCTTGGTCAGTTACTCCCAACGTTTCTGCAAGTTATTCTTGCATTTGATATGAATCTTCATCCAGTAATGTCTCCAGTTCCTCGTCTTCAAACTTTTTTGATTGACCTGGACTCTGTCTGTCTTCAACGCTGAAATCACCGCTTTTAAAGCGTCGATACCATTCACAACATGACTTCTGCAAGCAATCGTTGAGCTTCAGCTGCACTTTACTTCCAATTAAAGCAGAAAATTAATACTTCCCGCATATGTTGTTTATTTAACACAAATTCAGACATTTTCAATGAGCTCAAAATTAATGTTGTACAAAATTCGAAACAACTAAATATGGTTGACAAATGTCAAACCTTTCCAACAAAAAAAAAAAACAGTAGTCATACTCAACTATATATAACAACTAACGACCTCCATTGAAAAGTAACCGAATTAAGTTGCACACCCATTAATATTATATAATAATAAATATTTATTTGCACGTGATGGTTAGTAAATTTATTACGAGACCATGTCCGGCTAGCTGAAGCGCTATAATAAATGCAAATAAAATAATAGAAATGTAATAATTGCAGGAATTAATAATTAGTAATTGTATACAATGAGCAACAAAAGTCCAGGACGCGTGTCAAGTTGAAAGAAAGATACTAGTGGAAATAAAACAGTAGGATTGCCTTTAAAATTTTATTCACCAATTTAATTTAATTCTTTAAATTTTGAACTCTATTTCTCTTTATTTTATACATCGCCGATTGTTAATATTCATTTCACTCATATCTGATAGTTGATATATAAGTATATATCTACGTCGTACAACCGATCTTACTCCTGCGCCGGGTGAAAATGATACGCTATTATTCGCACCTAGATGCTGATAATTTGTAATACCCACTGAAAGACTCTGATTTGGTTTGTTTGGTAACATTATTGGCTCCAAAGAATCGATCTTTACAAACATGCTCCCGGTGGTTATATGAACGAGATCGAATTCCATAGTTAAATGTAACATGTGTACTGCGTATGGAATAAATTTCGGCCCAATATCTCAATTATTCTGTGTTTAATTTAAGTAAAAAATTGTTATATCCCTTTTGAAAAACCCGATATATATATATATATATATATATATTGGTAATATTAGATTCTCGGGCTCTCCGCGATGTTAGACAGAAATTCTCGAAAGAATCGGCGTCTCGACGTTTCGATGACAACTCAATCATCTTCTTCAGAAGTTGTTTCGTAGTGAAGCGTCAACCTGAAACTAGCTGCTCTTCCCGCTGCTTTATATCCACAGCATGTTCCTGCATGCGTGGAGGAACATGCCGTGGATGTACGAAACAAAACTACTACGTTGAGACTAGCACAATATGTCATCACAAGAGGACATTCAATAGATTTCCGAAATACAAGGACAATAGTATCCATAGAAAATTCCCGAGCAAGAACATACAGAGACGTGATAGAGATTGGAAAACGAGGAAACACCTTGAATACTAGGAACGACGGTTTGCGAATTTCTTCTACCTGGAGACCTATCGTAAAACAATCCTGTCAAATATCCGCAAACATACAACTCATTAACATTAATCCACCTCATTATAACCCCCTTAAACCTGGGCCGAATATTCCAGAACACATTACAAACTCATTAAAATCCCATTACACTGAAGTTAAAATCGATGTAACCTGAAGAGTTACGAGGAGCCAGTACATAGAGCAGCAGGAGGAGTAGTCACAGCCAGTTTCAGGCTGACGCTTCACTACGAAACAACTCCCGAAGAAGATGATTGAGATGTCATCGAAACGTTGAGATGCCGATTCTTTCGAGAATTTCTGTCCAACATCGTGGAGAGTCCGAGAATCTAATATTACCCATACTTACAACCGCGAGAATCTTAGTATATATGTATATACAAATAAATTTGTTATTAAATTATCCTTTAACTGGATGTGTAATGTTGGATACTGGATAATAAAGAACATTATGATTATTATCACTGTAGTAGAAGTACTAGTAGTAATATTATTATAACTTAAAACGCTATTGGAAGCGATTGAAGTAGCAATAATATAATAATAAAATTAGACACCTTTAATCATTTTAATAGACTCTATATATCTGATTGTGTAACCGTTTGCGAATAAGACCAGTTTAAATTTGCTTTTTTTCTTGTTCCTTCATTTAGTGTAGCAGATTCTTTTATGCTCTCTATAACGCAAAATATGTTTATTTTCTTTGTGCGTGTCTATGTTTCTGCGTATTCTTTGCAGTAAACAAAGTAGTTTACGAATTAGTAAATGGTGACTAATTGTCTTAAAAATGATGTCGAAATAAAAGACTTATAACTCGAAATGTGCATTTTTAGTCACAAATTTGTTTTTCATGGAAATGTTTCCTTATACTGGAAAGTTTTTTTATTACTTTTGTTAGAGTTCCAGTCGTACATTATTTTCAATTTTGTTGTTAAGAAAATAATAATTTGTGTGCTAATACATTTCACTCATGTCAGTCTATATTAACTGCCAGACAAATCGTTTACAATTCATCTCAATAGAAATATCGTTTTGTATTTATGTTCATGAAGTTGAAAACTAACTTTTTGCTATGGTTTAATACGTGAAAAATCAATAGATTTGTGAACTTTTTTCACGACGCCTGGTGTGGCGTATTTTTTGAGTTAAATCACCGCTAATGGTTACACACAAAACCAATATTTGACTTCCAATGAAACTCGGACACGTCATGGCGTGCACATAGGCTTTGTGCGTCGGCTTACAAACTCAGGAATGCCCAATTCTCTCTTCTGCTCTCGCACACAGATAAAAGATATTAGCAGGAGTGCCATAAAAATTACTAAACATGAAGATGTAAAAATTTACTGTTATGTGCGTTGTAAAAAAGTCCTCGGCCATTTCAGCAGTTGATATCGAGCGGATGTTGTCTGCTCGTTTTTGCAGGATTATCTGAAAGATTCACAACCGTATTAACGGTTATATGATTGTTCATCAGGACACTAGAGAATGCAGATGTTTATAGTTAGTATAACTTTAATTAAAATACACGGAAAGTGGGTCATTTGAATTCTCGTATGTTGTCTACCCATACAGTAGGTTCTTACAAATTATGTATATGATAATGGAATATATAATATAAAATGAAAGCCCTATTTTTATCGCAGCAATTTGATTAATGTTTAGGAATTTATAAATACGTTTGACTTTCTGTATGATATTGTAATAAAAACTTCCTTGATTTATTTATGACATTATTGTAAAGGGTGTTTCAAATTGCGCGGTTTTTTTTTAAGAATAAATAAAATATAGATTTGTCTGGGTATGTCGGCATTTAAAAAGTGTGATGTATGACATTTATAAAAATGGTTTCGTACACGGTAAAACAACTCGTTCAAATTGTTGAATTATTTTATGAAAATCAGTGTTCTGTGAAAAGAGTTTTTAGAAAGTTACGTGAATTTTATGGTTTACATAATCGTCAATCTGAAAGCACTATTGGTCGAATTATTAAAAAATTTCAAGAGACCGGTTCCGTGGAAGATCAAAAAAGTGAAAAATACAGTCGTAGTGGTCGTTCACAAAAAAAATATTGGTTTGGTTCGTGAAAGTGTTGCCGAAGATCCTGCAATGTCCATTAGACAACGTACACAACTTGGACTTAATGGATCAACAACATGGCGTATTTTACACAAGGATTTAGCTCTGCAGGCGTATAAGGTTCAAATAACACAGGAACTGAAGCCATTAGATCATTTAAGACGTCGTTCATTTGTCAATTTCATCAATGAACAATCAGCTGATTTTTCTCAAAATATAATGTTTTCCGATGAGGCACATTTTGAACTTGGTGGCTATGTTAATAAAGAAAATTGCCGTATCTGGGGTGAGGAAAACCCGCGAATTATTCATGAGAAACCTATGCATCCGAAACGAGTTACTGTTTGGTGTGCATTATGGTCAGGTGGTGTAATTGGACCTTACTTTTTTGAAAATGCTGCTGGTGAAGCTGTAACTTAGTGGTTGTCGATACAGTCGGATGATAACCGAATTTTTGTGGCCTGAATTAATGAATATTGATTTCGAGAATATGTGACTTCAACAGAATGGCGCTACACCTCACCCTTGCACACGAATTATTTGATTTATTGAGAGAAAAATTTCCTGGACGTGCAATCTCAAGAAACGGCGATGTTAATTGGCCACCAAGATCATGTGATTTGACACCGCTAGACTATTTGCTTTGGGGTTATGTGAAAAGTCGGGTTTATAAAAACAATCCACAATCAATTCCTGCTTTGAAAAACAAAATTATTCGTGTCATTGGTGAGATAGAGCCTCAATTATATCAAAATGTCACTGAAAATTTTAACGAAAGAGTGGACGTCTGTGGAGCTGCAAGAGGAGGTCATTTGTCATATATTATTTTTCTCATATGAATGTCATAACTGATACTTCAATTACCAATAAAAGGTTTTTGAAAGTGAATGCAAATTATGTGTTTTATTTATTCTTTAAAAAGCTGCGAAATTTGATAATTGAGTCCCGAGAAATAGATAACAAGAAATTAGAAAAACAAAAGATTAAATATATTGGTACGAGAACAAAGAGGCAGTCAATATTTTAACATGATTTCACTTCATTTATGTTTCTTCTTCTATTTTGTTCTGCTTTCACTTCTTTCTTTCTTTTCGTTTGTCTCCTATTTCGAATTGTTTGTTTAGTCATTTTTAAAATCTTTCTGGTTTCCCCATTTAAAAAATTGTTTGCTTATCATCCCAAATGTCTCCAATTTATTTATTGAGCGATATTTTCAGGCGAAATTTCTAATTGATTGAATTTTTAATTCATTAATAAGAGCAATGTCATATTCGAAGTTGATACTATCGTCTTTTTTCTTAGACAATATTACTTCTGCTATATAAAATGGAGTAAATAGGAATGTTGCTTTCATAAATAAATGCCGGTTATAAAACTGTCCGAAGAAAATTTCAGTGTCATAGAGTTCCGTCAGTTTATACTTTGCGAACACGAGGAAAAATTTTAATTAACAGTTTTATTTTAAACAAGAAGTGTTCAGGAATTGAAGACCTTTCTAAACGCTAGAAGCAGTCCAAGCAGTTAATGCTGTCATCTAGTAAAGTCCATAGTGTTCTCCATAGTGACATCTTGTGTGGATTGATTTGTTTTGTTCACCATTGCCAGGATATTTATCTTGGATTTCAAATTGCATTCGTGAAATTTTTATGTCGTCCAACAATTCCAAACTGGTGAAGCCAGCAGTAAATCAACAAGTTTGGTTTTAAAAAAGAAGATTCGAGAACAGAACATCTTTTCAAACGCTAGAAACAGTCCAGGCAGTTAATGCCGTCATCTAGCAAGGTTCATGGTGTTCTTCTTGGCGACAAGCTGTGTCGACCGATTTCTCTCGCCGCGCTGTTGACAAAATATTTATTTCGTATGTGAGATTGCATTTATAATAGCTTCAAATCATTCAGCAATTGCAAGCTCGTGATGCTAACGGAAAACTAATTTCTGCTATTGTTTTTAGAAAATGCAAATAAGAGAAAATGTTCCTAAACAACGTGTTGATGTAAAATGAAGTACATTTTTATATAAGCGGTTATATTAAAAATAAAATCGTCCATATAGCGCTGCAGATAGTCGCGGTTTCCTACACCAGGAATGATAGCCCTTATTTATTTTTATTATTTTATTTACTTTATTTCCAATAAGTAGAAACACAAAATTACAGGAGAAACACTAGGTAGAAGAAGCGGTATTTATTAGTTGCGGAACAGGAAGATTGTTAAGCTTACTTCTAGAAAGTGTAGTGGTAGTGCAGTTTGGATTTTGGATGCAATAAAATCTTCACAGAAAGTACGGTTGCACTCACAGGAAATATGCCACTCGTCTCATAAGGAGTTATTTCAACTAAATATCGTGACTTCATATACAAATCACATTCCCTACTATATGCTGTCCTGAGTAGTCCAAAGAAAGTCACATTTACAGGTCGTAAGCGATGTAATGAGTACAGTGGAATGCTCAACGTTATTTTTTTTGTGGCCATTTCCTATGCTTCTAATGTATCATGGCTATCGTGTTTGTCTATTATTAACGGGAACGGTTTTTCAACAGAAGGATTTGTAAATTTAATAAAATGTTTTAATCACGTTAGAAATATTTCTACATTTGTCCACCCGTTATATGAACATAAGATGTTCCCATAGGTCCATTACGTTCCAGTTGAGGTGAGTGACACTGTTGGGAAAAAATGAAAAGTGGTGGTACAAAATTTCTATTATTTCTGCCTCTCTACCATGTTGTGACAGCATCAACACGTTTCGGTCCTCTAGGAACTATTATCTTGGATAATGGAGAAACCAGTTTCGTCTGCTACATACATTATACGGTTGAAACTTGCATTTTGTCGTTAGTAGTTCAAGGTTTTGAAAAAACGAATGGCTTCGGTATTGTTACAATCAACCCTGTTGATACTAGTCGCTTCCGGTTTTCTGATTTTAGCGCAGGATATCGGTCCCCGTAACTAATCTTTACCCGCTGTTCTATTTCTGTGTCAAGCATCTTTTCAACACCTAATATCTCCATGTCGTAACATACCATACGAAATTGACTCCTGCTCAAATAGTAAAATATCTGTGTTATCCTAAGGAGATGGTCAACAAGGATCGCTTTTTCCTCATCGATGAATAAAGATTTTCTTCCGAACATCGAAGGACGACTATAAGTATCATAATTGGCAACCGCTGTTCGATATAGTTTCTTTAAAGTATTGTAAGATATACCTGCTTCCTGTGCCACTTTACATACAGATTTTTCCTTCATCTTGTATAACTTTTATTGCATTTTTTAAAGAAGTGGTTATCCAATCAGCCTTTGAAGTCGTTCTTTTTCTATTACTAGGCATCCGGAACGATTAAAATTATGCATTTTAGTAAGAGAAATGATATCTACAAACTAGTAATGCGAGCCACCTAAATTTTAATTACCCGAAGGTTCACCATTATGAATTCCATCAAAATAATTTAAACTATTTTGTACATCAATTCTGAAACTTGTACCTAAAAATACATTGAATTAGACATCAAAATATAGTACAATAAGTATAACTCATCTATTTACCGTGATGTCGAAATGCTAAAAATGTAATGTAATTTGTAACGGTCGAGTGTTAAGGACACTTCTCGTCACGTGCATAAGCATGTCACTGAGCGACCGGCGCATATCGACTGATTTAGCTACATATTGATGAAGATATTCCGGATGTTTGCGAGAGATTTGATCATTGGTACCTATTTTCAGTGGCTCCTATTACCCTCTGGTTTCCATTACTTCTTAGTCTCCTAATGCAGAAGTGAAGGGTGATCGGAAAAATTATAATAAAGCTAACGAAGGAAACGTATTACGAGGGAGCGTTTTTATATTCGCGGAATGAGCGGGTTGTAGAGGGGTGAGTAGGCGCATTGGGGGCGTGGCCTGTGCAGCGACTCATGATTAGTATAAATACGAAGTTTCATTGTTATTAGACAGTTAGTCTTTGAGCTATCGTCAACCAAGTAACATAATCAGGAGTGAAAAGTGAAATATGGAAAAAATCGAATATCGTGCCGTTATAAAGCTCCTTACCAGGCAAGGAAAATCAGTCGCGACCATAACGAATGAGATGTCATTGGTTTACGGCGACTTTTGTCTAGGAAAAACCATGGTGTACAAGTGGCATAGTTTATTTAAACAAGGAAGGGAATCCCTTGAAGACGACCCGAGGCCGGGCAGGAGCATTGAGGTGACCACGCCAGCACTTATCCAAAAAGTTGAACAAATTGTACTCGAAGATGCTCGACTAAAGAAGAAACAACTCGCAGAAATGGTTGGAGTATCCGATACAACAATTTTTAAAATCCTACACGATCATCTCGGCATGTCTAAGGTCAGCGCAAGATGGGTGCCGAGAATGCTCACGCCGCCGCAAAAACAACAGCGCGTAGAGTGTTCGCGTGCATTTTTGGACCTCTGTAATGAAGACAAGGATGGTGTATTGAGTGGAATTGTTACTGGAGACGAAACTTGGGTTCATCATTATGAACCTGAGTCCAAACAAGACTCCATGCAGTGGCATAAAAAGGGCACAGCACCTCCCAAGAAATTTAAAGTGTCACAATCAGCTGGGAAACTCATGGCAACGGTATTTTGGGACTCGGAAGGAATATTGTTGATTGATTATAAAGATAAAGGTGTTTCTATAACCGGAGAATATTACGATTCAATATTAGAGCGCCTAAAAGAAGCCTTTAAAGAGAAAAGACGGGGAAAATTGACAAAAGGTGTTCTGCTTTTGCACGATAACGCGCCCGTCCACAAGAGCCGCGTTGCGTTAGCTGCCCTGCATAAGGTGGGCTTCGAAATTGCGAATCACCCACCCTACAGCCCAGACCTGGCCCCGAGTGATTATTACCTGTTTCCGAAAATGAAAAACGAGCTGCGGGGTAAAAAATTTACTGCCGATGATGAAGTCAAGGAGGCAGTTTCGGCATATTTTGCAGATAAAGAGAAATCATTTTTTTATGAGGGTATAAATAAATTAATTGAAAGATGTGAAAAATGTATCCGTCTTGCAGGTGAATATATTGAAAAAGAAAAATAATTTGGTTTTTTTATTTCCACCCCTTGTCCCCCATTCCGCGAATATAAAAACGCTCCCTCGTACTATGACAAAAGAGGCTAAAAACCAGCAATATCGTGACAATATGATTCTCAGTGATACAAATGCTAAGCAAAGAAATCTTCTAGATTTGATATACCGTCAGCTTCAATCATTAATAGACACCTGTTATAAACAAAAAAATGTAGAAAATGCTGGTAAGTAGTATCAAGATAGTTTACAAAGTGTCGGCAATAATTCTGTTAACAATTCACATTAAAGTAACAGGAGCATCGCGGAGAACGCTGGTCCCCTAAGTTTCGCTATAGAACATCTGTAAAGATTAGTAGTTCGTTGAGGATCATTAAAATTGAGTTAAAAACAAAAAAGAAGTCTGTCTTGCCGTGCACCAATGAGTGACAAAACTTTATTATCAAAATTACTCTTTTAGTTTGTAAAGAATTAGAATTAAATATTAACGGGATCGATTTCATCTTCCAAGTTGCATATAAAACTAAAAATTATATATATATATATATATATATATATATATATATATATATATATATATATATATATATATATATATATATATATATATAATAAATTGAGTACCAAATCAGGGCAGCATACTCCAGTCTTGATCAAATCGGTGCAAAATTCAAAGTACTAAAAGTTGGTGGTCATCTGAACTCTCTTCAATTACGGTAAATGAATCCAAATTAATTGAAGCATCTACCAATAGTATCGGAAAAGACAAGCGTTCGATTAAAACGAACCTCCAAATGCTTTACTGCGAGGTATCTTTCTAATTCGATGCTAGTGGTGGCGTAGAAAAATGAAATGCGATAAGCGTTTTCAGTATAGAAAACAGTAAGTAATAATCTGTAACTCGTACTCTAAACACATCGAGTAGGCAATCAAAACGACGAGATATTAAACGTGAATAGTTTAAGATCATTAGCGAATATCAATTTCATGCGATTACAGCTTAATAAATCGTTAATAAGCAAAACAAATAAAAGCGTTTCAAGGTTAGAACCCTGGTGTACAAACACAAAGTTATTAATTTGATCAAAACCTTTTTGAAAATTTAGATGTATAACATCCATATGGCCTTTGTTATAAATGATTTCCGAACTAAAGTCTGCAAAACTTGCTAAATTTGAAATAGTGGAACGGCAGCATATAAAACAATTTTGATTTGGAGGAGATATATACATTATCAGAATTATAGAAATGCTTACAAAGTAAAGATCCGAATACTTTTTAAAACTAACAAATTGCTATTGCAATTAGATTTTCAAGAATGGGTAAATTAGAATTACTGGAAAAAGTGTAAATAGCGTTAAAATACTAGACAAAAGCATTTACGCTTATGCAATGCGTAAAATAATTAATATCATTATATTCAAGCATACTTGGTATCCTGGTGTATCCTCCTTTTAAGCAAATAAATGATCAAAAGCACTTAGAATGGGCGAAAACGCATTGTTTATTATGAAATATGAAGTTATTGAACGCTATGCGAATGAGATTCTTAGCTCTAGTACGGTAGTAATTACTTAAATTGTTCGTAATAGGTGAAGGTTGTGAATTTCTTATACAAATTATGTACATGAAATTTAGTTGTTAAACACTTCTAAGTTCATCGTGCATAGGATCTGTAATTGTCATTATGGATCTTGCTTAAGACAGACTATTTAAAATTTTTCAACTCGTGTCTTCAAAATCCTCCATTTCGATTGACAAACTAAAAAAACTTGAAAAAGGTCTCCTATAATGTCTTCAGAGTTTTAAAAAACTTTTCATCATAAACAACATTAAAAAAAGTTATGGTTTTTGGTCTATACCAGGTATGGACAACCTTTGACATGTTGTGGACCAAACCTTAATGTGCAAATACGTTCGCGGGCCGCGTTTAAAAGTAGTGCATTTTAAAGTAGTGTTCATAATTTTTAGCGATAGATATCAGACATGAAATAATACAACAATGTCTCGCAGGCCGGATCAAATCTTACAGCGGGCCGGATCCGGCCCGCGGGCCGGTTGTTGCCCACATATGGTCTATACTGTTATATCAACGATTTTTTTAAATTAGGGTGGTAAGAGCTGAGTTTACCATTGGTGCCTGTGTGTATTATATCCCCAAATAATTTCTTATTTCTACATAAATTTTATTTACAGTACTTCACACTTTACACGTAACCTTATTAACATAAATTACTCTTGAGAGTGTAGTTATGTGTTTGGGTGTGTAATACCTTTAATAGCAATGACATATTTTATAAACAGACCACGTCGTTCTTATTTGTTCTTCTTCGTCGTTGTGCTTTTTCCGTTACCATGTTGGCTGTAATAACTTTATTTTCAGTCGCTCGAAGTAATGATATAGTAGATTTATGGGCTGAGATAGTATATACGGTGCGTAGCTATGATATTCGTCTTCGGCTTAAACTTTCGACTGTTTTTGTTTTTATATTGTTATATCACATATTTAAAATATTTAAATTTTAAAATTTTCAATGCTGTGATTATCTCAGTTTCTTTGTTTAGATGATATCTTTATTATTATTGTCTCGACCCTGTCGGAGCATATTCCGAAAGCTATTTTTTGATAACTGTGAACTCCATATAATAAAACTGAGAATACATTTGGGTAGTCTAATTTTCTATCTCATATTGATGTTTCTTTTTCAGGGCCCTTTCTTCGTTTTAAAGAAAGCATTTGTCGATTTTTTTCTCTATTGATCTTTATCTCGTTACTTATTTCACCACCTCAGGGCTCGCAGATAGTTTGTGAATACGAGTGCGTTAGTTAACATTCTACTAAGTGTATCAGAAGTTATCCTTTTGAGTTTAGTCTTACTCAGTCAAGTGGGGCTTTAATCGGGCAGATTATTACCCTTACTGTCCGTAAGAATATTACGGGAAAAGTTACAGAGCTAAACCTAAATACAAAAAATCAGTAGGAGGGGACATAGAAGGCATTCTGAAGTTGCTAGGCAAGAACATTTCATGGCAGGCAAGAATTAATTAGGGTCATCTACATAGATAAAGATATGCATAACTGCGACCTTAGATATAATAGAGTAACTGGATCTATGTCTTATGCTGGGACTTGATCAACAAAGCGAATTGGAATTTCTAAGGTAGTAATATAAAAGCTTATGAAACAGAGCTAAGATTACACGCAGGGGACCTTAATCAAAGTCAACTTCAATAGGAATATGCAAAAAGCTAAGAGACTTCAAAGACACATGAGAAACGCATAGACCTGAGGAGGTCTCTGTGTGCTTTAGGGGTCACCACAGCTAAGCTTAAACCTTATTTACATATTAATTTCGACAGTCAACATTAAGTTCTATGTTAAAAATTAATTTTTGAGTGAATTTTAAGTGAACAATTGTTCCTCATCGTCGCTGATTTTTTTTTTATCAAAAATCAAATTCATACGTTTTCGCATCTTCCTCGTTTATTGAATTTGGCTCTGTACAATTTTTGTTTCTTAAGTTGCTGCATTTGCAGCTAAAGGAAATCGTTCCGCATTAATTAAAGATATTGAAATGGCATTTATCCTGGAGAGAAATATTTTGGTTGAATAAAATGGGTTTTCTCCTCTTTAAAATCATTTCAACTGTTTTTAAAATAATGACACATTTATTGTTTTTACTATGATTTCAACAACAATTGTCAACGTTCATTACTTTTACTATGATTTTAACAACAATTTTGACAACCAAAATGTGTTATTTTGTTGATTATTGACGGTAATGTACTTCAAAATATAGAACATGTATTATTATATAGTTACCAAAAGTAAGGTAATTTTGATGGAGCTTGTGTAAGGCGAGAGGAGCTCCAACTTACTTTTGGTATTAATCACTGAAGGTTGATATACGAGTATAATCCCTTGCCACATTAATTTTCGTATTCTGTATACGTATGTCGACAATTAAGTTGTCATCATCAGCAGATAATTAAACAGTGTCGCACCTAGAAAACTACGGTAAAAATACTCGTACGAAAACAAATTCCGCACGCGATCCGTACCGCTGAAACCAAAACGTACACACTTTCTTGCTTTCAGCGGTATGGATCGCGTGCGGAATTTGTTTTCGTACGGGTATTTTTAGCGTAGTTTTCCAGGTGCGACACTGTTTAATTATCTGCCCATGATGACAACTTAGTTGTCGAAATACGTGTACAGAATACGAAAATTAATGTGGCAAGGGGTTATATATCAACCTACAGTTATTAATACCAAAAGTAAGTTGGAGATCCTCTAAACTACTGATTGATTTTGTAAATTTATATTTAATTGCATCTACAATTTCTCTGATAACAATTTTTGACTGAATATTAAACAGTAAGAGCGATAAAATGTCTTTTAGCCTTACTTCTTGTCGTATATCTATAAATTCTACATATGGAGCTTTTGTTGATGTTGCATCGATTACCAAACACACAACCAAACAATTCAGTACTGTAGATAAATATAATTACAGATTTTATCTGCGTTCACATAAGAATTCTGATTGACTACTGGCATATTCGGGCAATACATTAGTTTGAAAGCAAAATAATTTTTAAGTACTATTGAGATATACCGCCATGTACTGGATCATCTCGTAATAATAAAGATAGTAATTTTGACGTATGCAAGTGTATTCCATAGTATCGGGTGATGTATTGTGGTGTAA
This sequence comes from Dermolepida albohirtum, assembly GCA_031893035.1. Lineage (NCBI taxonomy): Eukaryota > Metazoa > Arthropoda > Insecta > Coleoptera > Scarabaeidae > Dermolepida > Dermolepida albohirtum. The sequence continues at coordinate 101,644 of JAVIWB010002956.1, forward strand.
TTGTAATTTTTCAACCTGATATTCACCTACAGAACCAAAAAATGAAGCCAACTATAATCAATGTGAACACAAGACAAAACTGTACAACAATAGAAATTATTCAGATGTTTACTGTAGAAATTATCTTTACCTTTTAATACATTTTAACTGGTGAGGGCAGATTCGTCAAAATAGGGGTGCACGAACGATGGGAAAAACGCGTATTGGAAGCTTATCTTGTAAAAAAGAACATATTTTGATATTCCAATGACAACGACTAACCATAGTATGGTAAACACTATCGGCAAGGACGTCCTTGCCAATAATTTGTCTCCTTTCGTCTATTATGATGATGATATCAGCATAAGTTATTAATAATAGACAAACCCTTGTCATCATTATGTATTGTATTTGCCAGGGCATTTCGAATCATTAGCTGCGCCTAGTGAGATCGAATACTTTTTGAAGATAAAGCATATGTATGTAAATTGGGGAACCTTTTTTATAGTTCTTCTTACTTTTTTATCGCCCTTAATGATTTTCACATCCGTATTTTCTTCTACTATAAAAGGTACTCCTAAACATACATGCCTTTTTACCAATATTGAATATTTAGTTCGTTTTATGTTATATTTATACTCCCTTTTGTTTTACTTTCTGTATACTTTACTTCAGGCCAACAAAGGAAATAAAGGAGGTGCGAAAAATAGAAGAGAAACATGTGCCTTATATAAAGCTTAGGCAAATAATAAATAACATGTCCACATTAAGAAACATTTAAAGTATTCTCTTTTAAGGGAAATCTTCAATTTTAGAACAAAGAAAGTCTGTTATAGTGAGCAGTTAACCACTAGCATTGCATGTCTGGGAGCGGTCTCATGAATAAGATATTTGGGGCCTCAGTAGTGAATATCTGTTTTCCAGTGTTTCCCCTCCAGATTTCACGACCGTCTTCAAGTTCCTAATACTACCCAAATCGAATTAAGCGATTGTTTCTGTATACAATACAGTTAAAATAAAGCTCTATCGCTGTTTGTTACATTGCGTACATTGTAAATAATAATAATCTTTATTTGTCCGGCGCATAACCAATTATAGAGCAAAAGATAATAAATATAAGCAAGCAATAGGATTAAAACAACAAAAAAATAGTACGAAAGAAATTTGCACATGGGCTAGTTATTGACATTAAAACTAATTGAATGCATCCTCTAAAGGTCATTAGCATTTTTCTTACATAGAAGCTAAAGGAAATTTACATAGAGCATTCGATTTAGCTTTGGGAACCGAAGAGGTGCCATTAGATAGTATTGTCACGAAGCAATGCCTAGCTGAAACTAGTTGAAAATTAGAATCATATAGCAAACTAACGTAATCTACATCATGGAGACGATATTTGCTATTTTATTCAAATACAAGGCATTTGAAAAATCTTTTTAATTATCTTAACTTCCAGATGCAGGAACATATAGTGGGGCTACCAAATAATGGTAGCACATTCAAGTTTTAAAAGCACAAATGTGTAAAATAATAACTTAAAGTAAAGGAGTTTGTAAATCGTTTGCAAGAATGAATGACAGAACTAAGAGAACACGTCTCTATATATATATATATATATATATATATATATATATTTATATATATATGTATATATATATACATATATATATATATATATATATATATATATATATATATATATATATATATATATATATATATATATATATATTTATATATATATATATACATATATATATATATAAAGCATATATAACAGCACAACATAGCTCTTCTTGGTCTTGCAGATTAATATGTACATACCTTTTTCCTTTCAGGATAGTTTACTCTTGATTTCTATAGAATTCTGTTGTATTAAGTGGTCTTATAAAATACCTTCCCGTTTAGTTACCGATTCCAGAAACGTGTGGACGACAGGTAAATCTACTGGATGGATCTCCTTCCACTGGTTCCGTCTTAGTTCTTGACTCTTTATTACTTATTGTATCTCAGATATTCAACGAAGACGAGTAAATTGATTGCGTCATGTGGAACGCATGCAATCTGGTATGAAGGTAAATGGAAGGCGATGATGGAACATGCGCAAGCTGAGATAGGTAGATGGAATTATAAAGTACATAGCCCTGTGTGTATGACCAAGTGTCCTGGAAAGCAAGAGATTACGAGGTGTGAAAAAAGATAGTGTCTAGACTAGAAATATTGAAAGACAAGGGAATAGTGCAAAGTACATACTTCACGATATATATATATATATATATATATATATATATATATATATATATATATATACATATACATATATATGTATTGGGTTGGCAATTAAGTACTTTCGGTTTTGTAGTATAAAATAAAACACTTTTTTTTAAACAAAGAATAGTTTTTAATCAATTATATATTTTCCATTTTGCTCAATGACCTTTTGCCATCTTTCTTTTAGCCGCGTTCATAAAATTTCTGGTCCTTATCAGCAAAAAACTGAACCAGGTGCGAGTGAAGGTCATCGTCATTTGTGAAAGTTTTACCATTCAAAGAATTCTGCAAAATTCGAAATAAATGGTAATCAGATGGTGCTAGATCAGGGCTGTATGGGGGATGTGGCATCACTTTCCAGCCAAGCTCCAATAGTTTCCCACGAGTTGCCAAAGATGTGTGAGGCCTTGCATTATCTTGGTGGAAAACTACACCTTTCCGATTTGACAATTCTGGCCGTTTTTCTTTGATTGCTTCATCCAGTTTTATTAATTGTTGACAGTAAACATCAGAATTGATCGTCTGGTTCCTTGGAAGCAGCTCAAAAAACACGTCTTTGTAATTCCACCAAACTGACAGCATGATCTTTTTTGGATGCAATTCAGCTTTCGATGTGATTTGAGCTGGTTTATCGTGTTTGCTCCATGATCGTTTTCAAACTATGTTACAGTACAGGACCCATTTTTCATCACCAGTGACGATTCTTTTTAAGAAAGGGTCGGTTTCATTTCGTCTAAGGTGCATATCGCAAAAGTTGATTCTTTGTGTTAAATGAATTTCTTTCAATTCGTGAGGTACACAGTGCTGTAATGTAATCTGATTAATATATATACAGATTAATCTGTAAGATAAGGAAGAGCTATGTTGGATGAACAAAGTGGACGAAAGAGAACTAGATAGAGGTACAAAAAAATCGAGCGATCGCGGGTTACTCACATTAGTAAACACATACATAATTGATTTCGAAGAAGAGGAGGGTTAGCTACTACGAAAAATTATCGTCGGCGAATTATTAGAGAAGTCATCGAGAAAGAAAAATATCAAGTTCTTGAAGAATTTATTAATAGAACTTGTCATGGCTAATGAATAACAAAGGTTGTACGCCAATGCAGTTTCAATGTATATTAAATTAAAACAATAGCGGAGAGGATACGAAGAACAGCAAAAAGTTGTCGACCACATATCGAAACCCGGAGAGATTTTGTTAATAGCAAAACCAGTCTTAAAACCCTACAGTATTGTTACTACACTACTATAAAATAATTCGCGTCTGCACTTGTTTCTCTACACTGATATTACTGTAATGTTAAACGTTCAGACATTGTGGTAGTCCCACAGTTTAATTAAAATATAAAAAGCATTGTGTTTTTGAAAACCCAAAATTTTTAAAATTAATAAAAGTCCAATTATCGGTTTAGGTAAGCTAATGAATAGAGATGACAGGTTTTATTATTTAAAAAATGTGAAAAGATAAATAATCAAGAACGGTTAATTAAAACAGCTGGCGAGAAAATTAATTTTGTCACCGCAGCTACGTTGCTGGTATTCGGATGTGGGAGCTTTTTTTAATTGAAATTTATTGCTTTTTTAATGTTAAAAGTATACAGCAAGATTTTAGCAAGTTTTTAAATTAAATTAAATGAAAAAAGGGGTGCGATATAAATTTATTTTTTAGTAAATCATTACATTTGCTTGGTTTTTTGTTGAATGCCGTAATGTGCTTCAAAAGTTTACATGTATGCGTATTGCCGTGATACTTGAGTAAGATTGGGTAAATGTGTGAAATAATGGAGTAAAAATCTATCGTATGAACTCTTTCCAACACTATATAAAATAACAGACTATTTTAAACTTTTTGAAAACTTGAATATTATTTTGTGATGGATGCTTTAACTAACTAGGCTTCGCATCCAGTAACTCAAACAATCAAATAAATAAAAAACTAATTTAAACTGATAAACTATAATTTATTAGAATAAGACACATTATTGAATATATGTACATATATAAACCAGGTGTACCAGATAGTCATTACCGGTTTTTCTAATAGATGTCGCTAGGCTTAAATATGCAATGTTATGATTTGACACATACGTAATTTTATTCTATTGACATCAAACATCAAAACCATACATGTTGTATTTTGCGAAAGTAACACTATCATAGATTTACACTCCTTTAAAAATGTTTAGTTTCGTGCCTGAAAAAGTGCATTTGCGGCACGCATTACTTTTCTTTTTTTTATTCAAAAGAAAAAAGTGGTTGAAAGTCATCGTTTGCCGGTAGAAACTTGCAGTAAGCATGCTTCAATCATAAAAACATATTTGTCGTGATTTTGACAATTGAAAAGTGATAATTTCGATGTGAGAGACAAAGAATCTTCTGGTAGAAAGTTTGAACTGCACGAGTTGTTGTATAAAGACTCCACCACAAACTCAAAAACGTTTGGCAGAAGCGTTAAATGTGGCTCAAGAAACGATTAGCGACCGATTACTAATAATGGGGAAGATCCAAAAGATGGGAAAGTGTGTGCCACATTAATTGAATGACAGCGATCGGAAGTAATTTCTGCATCGAACAGTGACGGATGATGAAAAATTAATTCGAAAACCTTAAACTTCATGGTTATCACCTGGCCAAGCCGGCTCATCGACTTTAAGGCCAAATTGTTTTGGCCGCAAGACAATGCTCTGTGTTTTGTGGGACCCGAGTGGTGTGGCGTATTGTAAACTATTAAAATCTGATGAAACAGTAATACTGATCGCTACCGACAACAAATTATCAATTTGAACTATACATTGATAGAAAAACTTCCAGAATGGGCCAGAAGACACGGTAAAGTGATTTTGCACGGTAACGCGCCGTCTCATACAGCAAAACTGGTCAAGGAAGCATTGAAACTACTCCGATGGGACATAATATTGCACCCACCGTACTCTTCTGACCTTTCCCCGTTCGACTATCACCTTTTCGCATCAATGGGACACGTGCTTGCAGAGCAGCACTTCGCCAATTTCGAAGAAGTTAGAAAAACGCTCGATGAATGGTTTTGTTCAAAGGATAAACAGATTTTTGGGATGGCATACATCAATTGAGTGAAAGATGGGCAAAATATGTAGAATCAAATGGTCAGTACTTTGAATAGTTTCTCAACCTTTTGACTATTCCCAGGATTCACAGCAGACACTGGACGGGCAGCATGTGGCAAGTTCGATACCCGTTCGTGACCATCCTAGAAGGATTCACGCAATTCAAAGATTGTTCTGAGTAATAAATACTTTTTTACAAGCTATTGGTTATGGCGTTAGCTAAGTTATATTAAAAATAAACTGTAGGTTAAATTTGAATTGCCCTCGTACATGAAACTTAAGTTACACCTTTGCATTTGTATATAATTTACCTCATCTTGTAAAATACTTTGAGCGTTTAGTATAAAATATTCTATGTGTATGAAGAAACACAAATTTAATTATATGAATTATATTATATATTCAATGAATGTAAAAATTAGTGTAAATGAATTGTCCGTGAGATGGCACTAGAGTATTTTAAAGATTGAATTATATACATTAGAGATTGAATCTAATGTAAGACTTAATTACAAATGAAACTAAATTACATTACAAATAATTACAAAAATGAATTTGCGGTGTTTTAAAAAACGGAAATAAATTTCGCTCTCACTCCCACGTAAAGCCGACGACTACATTTTTATGCGTGTTTTGACCAGACTTGTATAGCCCCAAGATATAATTTTTCAGGTTAGTTAACTTAATTAAAATAGTATTTTCATTTAATAATGTTTGATGAATAACGCTCGAGGCTTTTTATTTCTCTATAACGTATGAAAAATTCGAATTATTACATTTACTCTACTCATTTCAATAGTATGAAAATTTAAACTTTGATGTTTAGATAGAGCTTAATTAATGAAAACTGGTATTTCCTCTAACTTCATTATTTTTCTAAAATATATTTTATGCTCAAATGGGATATAAAGGGTGTTTCAAATTTGCGCGGTTTTTAAAAATAAATAAAATATAGATGGCGCACTGGTTCGTGGTTCCGTGGATGATCAAAAAAAGTGAAAAATACAGTCGTAGTGGTCGTTCACAAGAAAATATTGGTTTGGTTCATGAAAGTGTTGCTGAAGATCTTGAAATGCCCACTGGACCAGGTTCACAACAACTTGGACTTAGTGGATCAACAACATGGCGTATTTTACACAAGAATTTAGCTCTGAAGTCATACAAGGTTCAAATAACACAGGAACTGAAGCCATTAGATCACTAAAAACGTCGTTCATTTATCGATTTCATCAATAAACAACCAGCTGATTTTTCTCAAAAAATAATGTTTTCCGATGAGGCACATTTTGAACTTGGTGGCTATGTTAATAAGCAATATTGCCGTGTCTGGGATGAGGAAAATCCACGAGAAACCTATGCATCGTAAACGAGTTACTGTTTAGTGTGCATTATGGTCAGGTGGTGTAATTGGACCTTACTTCTTTGAAAATGCTGCTGGTGAAGCTGTAACTGTCAATGGTGATCGATATCGTCGGATGATAACCGAATTATTGTGGCCTAATTTAATGAATATTGATCTAGAGGATATGTGGTTTTAACAGTATGGCGCTACACCTGACTTTGCGTACAAATCAATTGATTTATTGAGAGAAAAATTTCCTGGACGTGTAATCTCAAGAAACGGTGATGTTAATTGGCCACCAAGATCATGTGATTTGACACCGCTAGACTATTTGTTTTGGGGTTATGTGAAAAGTCGGGTTTATAAAAACAATCCACAATCAATTCCTGCTTTGAAAAATAAAATTATTCGTGTCATTGGTGAGATAGAGCCTCAATTATGTCAAAATGTCATTGAATATTTTAACATAAGAGTGGACGTCTGTGGAGCTGCAAGAGGATGCCATTTGGCAGACATTATTTTTCGCATATATGTGTCATAACTGATACTTCAATTACCAATAAAAATGTTTTTAAAAGTGAATGGATATTACGTGTTTTATTTATTCTTTAAGAAAAACGCGAAATTTTAAACGCCCATTATTTTTACGCATCCATATGTAGAGAATGAAAATTGGATAGTTTCTTTACTCATACAATATTTTGCATGTAACGTCATACGTTTTCCGTATCTTGTAAAATTCTCTATACTTATTGAATGTTGTTATAATTAAATTTATGAAAAAGAATACAATTTTATATTTTAAGAATATTTATGCCTAGTTAAAAAACAATTTTCTTATTTTTAACAAGTTTTTAAACGAATGGTAAATTTTAATTTGTTTTTCACTCAATATTAACATTTCGTTCTTCATTTAATTATTTCATTTACATGAATGTTGTGTAAAGCTGGATGCTAAGTCTAGTTAATTAAAAAGAATTCATACCAAGCCCATAATTTTAGACAAGAGAAAAATTTTTAGATAAGAGTCTTAAGTAAAAAATATTGTACTCTGAAGAGTATATGACATTGATATCTGAGAGCCACAGCAACGTGTAAGTGTATGAAGAAAAATGAAGTACAAAATAGAATAGAACCTGGTTCACGAAATTTGGTACGAAACATGAACTTCTACGTAAACTGTATAACTAAGTTTAAGCTAACATGAATTTATAATTAATCAAAACTTATTTCATTCATTGTTAGTCGGTTGTTTTATGACTATAAATATTTCAAGCAAATTAGAATGACCAAGAGTGAGTATTAGAGATTAGTAAATTATAATCTGGAACAGTGAAATTTAATAAAGAATAAATTCTCACAATATTTGAATTAATATTTTATTTTATTATTTAATTTATATTTTGATGTACTACTTCAATTTTTCATTCTCAAAATAATAGAGTAATACATCGCATACCATACATAGCATTATAACAAGTGAATTCAGAGAATTTAAAAGTTTAAAGAATAATTTAATGTAAGAGTACATATGTACGTAGGACAAACAAATAAATATCTACATAAAAGACTTTATGAATACAGGTACGGATTGAATAATAACTAAATAAACGCAACAGCTATGTGTAAACATACTTTGAAAAAAAAACATGAATTCGATTTATATTTACCACTGCTTAGTACTGAAATCCTCGTAATAATAGAAAATAATTACAATAAACGCATATACATATACTAAAGATCGAAACACAGTAAACGATAGAAGAAATATTATCAATCTCAATGACCTTAATAATAACTTAATCCTAAGAAAATAAATTGTCTGTATATATATAGGGTGTTTCAAAAAGAATGTACGCATTTCGACTGCATATATTTATTAAACTTTAAGACATGCGAATATGAAACTTTACACTCATATTTACGAACCTCTCAAGTTCAGATTACAGATGTTTAATATGTCCTCCATCAGCGACACGGACAATATCACACCGATAATGTCCTTCGTTACTGATGCTATGGCAGTACCGATCCGGCTCTTCAACTCTTCCAGGTTCTGTGGGAGTGGTGGTACATGAACGTTCTCTTTAACGAAATCCCACAGGAAGATGTGACAGGGTGTTAAATCCGGTAACCGTGGAGCCCAGTTGAGACATGCTAAGTCGCCAGCTCCTTAACGACCAATCCAATGGTTCGGTAGAGTTTCATTCAGATATTCACGACTTCAGTCAGGGGGGGGGCGTCTTGTTGAAAAATGAAGTTGTCTTCGGGCAGCCGCGGAAACAACCAGTTTTGTAACATAGCGAGATACTGCTGACCGTTAACCGTTCAAAGAAGAATGGACCGTAAACAGATGATCGAGATATAGCACAAAACACATTGATTTTAGGCGAGCCTCGTACATACTCAATGACTGCACGTGGGTTCTGTAGACCCCAAATTCGAACATTGTGTTTGTTTACCAGACTACTAACATGGAAAGTCGATTCATCACTGAACACGATACGTTGTGCAAAAGTGTCATCATTGTGAATAGCATCATGAATCTCGTTACAAAATGCCACAGGTTTCCGTTTGTCATCAGGACGCAGAGTTTGTAACAACTTGTACGGCTTCATAACCAACCGACCGAGTTGTAACTCCCGACTGGCACGACGAGTTGATTTTGAAGGATTTGGTTGGAAAGCAGTTTGAATACGAAACACAAGGGCGGCTAGCACTCTTTCTTTTACATACACATCCTGTATCTACAAACTGTCGATACCATCTGAGAATGTTACATCCATTCAGAGGATCAATTTGGTAGCTCAACCTGAAACGTCTTTGTACTGCAATCACAGAATTGCACTTCGCAAACTCGAGAATATAAAATGATTTCTGCTGCGGAGTGGCCATTTTAAACATAAGACGGTTACCAAGAAAAACAGAAGACAATTGACATCTAGGGGCTATTAAATAAACTAGACTATGTATTCGTTTCTCCAATAGCCGAGCCGAGGCGCAGCGATCGATAGTTTGGACAAAATAATACTTTGTAATACGTATATTCTTTTTGAAACACGCTCTATATAGACACATTGGTATATGTACATATATATATATATATATATATATATATATATATATATATATATATATATATATACGCCAACATAAATACACTAGAAAAGGGGAAGGAAAGAAACAACAGATGTCCGCAGATTAGACTTTAACCAAATGTACATAACAGTTTCGTCAGTTCCATACATTAGTATAAATACACAGAAACGCGGTATATTTTGTTAATTTAAAGTGTTTGTGTCCTTGTAAATATACAATATTTAACAGAAAAAAAGTATATATAATAATTCACCAAATAAAATAATGTGTATTATACTAATAATAATAACAACTTCTTTCCAAAAAAAGGGAAAATACACTTATAATTACTAAAAAACAAATACGAATTTTTGGAAATCAGGTGTCCACTCTTGACTTTGGCCGCAGGTTCTTTATAAATCCAATGACTTTAGACAGGCACTGTTCAGTATACCATTTAGCTGTGACTATCTTCTGTGTGTCCAAAACGACGCGTTCCACAATTCCATTCGATTTGAAAAATGCAGCCATCATTCTCTTCTTTACAGATCGGGATTTTCTGACAACTACGGATGTGTCCTCATCATCGAAGACACAAACTTTGTTTTGAGCTTTGGTTGGTACATCGTAATAGTACAGCCAAGTCTCGTCACCTGTCACGATGTTGTTCACATACCAAGATTGTCTCTCAACCTTGTAAGTTGTTCTTCCTAGACACCCGAATATTAACTATCAAATTAAAAGAACACGTACCTAAAGATAATCAAGTAATGTTCTGTACATGTACCAGAGAAACGAATTTAATAATAAGACATAAGGAAATGTAAATCAAATAAACTAATAATTTATAGCGACATTACCCGAAGAGCGCACACTGCTATCTAGACAATAATTTCTGTTTCAACAAAAATTTGAAACATTTCACCGAGAAAAGTTTAAATTCGCTACTTATAAACTTTAGTAATTTGATTTGAAAATGATCGTTCATAAAATGCCGTTCGATGCAAAGGTGGCGCTAGAGTGTTTCTAAATCTTAAATTTCACGAAAAAATCTTATTGTATGTTGGCTGTCTCTGCACAACGATTCTATGAAGCAGGCTGGTCATTTGTAAAGTTCCCTTGTCTTTTATTTTTCAAAAATGTGATAATACAAGTGAGTCACACGGGTTACGTTTGGTGTCAATCGTAAGATAGTGTATTTCAAATCTCAGCTCCATATCTAAAACAAGGATAAGTTTCTCCTCTCAGACACAGCAGGTAGATTCATCTCTGCAATATTAAAATTTGCAGTCCTTCGGAACAGGGCACCATCACTCTTATTACCCAAAAGATGAACCACTGTTTTAGAAGAATTCAATACAAGTGTACGTCGAGATGGCCATTCTGAAATTGCATTGAAGTCATAATATGCTGAATAGCCACATGATTATCAGTAACATAAAATGAGTAATAGATTTAAATATTATCAGCATACATATGCATCTTGCAATACCTAAGACTTTTTTTAAAATGGGAAACGTACATAGCATACAATATTGGAATACTCTGTGTAACAGGTACATAATGGGAAAATTTCCATTTAATGAGGCACACTGGATCCTACCACATAAATAATAAGTTAGTATCTTTATAGCAGATTAGGATAACTCGATATAATTTAAGATCGAAAGAAGCAGTTCATGATCAATGGTATCAAAAGCTCGTTTAAAATTTAGTAATGTCAAAAGCGAGGTATTACTATCATAACAGCAGTGAGCAGAAGGTCGACTGAAAATCAGACAAGATGTCATTCATTTCTAACAAGTTTTTGATCTGGTATTCATAATTTTGTCAATAATTAATTAGAAATTACCGACAGAGTATTTATTGGGTATAAGTCATTGAAATTCAGCGAATTGGGAGACCTTAGAATAGGTCGTGCAATAGTCTCCGTCCAGAACAAAGTAAAGAAGTATTGAGTCAAGGATGAATTTATTGTACGCAATAAATAGGGAAGAATAGTGGGACAAGAAAGAAAGTTTTATCATATCAATTGTTAGGGCTGCCATCCAAAAGTGCTGCTTTTTATTTCTGAAATTATATTGAGTAGTTCATTTCCTTAAATAAGTTAAAAATAAAATTTCGCACAAGTTCTATTTAATTTATTAGATTTATAAAAGGTCTTTATTTCAGGATCGGCAACAACATTCCGAACATTATCTAGAAAGTAGTTATCGTAACATCCTCTAGAGTATGCGGAATATTTTCCGATTTACTTTCCAAATTAAGTTGCCTCAAAGATTTCCACTTGTCCTTGGTCAATTTTCTTGTAAATTCAAAATTGAAATAGGTTGTCCTTTCTAGCTGGACTACCTTTATTGTTATATTTTTCATGCTCTTATAATAACTCCAATGACTGTTTAATCAAGTTTTTTAACTTTAGTAAGTCTTTTTTTTGTTTCGAAGTTGCACTATAAGCCTCACGTTATCAGTGAGCCACGGCGGAAGTGTCGTGGTAATCTTAATTGGAGCATAGCTGTCGATCAATTGAAACATTTGATTCGGATATAATTTTATCATTAATATGGCAAATATATTAACATTGATTGTTTTACTTCTCACTACGCCATCCTGTAACTTCATCTAAATCTAAGATAATTCCTATTCAGATATTAAATTTTGTTAGGATGATAAATTACGATTTTATTAAGCTTTTCATTTTTTTATACTTCCCTTTAGTAATTTATAGAACATATTCAGGTTATTTTTATACGTAGACTTGTGAAAAGAATACGGACCTTTTTGATAGCATATAAAATAAAGAAAAGGTGTCTGCTGCGTGCCTGTTAAATGTCAAAAGTAACTTTTAAGTAAGTGTATACATGAAAAATGAGAGAATATAATTTGTCAACAGAAGGAGAAGACTTCCATTATATAGGCGTATAGGAGTGGTGGATAAACTTTTGGGCGGTTACATATGATGACGCAAGTGATACAAGCGAAGGGAACACGAAGAGGGTTGTTAACCAGGAAAATTACCCTTGTGTGTGCGTCTGTTTGGATGGAAATGAACATCTATGTAATGTATGAGAACGTAGGACGTGATGTTATAGACATTCATTTCTATATCGACAGTTTGTTTACTATTAGATGTATATTTCCATTGCTTTTGTCAATTTGAAGGATTTATGTAAAATACAATGAATACATCTACATGTATACGTTTTAATATATACAAGGTGATTGATTAAAATCGTATACCTATACTTAAATTAGACAATTTTAGATATATTTGAATTTTTTTAATACGTGTATTTGGTTTTTCAACATTATTAATTACTATTATTTGCTGTAATCGTTTGGAAATGCAGTTGCTACGAACACGTTTTTATCAAAAATAATTGGAATTTACGATGAGTTTTTTAAAATTATATGGAAAGATTTATTAAGAGTTATTATTTGTTTAAACAATATCTTTGAAAATAATTAATAGCAATAAGCTACTACATATTTGAAAGATTATTTAAAATTGTACCCAACAACGCTTGTTCTTATCGTCGCATTTATTAACGTTTTTGTTTTATTTTCTTTTACACTTTCCTAATATCTTAAGCCTGTGGAATTATTAAATAACTTGTATTTCACCTTTAATATTAATCCAATCCATTTTTGAGTTTGGGAAATAAGCAGAAATCACTTGAGGTAGGACCTGGCGAATAAGGTGGGTGAGGCTGGGAAGAGGTTGTCGTGATGAAAGAAGTTTTATGGGCCATTCCTGGTCAATTTTCAGAAATTGTCTGAAATAGAAAACATAAATTATATAGAAAATATAATACACTTTTATCAATGTCTTGATATTTATTGAAAATAGTGCATTTATTTTGTTTCCTTCAATTTAACCGAAATTTCTTTCATCAATCCCAGACGAAGTCTAATTTTATTTTTTTTATCTTGCTGCATAATCAAAAGTTTCTTTTCCTGTAAAGCAGGGGTTTCCAAAGTATGCGCCGCGGCGCCGGGGGCGCCACGACAGCCTCGCCAAAACGAAAAAAATTGTAAAATATAATATTATAAAAATGAATTTATTAAACAGCTTTTTTGCATTTGATTGTAAATATAATCAACAATGATTTGCTTAAAATAAAAGAATGTGGGTTTTAAGAAGTTGCCGTTATGAAATTTAAATACGAGGGTAGTTTGACAAGTAGTGAGAATGGAAAAGCAAAACGAATTTTTTAAATACAAAATAATTTTTATTTTTTAATACATTCTTCTAAAAGAGCAATACATTTATTCCAACGGTGCTCCAATGCCTTTATGACATCTCTAAAATGCGATTCCGGAAGGCTTGCAAAATACTCATTTACTGAGATGATAAGCTCGTCGTTAGGAAAATTTCTTTCCACCTAGTGCCGTTTTCAATTTTGGAAAAAGGTGAAAGCCGGAAGGGGCTAGATCCGGCGAATAAGGCGCATGCGGTACTAATTGGAAATGCAACTCCTGGATTTTGGACATCTCAACTGTGCTGGTACGCGAGGGAGCGAGGTCTTGGTAAAACAGAATTTTTTTGTGAAAGTTCGTTTAGCACGAATAATTTAATTTTTGTAAAAGTTCCGTTTATTGCGGCACCTTTCTGAAGGTAATCAATGAGCAAAATGCCCTTTGAATCCCAACAAATTCATGCCATCACCTTGTTTGCCGATAAAGTGGTTTTCGCTTTCTTTGGAGGTGCAGAACCACGTTCTAACCATTGTTTCGACCGTTGTTTAGTTTCGGGTGTACTGTAGTGTATCCAAGTTTCATCGCAAGTAACAAATCGTCTACAAAAATTAACCGGATTCCATTTATAAAGGTCCAAAGGAAGGTCCATTGGAAATGCACAAACGAGTGAACTTTTGTTCAGTCTTAAGCAATCGCGGCACCCATCTTGCCGAAAGCTTGGAAAGGCCCAATTCTTTCCTTAAAATGTGCTGTACGCATTCTGTTGAAATGTTTACCATATCTGCATCTCTCTCACTTTGAGTCGTCGATCTTGCGTAATAATATTATGGATTTATGTAATCATTTCCTTAGAAGTCACGATTTTGGGTACTCCAGAGCGCGCTTCATCAACACAGCTTATTCTACCACGTTTAAATTCATTTACCCATCTACTTATTGTGGCGGATAATGGAGCAGATTCACCTAATATTTCCAGTAACTCATCTTTTATTTCAGTAGCTTTCATACACCGCACGATACTCTGCTTTTTCCATTTTAACAAAACGACGTATTGCTTCTTTTTCAATCAGCTGTCAAAAATATACTAATCAACCGATTTATCTAAATATCGGAATGTAAACATATAAATAGGCAACCGAAATTACGGTGCATTTTTTTTATCAATTAGAGCGCCACCTATGTGTCATTCTCACTACTTGTCAAACTATTTTCGTATAGAGGTAACCTTAAAATCGAAGATGAAATTCGTGTTGCTCTATCAAAAATAACACCAAGATTCCACGAACTGATCGAAAATAAACAAGTCCATCTCTCTCATTAGGACACAAAACATTTTTGAAACTCTTATTACTTGTACCCAATTACATTTAAAATGATTCACTGTTTTGTATTAATTAGTTACTATTTCTGTTCTCAAAATGATTTTCTTTATTTTTTTGATTAATATACGTTTTTCTTCTCCTCCTTATTACAATTACTAAAAAAAACAAATTTATCAACAACTTTTCACAAATTATTTAAACAAAATTAAAGTCTTATAAAAATCTAAAAGTTAAATTTAGAGATCATAGCATAGAATTTATTTCAATTTAAGATTTTAAACATAAAATTATGTCTTCAGATTTGCTTTATATGAAGGGCGCCGTCTTAAGTAATCTGAACGTTAAGGGCGCTATGGCTTTAAAAAATTTGGGAACCATGCTGTAAAGGGTTTGAATATTTCTTTGTTAACTTACTTATTATCACTTTTATAGTATATAAGTTCACCAATTTTGTTATTATTACGTGTTATATATTGTTGAATGTTAAAAGGAATCATTCAAATGTTAATAACACCTACTATATATGTTTCAAGGAATACACCTATCATTAGGTAAACTTCCTTGAAACGTATGTAGTATACAGAGTGTTATTAACATTTGAATGATTCCTTTTAACATTCATCTATTTGGTAAATCGCCGAGATTGTGTTGGTCTACGAACACTCTGGCAACTTTGTTTCCGACATGCGAGATAGACGCGTCCTCGTTCTATCGTTCAATATGTTCATATGTTGTGCGATAGAGGGAGGCAATGTTTTTTCATTGAACATTGTCGTTTAATTTCTAACATAGTTGCATTTAGATAATAATTTAATATTTTTCTTTTCCTATTTCCTCCACTTCTTTTTCTCGCTCTCTTCCCCTGTTTTTTTCTGTATTTTTTCTTTTCAGGCGTTAGAGGTATGAGCTCAATATTGTCTACTTCTTTCCATCTGCTTGAATTTCCCATATCAAGTGCCGTAGATGTTATCTTTTATCTTTTTTTTCCTATATCTTCGTTCTTCTTCATCCCAGTTTATTCCTTTTTTATTTATTAATTCCCTTCTTGCTTCGCGTTTTTTCTTTATCAATCGATTCGAATTCATTCAAATTATATGTTTAAACCATATTGGAATTGTTGTTAATTACTTCGTTATTTAAATATTTAAAATGATGAAGAAATGAAATACTGTTATAATATTTTCGCTAAGTTAATTTTCTTCTTCTAAAACAGCGTTAAGGAATTAAATTATAAAAGAATTGCTTTTCGAAGTAAATAAATTATAAAATGCATAGAATATTTTAAACAAATATTCTTTCAGATGTCTTTGATGATAATTTAAAACTCGTTTAAAAAATTGCATTCATTGTCTTTACAGTTTGTATATATGTATATAATTACTGTGTACATTATGAAAAGCATCCAAGCGTAAGAGAGGTCCATTAACTCATTAAGACAGTGCGCTTTAATATTACGTAAGTTTAGTTAATTTTAACTGGCACTCAGAGTTTTGATAAGGGTAGACAATAAACATGCCGAGAGTGTAACTAGCTGAAATTGATTTGTGTTGCAAATTAGGTAGTTATTATTAATGAACAAATATTGATAAGGTTATCTTCTGAACTTTTGAGGAAGAAGATTCTAATTAACTTAATACTAAAGTAATCAATGTTTCGAGGTTAAACGTGATGAATAAAATGCGTAGATTTACTTTAGCTTGTAATTATAGCCTGGTAAGGAATATAATGGGAAAAAGCAATGTTAGCTTTATTTTATTAAGAAGGAAGCGAAAATTTGGGTTTCAAAATATTTAAATTTATTAAATGAAATGTTATATTTATTTATGATTTGCAAATAAATAATAAATAATATAGAATAATACTTGCCATTTTAATTAAATTATAGGAATAATATAATAAAGCATCTACCGTTAAGGTAAGCTTTTATTGTATTTCTAAGGACATACTAAAAATTCATGTATTGAAATATTTTTATCTACAGTAAGTATCCTTCCCATGTCACAGAGGTACAACGTACTTTAGCGTACAAGAAGTTAAGCCATAAGACCAAATTAAAGACATAGGAAATAGCTTTTATAAACACTTCAAATGCGAAGTAATTGACAAATTTAAAAAATTTTTAAAAATTATAAAACGAACATCGAGAGAAAAATTAATGCACCAGCGAAAATGGACGAAGAAGATTGCTGACCAATCTCAGAAAGAAGAGGAAAGAAACACATAGTTAAAATGATAAAAGCACGGTGAGTCAGGTTACTTGGGTTCAGAGGAGCCCATAACGTAGACCAAATGAGAAAGATGAGAATTTCATGTTGTTAATAATCTAAATATGAAGAGAGTTATTTAATGGAAAGCTGGATGCTTTCAGGCTTTTCAAAAGAACAAAAATTAGAAATATTTGTGTGTGTGGCTTTGCAGGTTTTTCTGGGTGTAATATATATATATATATATATATATATATATATATATAAAATATATGCAAAGTCACACACGCAAATATTTCTAATTTTCGTTCCCCTTCTTCTTCGTCGCGTCGTTTCGTTTTCTTTTGCGTGAAAATGTTTCTATCCGGAAGAAGATGTCTTAGTGAAATTTCATCTATTCGCGAAAGAAGATGAAACAGATAAAAATTTCTCATATTCATTTATACATAAACATAAGGAACCTCTTCCACTATATGTACAAGGTCGCTCCGAAACTGCAATGTGGTAGCCAAATTTTCCCCGCAACATAACAATAAATAAAATTTTAGAACATCAGAATTTCTCTTATCACCGTTCCTTTCGAGATAGTATCATTAGAAGCATCGACTTCAGTGTTTCCATCACGAAAGGAATGCGTTCTGAAGATCTTGTTTTATCAGCATCGTCTACGATTCAATTTTGATCTTCTCCATGGTATCAAATCTTCATCCATCTAAGTTGATTTCTATTTTTGGAAAGAAGAAAAATTCTCAAGGAGCCAAGTCGGGCGTGAATGTTGGATAAGCAACAATTAGTATTCTATTCTTCACCAAAAACCGTTGTATGACGAAATTGGTATGTAGGCTTGCATTATTGCACTGAATAACCTAAATGTTCCGCACCACTTTTACGCACATTTCCTTTACATACTCGCCTACAATATTACAGATATTTTGATTGGTGTATCTACGAATCATTCAATTATAAGAGCCATGATATGTTCTGGTTAAAGTCGCTTAAGGGTCGTCTGTAATGATCATTTTTAAAACATTTAAACCAGTTGTAAATTTGTAATCGACCCAAGAATATTAATATTTTGTGAATTTCAAAGTTTAAAATAAAATTTGATTCAGATGCATTGTTACCACAAGTCAGTCATAGAAAATTGCATATACAAGCAGACACAGCAGTGAAAAACTGTAAACATCCTTTTCACTTATAATGACGCCGCTTGGCAGTCTGATTCAGAAAGAGTATACACAACTACATGAAGCAGTGTTTGATTGTAACTGCATCTGTTCACGTGCGTGTTCCATATTTTGGAAATATTTGTGTACCATCTCGTATTTCTTCCTCTGCCTCTATGCAAAACAAACTTATTTCTCTGGCTTTGATATATTGCATAAAATATAATCCCTCCAGGTATTATTTTTATTTACAAATGTATATTTCCTGTTATAACGTTTCGATAACGTCTCAATCATTTTTCTCGGGCGGTAGTTGAAGATCAATATTCTGGCGAACCGAAATAGTACACGAGATAGTAACTGAAAACTGTTTCATTACACAACCACCATAATATTAGAACAGTGAACGCTTGGATCTTCTATTGATATCAGTTTTCTGATATTTTAAAAAATTGTTTCTTGCAAATGCAGCTTATTTCGCCTAGGTAAATGATACAAAATTTCGATTACTTCGAAGACATGTTACGATATTTTAAAATATTAGAAATTATTTGTCTCGAAAATATTGACTATTTAAAAGCAAATTTAGTAAATAGTATACTAGAAATAATGAAAATTTTGAGCTCGTTCAGTAAGCCCAGCAGTCGACAAAACGAACATGTCTAATATTAATAAAACTATTTCGAAGTATGTCAATTGGGAGAATATCTAGCAAATATATTTCAAAATTATTTGCCGCTGGATAAAATATATGTGTATATAGTGTTCATATTAAATAATTGTTTAAATGATGTAATGTTTTTGAAATATTTTTTTGCGTAAAATATCCATATTTTTCTAAAAAGTATATATAAAAATGTTGTTTTTCAAATATATATTATTGTAAAGTTTATTGTTTTTACGGTTGTTGAAATGATTTTCAAGTACACGTGATGTATTCAAACGTTTTTAATACATTGCAAAATTATACAAAATTAAATTTAAAATAGAAGCAGGTTTATTTTAGCCAGAGCATTTCATATGTCTGAATGGATTGATTAGTTGGAATTACTTTATGAAAATTATATTATTTTCGGCTACTCCATCGTTAATTAAATACACAGAAATTAATTAAAAATTTCTGCGCTGGAGAAGGACTCGAACCTCTACCTGCCGTTTTCTAGACGACTGCTTTACCAATTAAGCCACCAGGCAGTGTAACTAAATAATATAATTTTCATTAAATTTCCCATCGTGAAACTAATTTATATATTTATATATAATTATGACATCATAACCGAACTGGGGGTTTTTAAATAAATATTAGATCTGTTCCATAATACGATTTATGGCGTGTTAAAGGACTCGAAGTTACACTGCCTGGTGGCTTAATTGGTAAAGCAGTCGTCTAGAAAACGGCAGATAGAGGTTCGAGTCCTTCTCCAGCGCAGAAATTTTTAATTAATTTCTGTGTATTTAATTAACGATGGAGTAGCAGAAAATAATATAATTTTCATTAAATTTCCCATCGTGAAACTAATTTATATATTTATATATAATTATGACATCATAACCGAACTGGGGGTTTTTAAATAAATATTAGATCTGTTCCATAATACGATTTATGGCGTGTTAAAGGACTCGAAGTTACACTGCCTGGTGGCTTAATTGGTAAAGCAGTCGTCTAGAAAACGGCAGATAGAGGTTCGAGTCCTTCTCCAGCGCAGAAATTTTTAATTAATTTCTGTGTATTTAATTAACGATGGAGTAGCAGAAAATAATATAATTTTCATTAAATTTCCCATCGTGAAACTAATTTATATATTTATATATAATTACGATATCATAACCGAACTGCGGGTTTTTAAATAAATATTAGATCTGTTCCATAATACGATTTATGGCGTGTTAAAGGACTCGAAGTTACACTGCCTGGTGGCTTAATTGGTAAAGCAGTCGTCTAGAAAACGGCAGATAGAGGTTCGAGTCCTTCTCCAGCGCAGAAATTTTTAATTAATTTCTGTGTATTTAATTAACGATGGAGTAGCAGAAAATAATATAATTTTCATTAAATTTCCCATCGTGAAACTAATTTATATATTTATATATAATTACGATATCATAACCGAACTGCGGGTTTTCAAATAAATATTAGATCTGTTCCATAATACGATTTATGGCGTGTTAAAGGACTCGAAGTTACACTGCCTGGTGGCTTAATTGGTAAAGCAGTCGTCTAGAAAACGGCAGATAGAGGTTCGAGTCCTTCTCCAGCGCAGAAATTTTTAATTAATTTCTGTGTATTTAATTAACGATGGAGTAGCAGAAAATAATATAATTTTCATTAAATTTCCCATCGTGAAACTAATTTATATATTTATATATAATTACGATATCATAACCGAACTGCGGGTTTTCAAATAAATATTAGATCTGTTCCATAATACGATTTATGGCGTGTTAAAGGACTCGAAGTTACACTGCCTGGTGGCTTAATTGGTAAAGCAGTCGTCTAGAAAACGGCAGATAGAGGTTCGAGTCCTTCTCCAGCGCAGAAATTTTTAATTAATTTCTGTGTATTTAATTAACGATGGAGTAGCAGAAAATAATATAATTTTCATTAAATTTCCCATCGTGAAACTAATTTATATATTTATATATAATTACGATATCATAACCGAACTGCGGGTTTTCAAATAAATATTAGATCTGTTCCATAATACGATTTATGGCGTGTTAAAGGACTCGAAGTTACACTGCCTGGTGGCTTAATTGGTAAAGCAGTCGTCTAGAAAACGGCAGATAGAGGTTCGAGTCCTTCTCCAGCGCAGAAATTTTTAATTAATTTCTGTGTATTTAATTAACGATGGAGTAGCAGAAAATAATATAATTTTCATTAAAGTTCCCATCGTGAAATTAATTTCTATATTTATATATAATTACGATATCATAACCGAACTGCGGGTTTTCAAATAAATATTAGATCTGTTCCATAATACGATTTATGGCGTGTTAAAGGACTCGAAGTTACACTGCCTGGTGGCTTAATTGGTAAAGCAGTCGTCTAGAAAACGGCAGATAGAGGTTCGAGTCCTTCTCCAGCGCAGAAATTTTTAATTAATTTCTGTGTATTTAATTAACGATGGAGTAGCAGAAAATAATATAATTTTCATTAAATTTCCCATCGTGAAACTAATTTATATATTTATATATAATTACGATATCATAACCGAACTGCGGGTTTTCAAATAAATATTAGATCTGTTCCATAATACGATTTATGGCGTGTTAAAGGACTCGAAGTTACACTGCCTGGTGGCTTAATTGGTAAAGCAGTCGTCTAGAAAACGGCAGATAGAGGTTCGAGTCCTTCTCCAGCGCAGAAATTTTTAATTAATTTCTGTGTATTTAATTAACGATGGAGTAGCAGAAAATAATATAATTTTCATTAAATTTCCCATCGTGAAACTAATTTATATATTTATATATAATTACGATATCATAACCGAACTGCGGGTTTTCAAATAAATATTAGATCTGTTCCATAATACGATTTATGGCGTGTTAAAGGACTCGAAGTTACACTGCCTGGTGGCTTAATTGGTAAAGCAGTCGTCTAGAAAACGGCAGATAGAGGTTCGAGTCCTTCTCCAGCGCAGAAATTTTTAATTAATTTCTGTGTATTTAATTAACGATGGAGTAGCAGAAAATAATATAATTTTCATTAAATTTCCCATCGTGAAACTAATTTATATATTTATATATAATTACGATATCATAACCGAACTGCGGGTTTTCAAATAAATATTAGATCTGTTCCATAATACGATTTATGGCGTGTTAAAGGACTCGAAGTTACACTGCCTGGTGGCTTAATTGGTAAAGCAGTCGTCTAGAAAACGGCAGATAGAGGTTCGAGTCCTTCTCCAGCGCAGAAATTTTTAATTAATTTCTGTGTATTTAATTAACGATGGAGTAGCAGAAAATAATATAATTTTCATTAAATTTCCCATCGTGAAACTAATTTATATATTTATATATAATTACGATATCATAACCGAACTGCGGGTTTTCAAATAAATATTAGATCTGTTCCATAATACGATTTATGGCGTGTTAAAGGACTCGAAGTTACACTGCCTGGTGGCTTAATTGGTAAAGCAGTCGTCTAGAAAACGGCAGATAGAGGTTCGAGTCCTTCTCCAGCGCAGAAATTTTTAATTAATTTCTGTGTATTTAATTAACGATGGAGTAGCAGAAAATAATATAATTTTCATTAAATTTCCCATCGTGAAACTAATTTATATATTTATATATAATTACTAAATCATAAACGAACTGCTGGTTTTCAAATAAATATTAGATCTGATTTTTACCTAGTCGCTCCACCGCCAGGTACTTGACAATAGCGTTTACATCATCGAAATCTTCACTGACGTATCTGCATCGGATGACATCTCTCTCATCTACAGTGTTATGGATAGCGAAACCTTACAATATAGTATTAACGTTCTTTTAAGATGGTGTAATTTGCATTATTTAAAGTTAAATTTCTCGGAATTTTTTTGTTTATTCTATGATTTGCTTCGACAACTTATGTAAAATATAATACAGCTCTTGCTACTAACATTGTAATTAAAGATTTTGGTGTATTGTTCAACCCTCGTGGGCCAACATATTCAAGAATGGTATTTGTTCCTTGCAAAAATGCTTTACCTTGCTTTCGTTCTGAATAAGTTAAAATACGCATCGGTTGTTTGGTCTCCCCTTCAGTTAGCTGAGTAACTATCTCTCGAGCGAATACGGTACCGCTTCTTATAAAACATAAAATTTACAAATAATGGTATCTACCAACCGAGAGAGTACAATTATGATTTACTATTATAGTGGCATAAAATGAAGTCATTTACATACCGGAGGTCGGTCTATAGTACACATTTCCTATGGAAATTAATTCATGGAAGAATTGAATGCCTTAAAATTTTATCTAGCGTCAATGTCGGTATTCCTCGTCTCGTCGTTCGGTCAATCACAGTCGTTAAACTTTGAAAAGTGAGGACGGAAGCTTTGTGGAACTCTCTGGCAATAAAAATGTGTCGATATGAAGATATAGTCTTTGACTATCTGAAATAATAATAGTTTTTATTACGATATTTTTTTTTCAGTAAATTTCTTTGAATGTATGTATGCACCCGTAGCTGTGTGTTTGTCCTGTATTTGGTATTTATATACTGATGGAGAAATAAACGATATTATTATTATTAGATAATATAATTTTGGCCCCACCAACTTATCTAGTTTTATTTTCACAAATAATAAGAAATATAACTACAATAAAAAATCGACATAAATTCATTATTATAGATTAATGAACTTTTATACAATACTAGTTAAGTGAATATTTGAAATCTCAGCATAAATAAAAACGTCTAACGTCTTTACTATGGGCATATGTATGCGCAATATGTGAAATATACTTATATATATATATAGGTCTTGTATAAATACATAGAAGTAACATTTAACGTGCTAGTTGTTTCCTTTTCAAGAGAAATAAGAGAGGCAGATCGAATTTAAAGTAATTGGTAGCAGTTCCGTCTTCTTCATTTAACGAAGTTTAGTAGAAGTTCTTTATTTGAGTAAACTGCGTGCATGGTCACGGCAAACGCTTTCAAATACTTATGTTCGATTTTAAATAAACCTCTACAATTCAGTCTCCGTGGCGTATACATATATGTACGCTTTTAATTGAGAGTCGCGTTTGATGATATCGGTTTTGAGTTACGACACCGTATAAACCTTAATATATTATCAATCTTGCGCGTAATACTGCCAAAGGAGTGTAATATTACAAACGTAGTTAGTATATTTATCGTGGGAATCTTATTTCGAAGTGAATTCCGACTCCCAGATCTTTTTCAGTGTCTTCTTTTTTAGTTGATTGACAACATTCTCGCTTTTATTCATCATCTTGTGTTTTATCCTAAGATGTTTCTATACCTTTGGTGTTGTGATTTACTAATTTTTATTTACCTCTCTTCTGAAAACTCTTACTCATTTTGATGTAAATCACAGAGAATTTCTTTGTAGTTACTTCCCTTTATATTAGTACAGAGACAACTTCTACAGTGCCCGTAATTTCTGCTTGGCTTCTTCTAGCGATGGAACTAACTAGTAACTCGGAGAGTTAGGAAGGATTTTTTGAATACAAGATCTCATAAATGGGTGGGAATACTCCAATGTCGACTGTTATTTTGTTTCCAGATCGCATAGAAGCAATTATCATCACAAGTGATTACGTTCACTGAAAAGTTTGGATCGTTTTTGATACTTTTAAGGATGTTAACACAAATGCTCACTCGATTCTCTTTCTATTTCGGGGTGAGCAGCTTCGACACCATTTTCGCGAACGCTTTGCTCTTATTGAATGTTTCATGACGAGTTTAACGGACAGTCTCTTTGTCAATGTTGAGCAATTCAGTAACAGGTCGAATGCTCGGATAGCGATCCTTTGAACTATTTCTCTGATTTTTGCAATGTTTGTGTCCAATTTTTATACCACCGGTTGAAGGGGACGCTTGTTAACTTCTTTCCTCTCTTATTTGAATCTCCTCAACCCCTCGAACAATTGAGTTCGAGGCAAACATTGTTCACCATAAGTCTTCTATAATAATAAGTTTCTGTGGAGATTTTATTGAGATTAATACAGAATTTCACGTTGACACGTCGCTGCCGTTTAGCTTTTATTACGATTCTGGAAGGAAGCAAAAACACGATCTTCAATGAAATTACGACTCAACTAACAAATCCCTGCTCTTGCGACTTTTGTAACAGACTTAAGAGTTATTATCTCTTGAGTTCGAATAACGACGCGCATCACTGGGTCCAGATAACCTAGGAGGGGATTGTTAAAATAGTCATTTCCGTTTCTTCCTAGCTACACCTTGTATGTAAGCACGGGCGACCTCCCCCGCTATACAATGGCCGGCTCCAGTCGGGCAGAAATGATTATCTGACTCTAGTCATGAAATTTCCAACTGCTGTTTGCGATATTTATTATTATTGTTGTTTTTATGACTTTGTGAATATTTGCAACTGCTATTGTTTCTTGATTTAAAAGCTCTTTAAATTGTCATGTACGTTTTGTTTTTTTTTCGTATTTTTTATGTTATATTTGGTATCGGTATGTAAGCTTTCTTTTTATTTATGGTGGTCTGTTACTTGAAATTTGTCTTGTTTTTGTATACCTTTCTGTGCCACTATAGTTCATCATCAAGTATACTTTCTAGAGAGTATTTGTAATAAACGTGTTTTATTTTCAATAATCATGCTTATCATTATTATTATGCCGTATATTTCTTGCACTTCCTCAATCTAATGCCGGCAAATTTTTCACTTAACCCATACATCTGTGGGCTTGAGATCGAACTGTAAATGGCTGATATTGTATGGTTTTATTATCTATCACAAAAAAGTACTTATTACAAGTATTATGCACGTAACGTTCTGTGCCCTCACTTAAAGGTGGTTATCATAGCTGAGAGTGTGTTAATCGGATGATCGGTATTAATCAGGATATGAAATCTGTTGTTAATTGAATAATGTTTTGACTATTCTTGTTGTTTTTATAATGTTTGTTTTCTTGTGTGCTTGTGTGTGTATGTAAACTTATTTTTAGAGAATGTACATATAGTATATGTTGGAGAAATTGTTTTATTATAATACCTATTACTGACATCACAATCACTAGTATTGTTGATGCTTTTTGATTCCAAAGCTCTTTTAGCTAGAATATTATTATTATTAGCTAGATTATTACTATTATTACTATTATTATTAAATGCGCAGATCACTGAAAAGTTTTGAACTTTTATTCCGTAAACTGAAGTACAAGGATTAAAATATTCTGTAAATCATTATTTAGAAATATTGTGGTAAATTATTTAAACATAAGAACATCAAAATATAAACTGATATAGATCGAAAGTGATTTTGTTTTCCAAGAAAAAATTCTTCCCTATATTTTATTTGTATGTTTACCAAACAATGAGGTCGATTCATATTATAGACTATCGGATTAAAATTGATGATGAAACGATGTCTGACTAAGGCAATGCGATAAAATCGTTTCTGTGGGTAGTATGTCAAGGGTGAAATAATCAGTACTTGGCACAATTTCCCAACGATTTTAACATTTTCCAATAATCACGCATGCTTTTAAATGACTTAATTGTATATATATATATATATATATATATATATATATATATATATATATGTATATAAATATATATATGTTTGTATGCATGTATATGTACGCATGTTAAATATGATTATAGATAAATTAATATACAGGGCAGTATTAGGGTAATAGTGTCATTAAAATAGCATAACTGAAAATATCACTTTCTATTCGTGAGATTTTTTCTTTTGAGATTTTAGATTTGTTCTACAATTTTAATATAACTCATATACGTTAGATTAAAGAATTACTGTGTAAATACCTTTAATAACGGTGGGAAAGAAGATTTATAAATAATATGTCCTTGAATTCAGGAAATAAAATCTTAGCAAGAATTAATAGCAAAACATTTTGTATTTCAAGCTATTCTGCTTATAACTAGTCATATTTAGTCTACTAATGTTCAAGTGATTTCATTCCTTTTAAAAGCTTAATCACCGTTAGAAATATGCGTTAGTTTCAGTGATTACCTCTACATTTGACCAAAATTTTCTGTTTTTGTGCAATCGAAAGGGTGTTTTAAATTGCGCGTTTTTTTTTAAGAATAAATAAAATATAGATGGCGCACTGAATTTGTCTGGGTATGTGGACATTTAAAAAGTGTGATGTATGACATTTATAAAAATTGGCTTCGTACATGGTACAACAACGCGTTCAAATTGTTGAATTATTTTATGAAAATCAGTGTTCTGTGAAAAGAGTTTTTAGAAAATTACGTGAATTTTATGGTTTACATAATCGTCCATCTGAAAGCACTACTGGTCAAATTATTAAAAAATTTCAAGAAATCGGTTCCGCGGAAAATTAAAAAAAGTAAAAAATACAGTCGTAGTGGTCGTTCACAAGAAAATATTGGTTTGGTTCGTGACTCTGTTGCTGAAGATCCTGAAATGTCGATTAAACGAGGTTCACAACAACTTGGACTTAGTGGATCAACAACATGGCGTATTTTACACAAGGATTTACCTCTGAAGGCATATAAGGTTCAAATAACACAGGAACTGAAGCCATTAGATCATTTAAAACGTCGTTCATTTGTCAATTTCATCAATGAACAACCAGCTGATTTTTCTCAAAAAATAATGTTTTCCGATGAGGCACATTTTAAACTGAAAATTAGGAAATCTTATCTCTCCTTGCCTATGTCTACATAAATGCATTTTGTCAGAAACAAAAGAACTAAATTTTGTACATATGGGGACCACCATATCTATACAACTGGAAATAGATGCAGTTAGCATGCGATTATTGCTGATTAACAGACAGTCAAAGTCGTTTCAAATATATTGCTATCAAGCTTTACAATTTCGTTGTCTTTTAGATCTTTTAACGTCAACGACTTTAAGAAACAGATAGAAAGGTTTCCGGATACAAGATCCTTTTACTACTATCATGATTATCTAATCGTACAACACATTACCGCGATTTTCAATTTGTTTTCTATGTGACATGCGTGTGTTGTGGTTTGTTCCAAATTTTTGGTTTTACACACTTACTTTATTGACTTTCGTGACATCGAATTTGTGAGTACATGTATTACTAGGACACGTGTAAATACTTAAGTATATATAAAACACATGTTAGTATAAATAAATAAAATACAACTGCTATTGTGTACATGGTGTTAGCTTATTGACGTTTTACAAATGTTTACGATAAATGGCGAAGCTACCCTTATCAGAAGTTACTTCAGAAATGGAACAAAACTAAAAAAGGAAAACGACTACAGTCTTCATAGATTCTACAAATTATCTCTAATCTCTTTTAATGCTGGCACTATTGCGGTATACGCGGATAGTTTGACAAGTAGTGAGAATGACACATACATAGGTGGCGCTCTAATTGGTGAAACAAATGCACTGTAATTTAGGCTGCCTATTTATATGTTTACATTCCGATAGTTAGATAAATCGGTTGATTAGTTTATTTTTGACAGCTGATTGAAAAAGAAACAACACGTTTTGTTAAAATGGAAAAGCAGAGTATCGTGGGGTGATTAAATACTTCGTAATTGAGGGTATGAAAGCTACCGAAATAAAAGATGAGTTACGGGAAACATTAGGTGAATCTGCTCCATTATTTGCCACAATAAGTAGATGGGTAAATGAATGTAAACGTGGTAGAACAAGCTGTGTTGATGAAGCGCGCTCTGGAGCACCCAAAATTGTGACTTCCAAGGAAAAGATTGTAAAAATCCATAATATTATTACGTAAGATCGACGATTCAAAGTGAGAGAGATAATAGACATGGCAAACATTTCAACAGAACGCGTACACCACATTTTAACGAAAGAATTGGGCCTTTCCAAGCTTTCGGCAAGATGGGTGCCGCGATTGCTTCCGACTGATCAAAAGTTCACTCGTTTGCGCATTTCCAATGAGTGTTTGGACCTTTATAAGCGGCATACGGTTGATTTTTGTAGGCGATTTGTTACTTGCGATGAAACTTGGATCCACTACAGTACACCCGAAACTAAACAACAGTCGAAACAATGGTTAGAACGTGGTTTTGCACCTACAAAGAAAGCGAAGACCACTTTATCGGCAAACAAGGTGATGACATCAATTTTTTGGGATTCAAAGGGCATTTTCCTCATTGATTACCTTCAGAAAGGTGCCACAATAAACGGATAATATTATGCAGAACTTCTACAAAAATTAAATGTTGAGATTCGTGCTAAACGGCCAGGAATGGCCGCATACCAGCACAATTGCGATGTCCAAAATGCACGAGTTGCATTTCCAATTAGTACCGCATGCGCCTTATTCGCCGGATCTAGCCCACCTTTTTCCAAAATTGAAAACGGCACTAGGTGGAAAGAAAGTTTCGTCTAACGACGAGCTTATCATCTTCGTAAATGAGTATTTTGCAAGCCTTCCAGAATCGCATTTTAGAGATGGCTAAGGGCATTGGAGTACCGTTGGAATAAATGTATTGCTCCTTTAGGAGAATATATTGAAAAATAAAAATTATTTTGTATTTAAAAAATTCGTTTTTCTTTTCCATTCTCACTACTTGTCAAACTACCCTTGTACTGCCTGTAGCTTGCATTTCGAAACTTAATATACATTCAAAATTTAAATTTACAATTGAATTATATGCTCCGTTAGATTTATCAGACACTACATCATTTTCAGAATTTCTTATATTATAAATTGCAAAAGATACCCGCATGTTCGGTTTTCTTCCATCATCCAGATGATTTAAGTTACCAAATACAGTAGCTTGAGCGTAATATGGTGGCTGTTTATCGTCGGTAAATGTTTTTGCAGTTTCTCCATCGATAACTTTCGCATCGTCAACATCGTTTTCATCAATTAAATTATATGTACGCACTAAACCGGAACCGGTATTATCCGGATGTTTACATTTTACATCAAATGTGGTATCCGATAGAGTAGCATATGTATGTGTGAGTAAAACCGACTCGACTAAAAAATTTCTTACTAACTTCATGTTCATAAAAAAAAGCGGCACCCAAATGATTTGATACATTTATTGCAGATTTTACAAAATCCAATAAACTAGGATGTCCAATTGCCGGTCCGGGCACACCAGTTCTTGTTACATTTCTCTTCGCATCCCTCGTATTATGACTTTCGAAGAGTATATCGATATATGTTCGTTGCCTGAGAATATGAGTTTCAGAACGGGCCGATATATTATTAAATGTTGTTTCATTCTTATCCGTCAAGTTTTCTGCACCTACTATGACAGTTGATCCCACCATTTTCTTGTACGTACCTTCCAATTGTTCTCTATCCATATATGTATTATAATAATTGTGTATAGGTGTTATATCCATTACACTAGCTTGCAAATTTGCATTGGTAACTTCTATATTTGACGTATTTGTTGTGAAGTAGCGCGTGCACCCTGTGACTCTATACGTAATGATACATTTTAAATGAAAAATGTATGAAAACGACGATCAATATCTTCATATTCGCTAATGTCCATATATTGATACATTTTTTTCATAGGCATACATGCCGAACTATCAATTTTCCACCGAATGTACTCGTTATTTGCAGTCATTGGATAACTTGAAACAGCCCAATATCTTTCCTTCGAAATAGATGACAGTGTAATGTGATATAACATATATGTGTACAAATTGTGTTATTATTGTTAGTATAAGTGTATTTATTTATTTAATAGACGCACGAATAAAAAAAATGCAGCAGGAGCGCGTGATATCCAGTTCGTAGATTTTTATAAATACGGCGTGCGACATTCTATATTCATATTATATTAGGTCAGATCTTTAACTCGATATTGTGTTAAACATGTCTTTAAATTGCTAAGTAAACCAGTTTAACTTCAAATCTAGTGCACGTTCATGTGTGCAGTAGGTCAATGCTTTACCCTACATAATAAAGTAAACTATATAAAAGTCTATTAATCATCTTATTCTCTGGGTACTTCTTTGAGCATTAGTATAATACAGGGGTTCCTTGGGTGTGCGCCGCGGCACCTTGTGGCGCTGTAGAGGGTAAAGAGCGCCACGAGGCCATCTCCTGGGAACGCGGACAGACATCACGGTCTGAAATATTCTAGAATGAACATTTGGAAAGGCCTTCGCAGCTAACGGAATTGTCTAGAACATCTAGACCAGGTCGTTCTCGTAGTTTGTAGAACTTTTTGGAAAGATATGAAACATTCTCTAAGCACATAAAATATCCTAGGAAGGTATGGAACTTTCGTGAAGTGTATAGAACTTTATGGTAGACATACATATATACATAGCTACTTATATATATATATATATATATATATATATATTGTATATAGCATAGATGGGACACCTAGTATAAATACTTTCATTCCTAAATAACAATCAAAGAGTAAATATCTGAGACCAAAAATTAACAGTCTTAAAATATCCGCTGTTAGACGGGTGCCCGCTTTGCTGTCGCTTAGTGTTTTCCTAAAGTCGTAGAAAAATATAAATATTTTTATTATTTATAAAAATTAAATTTGAGATCGAACATGGTTGATAATTCTCACGAATTATTTAATTGGAAGTCGCAAGATTTACAAAAACAAAAAAAATGTGTGTCGCCTTAGTATTAAGCAATAGCATTTTTTAAGGCCGCTTACAGAGTGGCTAAGTGCAAAAAACCTCACACCATTATCCTTCCGACTGTTCATGGCATGGTGAACGGCGAGAAAATTAATTTCAAAAATACTTTTGTTTAACAATACTATTAGTTGAAGAGTCCATCAAGAGCTCAATGATCAATTAATAGGGAAAATGAAGCGCACGGAATTAAGCCTGCAACATGACGAGGTTATTGACAGTAATAAAGACGCACAACTTATTTTGTTATATACTCTTCTTCAATGATAATATTATCGTCGAAGAGTTTTTGTTCCAAAACTTATGGCCCAAAATTTATTTGAGATACTCGACAAGTCTATAATTAAATATGATTTGAATAAAGAAAAGTGCATCAGTATGTGTACTCATGAAGCTCGATCAATGTCTAGTCGCTATGAGGAATTGCAGACGCACTTATTCATAGCAAAATACCGCATACTATGTGGACCCACTTGGTATTAGAATGTATGTAGACGTAGTAAATTTCATAAAATCTAGGCCACTGAAAGCCAGATTCTTCATAAAGCTGTGTGTTTATGTATATGTGAGTTTGTGTGTCTGTATGTTTGTGTGTTTATATTTAAACATACGGCTCTGCCATGCTTCTGCGTTTCGTCGCATTCCGCGCATTCGAGTTACGTCAAGAAATGTGCACTCTCCTAAAAAAGAAAGGTCATAAAAACCCCGGGTATTTTGCCGAATCCGACCTTTTGCTGAAACTAATGTGCGATATGATATGCTGAATGCCTTGAATATGTCCCTACAAGGCAAAAACATTTTGAAATTTATGGAAAAGGTTGCGGCGTTTAGGAAAAATACCCAGTAATGGATAAGAAACAAATGAGGATAGTGGCTAACATAGCCTCTATGAATTTCGCAAATACGTGACTTGTAATAAAGTCGTTGTTTAGCAATACTTGCTATCCCTTTTTAAGGAACACCTCTTAAAACTCGCTGCAAAATACTTTGAGGAAGACCATGTCGAGAAATTTGCGTGGATCCATGATCCCTTCCATGTTCGAGCTCCATCAGAATTCACTTCGTAGGGAGAAGAGAGTCTAATAGGACTCTCTTGCGACAAAAGCCTGAAAACAAAGTTTACTTCTTTCGATCCAGTTGAGTTAAAATTAATCAATTAAGGTTAATATAACCCGCTTTCATAATAATTTTCGTATTCTGTATACGTATTTCGACAATTAAGTTGTCATTACCAGAAGATAATTAATTACAGTGTCACCTGGAATCTCAGAATAATCCGCACAAAGACAAAACACATACTAGACTTACACTGTTGAAAGCCAAACACACACACTGTGTTACGGTGTATATTTGGCAAACACACTATTATTGTGGAATTAACCTTAATTGATTTATTTAATCAACCGCAGTCTCCATTAAAATTTACCTTCTGAGTTAAAAGCCGTAAATGTTATCATTTTCTTTGCGACAACCTATTTATGCGAAAACGGATTTTCAGCCGTAGCAGTAATAAAAAGCAGCACTCAAAAGTTGATGGTAAAGAAGAAACGACAATGGCAATGTCAAACCTGATTCTGCGTTTTGAAAATATGTGACCTTCAGCAAGAATCTATCACATTAACTTACTTGTCCTTGAGGGTTTTCATCATTTATTTTATATTTGTTTGTATTTTCATGTTTTAGTTTGATGGTTCTTGTGATTCCATTTTAATAAACGTGAACATCACATTGCTATGTTTTTCTTGGCAGTTGTTTTCATTTGATTTATGTCATTGTACACATATTTTAATAAGGATGCTGGGACAAAATACTAAATCTGTAAGAACGCCGCGGACTGATAAAGCTTTGTAACACCTAATATAATGTACTCTTTGTCTATTACAAAGACCTTTTCCCAATAGACATGATCTTCAAAAGTACCGAGATTTTTACGGAACATCATATATGAAACATAATTCAGTTGCTAGTTGATGTTGCTATAATCGTTGACCTATTTCTTTCGAATAAACTTCAAGATATACAGTGAGGACTCTGTCGTTTCATTATTTCTTTAATTATAAACTTGCTTCTAAAATAGGAACTTCTTCAGAAACGAAACTTTACAACCTTTAAAGGATTCAATTTTTTAACTCGCTTCTATGTAAGAAAACGTCATTATACATTTCGATTTTATCACCAACTTGTGGTTGTCTTTTAATGTGTTGAATTGTAGTAAAGACCTCTCACGTTGGGCAATCGTGAATGTTGTGAATACAGGTCGAAATGTTACAAGGGCGTTCTAAATCCTTTGATTTATGGAGCGCGTATGATTGCAACGGAGTATATTCACTATTCATACTAATGTGTTCCGAAGGTGCTTGCGAATGTGACCTGTATAATGGGAGAATTCCGAGAGATAACAGGTATACATACAGGCTGCTGTACATAAAATAAAACCTGGAATTACAAAGATGTAAAAGAATTATGTATATACATATGTACATGAGGTAGAGTGAAATGTTGCGTATATAACGAGGTAGTTTGATTTTATTTCTATTCTTGCAAACAAATATAAAATGCCTCATAAAAGAGGAATAAAATTTTTCTCGAAAAGTATTTAAGATGAGATGAGAAGGAAATAGTTTTTATATGATTTCAATAAATAGATGTACATACGTACGGTTTAGAACATGATAGGGTTTTTTATCTTACGACGTATAAATAATTAATGAAAATAGTTCACGATGATTTAATTTAATATATTCTATTGTTTTTGGTTTACCATAATTGAAAAGTTGATATGGAAAATTCAAACTTAATATGTATAAATTTCTTGGTTTATTTGCTTGGAGTCTCAGTCTTTTTATTCTTAAACGTATCCTTAAGAGATAATAAATGAATCATTGTTTCTTCACGACGTTTCGTAGTGAACTCATTACATTGTCAAGTGTTACAACTTTTTGTACATTGATATAATCAATAATTAATAAGTACGAGGGTGGTCTCATAATACCCGGCCTGACCTAGAGATGGAGGTAGTTGTTTGAAAAATATCAATGTATTAGGAAGTATACAATCTATGAAGCATATGTGTCAAGTTTGCAGATGCCACGTTGTTTAGTATTTGTTTGGCCGAAATCAATAGTAAACGTTTTCAGTGAATTTGTAAAAATGGTGAAACTTGGTTATCATTACGTGATACAATACTTTTATTTGTCCAACCGATATAAAAGCTGAACTCGATTCTACTCTAGGTGAGTCTGCTCCTTCGTTTACAACAGTGTAATATTGAGTAGCAGAGTTTAAACGACGACATACGAGCTGCCAAGATGAGCATTGCAGTGGTCGACCAAATGAGGTGACGACAATAGATATGGTGAAGAAAATCCAAAATGCGGTACCGGATGATCGTCGACTGAAAGTGCGCGAGAAAGCTGTGTGCAAGATGGGTGCCGCGTTTGCTCACACTCAAGCAAACACAGTGTCGTGAAGATGTTTCAATTGAGTGTTTAGCGAAGTTTCACAGCAACAAAGCAGAATTTTTATGCCGTTTCATAACCATGGATGAAACATAGATCCATCATCACCGAGACAAAAGAATAATCAAAGCAATGGACTCAGAAGGGAGAACCGCCACCAAAGATGATAGGGCGAAGACTGTTTCATCTGCAGGCAAGGCTATGGCATCGGTTTTTTGGGATGCGCGTGGGATAATTTTCATTGACTATCTTGAAAAAGGAAAAACTATCAACGGCGAGCATTATGCGAACTTATTGCAACGTTTGAGCGAAGAAATTAAGCAAAAACGGCCGCATTTGGCTAAGAAGAAAATGTTTCATCAAGACAATGCGCCAGCTCACAAATCCGTTATTGCAAAGGCCATAATTAATGAACTGAAGTTTGAATTGCTAACTTATGCACCCTATTCGCCAGATTTAGCCCCCTCGGATTATTTTATGTTCCCAAGCTTGAAAAAATGATCAGTAATCAAAGATTTTCCAACAATGAAGAAGTGATATCGGCAGTTAATAGCTATTTTGAGAAGCAAAACAGTTCTTATTATAAAAAGGGTATCGAACTTATTTGAACGACGCTGGGAAAAGTGTACAGAGCTGAAAGGAGATTATGTTGAAAAATAAAAATATTTCTTTCTAAAATTTTTGTGTTTTCTTTGTTGGGTCGGGTACTTCTGGGACCATCGTCGTAATAGAGTTTAGTTTGCCCTAAAATTATATAACATTATTTTTTTTTAATTTATAAACGTGCGAAGGTCTGTACATATGCGCACATATGTTTCCTGCATAAATTTCTTTTGTGATTAATCTTTAAGTAATTGACATTAGTCTATTTTGGTCTTTATAGATTTATTTTAGCCTAGCAAAAGAGAAATAAAATATGTTAATAATGTTTGTTAATGTTGATAAATTTAATGCTTCAATGGACTAAAACATTTATATATAAGTTAAGAAGTAAAGGTCATAGGTTAGATCCTTATGGAACACTATTCATCGCATAAAGATCAAAAGTTTTATACTTGTAACAACGTAATTTACATGACCAGAAAGACATAATTTAGGTTAACTACATGAAGAGGGAACAAACTCGTGGTAAGGTAGTCTAGGCATATTTAATTATTAGAGTTTCCATTATAAGTAGAGATAAAGCAAAATCGTTAAATGATTGATGTATCTCGGAGCGTTGACTTACGTAATTAACTTAAGAATGATTTTGTAAGAAGTGGAAATAAAAAAATAATTAATGTTAATAAATTATGGAAAATGTATTAGAAATAAAAAGAAGTATTGGAAATTTGAAGTGTCGAGATGAATATATACAAGAAAAAAGCAACGTAAAGAACAGATATCTAATTAAAAATTAGAGCTTTATGGTAACCCAAAACACAAATATTAAAGAAGGATCAATTTGATGTAAAATGTGTTTGAACCACTAACAAAATACGTTTTGAAGATTTACGTAACAGAAGAAGAAAAGGAGAGTTTGGGCACTAGCAAACTGGATAAGAATAATAAAAAGAAATCTGGAAGAGCTTATAGATGAATACAAGATATGAAGAACAGGAAAAAATGGCATTCGTAATAAAGCCATTAGCCCACTGGACTGTAACGTTGAATTAGTCTATGTATGATTTTCTGAACATTTAGTTATGAAGGGACATACATTAGATTTTGAAAAAGTCGGTCTACATGCTAGAAGCAACCGTCTGCAGGCAAGAATAGTAAGATAGGTTATCGAAATGAATAAGGAAATGATAAATCTGGATAAGTGCAATTAGAGACAGTTACATACCATTGACAACTAAATATCAACTCTTCTTCTGACAGTATAGTATTTACTTCCTCTACAACGTCTACTTGTAAGTTAAGCAATCGCTTTTGAAAGATATTACTTTTCAATTACCCAAACAAATGAAAACCAAGCGGAGTTAAATCCAGTGAGCGGATATTTTAAACTTCCACGACACTACGAGGCTACGAGGGTAGCCGTTTATATTTCGGGAATAGCAAATGAAAAAAAAAATTTATTATCGAAAATAGTTAATTACTTTTCAAAATATTCTCCTTGAAAATCAATGCACTTTTGCATTCGTTTAAACCAATCCACAAAGCATTGCTGCCACTGTGAAGGCGGTATCTCCAAAATATGAGTGCCTCTTACGGGGTAGAAAACCGTTGACCACGAAGTTTATTCTTCACGTGTGGAAACAAAAAGAAACTACAGGGTGCTGGATCAGGGCTGTACGGCGGATGGCTCATCAAATCAATATTTTGCTCGGTCAAATATTTAATTGTTTGAATCGACCTGTCAGAGCTCGCATTGTTATGGTGGAGAATGATCTGTCGTTTTCGGTTTGTTTTCTTTATTTTTTCAAAAACTTTTGGCAAACAAATAGTTATATACTATTCGGAATTACTCTCTAAAGGCACGGTTGCAATGTTACCGGTTTTTATGAAAAAACAGGCGACCATTTGTTTTGATGTGCTTCGAGCGCGAATAACTTTTATTGGTTTTGGCTCTCTTGGAATACCCACATAGTCGACTGCTGTTTACTATCGGGCTCATAGGTATATATCAATGATTCATCACCTGTGAAAACTATATAAATGTTCTTTGAAGCACCGCCATTATATATTTCGCGCATTTCTGGACACCAATCTACGCGAGTCCTTTTTTGAGCGGTGGTCAAATTATGTGGTAGCCAACGCGAACATAGCTTCTTAACGGCTAAACGTTCATGCAGAATCTTATTTATGCACGCTGGTGTTACTAATACCTAGAGATGCCTCGATCTCACGGTATGCCACATGATGGTCTTGCATTATCAATTCAGACACTGCATTAATGTTTTCCGACACAACAACATTAGTGGGACGACCTTCATTCGAAATTCATCCAAAGAACGCCGTCCAAGTTTTAATTCACTATACCAACCATTTACTGTAGTTTTCGATGGTGAATTCAGCTCGTCGATGCATCCTTGTTGAGATAATCCCCGCCGAAAGTTATGAAAAATAATTGCACGAAAATGTTCGCGAGTTAATTCCATTTTTTCGCTGACATAAAATTTTCAAGTAACTGTCAACAATAGAAATAGCGACCGAATAAAACCGTCAAGGTAAATATATTGCCAAAAATGACAAACTTCACAATGCAATCATCAGATCGGAGCTAACACTAACAGTGTTGCCAGCCCCCGAAATATAAACGGCTACACTTGTATTATGTTAATAAATGTAAGTAAAGCAATTAACTATCATACATTATGACATTGAGAATTGTTATGTAATTCAAATTGTGTACCTAAACAAATACAAGTAGTAAGTTAGTGTATTAATTAGCATTCGAATATCAAAATTAGAACTTCATTTGAGAATACAATTTTACTGAAATGTCCATACGATATTTGTAAATGGAATCATGAAATATTAAAGCCATTTAATGCACTTCCTATACAATTTATTTATAGAATTGATTACATCCTGTATGCATTTAGTATATAGTTCTGGATTTGAAAATGTATTTATGTTGCATTGACAACGTTTCCATTCAAAATTGATTAACAAAAGATTTTTTCAGAGGGTGACCTCATGTTTGTTCTATATTTAGAAAATTTGTTGTTGCTACTAAACAATAGAATGACTAAGTAATTTTTTTCATTTCGTTATTGCATGTCGCAGTATTACAAAAGTTTCGATGGATAAAATGTAACTGTATTAAAAGTCTACATGAAGGAAAATTATATTATCGAAAAAAGACTAGGAAAATACATTTGTTTAATAAAAATATAATGAAAATAAATTTTAACATTGTTTCAAGGGTACCATATTATTATGCATACTTTCATTTATAGGTTTAAAAGCATTTCATGTATTAGACAAGAAAATGCAATTCATTAAAATTACATACAACTTCGTAAATAACGTGTTACATGCTCATTTCATCTTTTATTAATATTTTATGAGCACCGCTGTATAGGTATTAATACTGCACACAGATTCGCTGGTATATTGTATTTATTGAAATTAATTTGAATATCTTTTGATATTGCTATCACCATCTGAGATGTATCAGCGAACGGTTGTTATAAATATTATTCTAGGAATTTATGGTTCATTCTTTAGGGGAGTTTTAATTATTGACATCTTTAAGTGTAATTATCCCCAAGTAGTTTGTAATTAATAAATTATAATAAGAAGCCTGTAATTTGCATTTTCCTCCGTCTTCTCTTTTTTTACGGTCGAACGTCATGCTATTAGGCATAAGTACACTGTCCCAGATGCTTTGGTCTTTCTGTTATGTTTTCACTTTTAGAGAAGCAAGTCGTCTACCTCATTTGGTAATTGATCGTGTATAATTACGAAAGGAACGTACCTTGCAATATCTTGCTGGAATAATATTATGCCGATCGATTAATGTATCGACTTGGGATGTAGACGTTTTAGATTGTATCATAATAGTCGAGTATATCGCGACTACACCGGATCAAGGTGCTACCTTGACTTTACACCTTGACGTCTTATTAGAGGGACGAATATTCGTAATACTCTCAGCACTAACTTCAAGGTTTCAGTTAGGGTCTAAAATCGTGGCCTTAGTGAAGAGTACGTTACAGGAGAGGTAGCGCTACATCCATATCACTGCCAAAGGACACCTTAAGAATATTATTTTCATCTTCGATTACTGCCATTGGAAGGGTACGAAGCAGTTTCGGGCTTGTTACTTCGTTCTGAGGCAAAGGGAGTGAGATCTAGACACGGATCCTGTACTGTGCATATATTTTTGTTCACCAGATGCTGAAATTATTATTTAGTTTATATACAGTTGATTATTTAAAGGAGCTATTAAATCTTTACATACATCTACTTAATTTTAATAACCGATTATTATTTAAACATTATATATATCCAATAACTTTGCTGTAACAGCTAGCTTATAATCAGCTGATAATTATTACACCTTATACAACGGGTGTTTTTTTAAGAGCTTGAGAACTTTAAATGATAATACAAGACAGAAATATTAGTGGAATGAAATTTTTTTTATTATAATCTGGTAGATAATTTCATGGCATTTTTTTAGTATGATTTCCGGCATATATCTACGAGTTATATGGTCTATTCATTCAGTCCAATTTTTGACTACTTTTTTTCAATAAATCTGGCCGTATGGTGTAAATGGTAGCTTGAATATTGGCTTCCAATGCTTCAAGAGTTGCTGGTTTGTCGGCATAAACCAATGACTTAACACAGCCCCATAAAAAGTAATCCAGAGGCGTTAAATCTCACGAACGAGAGGGCCAGTGAGCAGGACCACTTCTGGAAATAAAGTTGTCACCAAATCGATTTTGCAATAAATCGATTGTTAAGCGCGCTGTATGGCAAGTTGCACCGTCTTGTTGGAGCCAAATGTCGTCGATGTTTAGCTGATTAATTTTTGGAAACAAAAATTCAGTCGGTTGGCTCGATAACGCTCGCCATTCACCGCAACGGCAGCTCCTTCCTCATTTCGAAAGAAAGAAGGACCGATGATGCGTGTAAACCGCACCAAACAGTCAATTTTAATGGATGTAATGGTGATTCGCTAACGGCTTGAGGATTGCCTTCGCTCCAAATACCGCAATTTTGCTTATTGACGTAGCCATTTGACCAGAAATGCGCTTCATCACTAAACACAATTCTTTGATAAAAATGCTCATATTCGGCCAGTTTCAAATGAGCTCAATCAGCAAAAATGCGACGCAAACGATGGTCGTTTGGCTTAAATTCTTGCAGGAGCTATTTTTTATAGGCACGTAAGACAAGATCCTTACTTAAAATTTTCCACGTAGTCGAACGACAAAGGCCAACAAGTTGAGAACGACGACGAATCGACATTTCGGCAATATTTCGCGTTACAGCAGCAATATTTTCTTTGGTACGCACATTTTTTTGTCTTGTTAATGGTTTTGTATCGAGGAGAGTAAAATTAGTGCGAAAACGATCAATAACTGCACGAATTGCTTGCTCACTAGGCCGATTTTGTTGACCGTAAAATGGACGAAGTGCTCTATGAATTTCACGAACAGATTTATTTTTTTCAAAGAAAAATTTTCACAATTTGGAAGCATTGTTCTGGCGTTAAACGACTCATGATGACTTGCCAAACCTTACTGAACAGAAATGTCAACACAGTTTGACATTAGCAACTGTCAAACCATAGTTATCGATATTGATAGTTCTCATGCAGCTTAAAAAACACCCACTACATGCATTGGCTTTAACCACTGATAATTCATGAATATATCATTACCTATATCTAATTAATTTTAATAGCTGATCATTATTAAAACCTTTCGTATATTCCGTAGCTTTGATGTAGTTACTAGTTTATAATTAGCTGCTTATTATTAAGCGAAGCTCGTTGTGGTCAGTATTTCGTCCGGTAATAGCTGTTTCCATTTAATATTCGGTTATACTTTTTTTTTTGGTTTCGTTTAAACTGCTTCAATATCTTAGTGATTTAAGTGGCACTGTACTTCGATTAAGAAAATCAATTATGAAACGTGTTAGTTATTAAGTTCTTCAAAATCAAGATCCTGAAAGGATATTACTCCTAGGTCCTCAACACATTCCCATTCATTTCATAATCGAAAAAGGACAATTCCTGTTTCCTATAAAAAGAAAATGTTCTATACCATTGTCTCTATACCATGTTTATATCGCATTTATGTCATTATGAAGGATTATGTCGTTTAAAAAACAAACCAAAAAAAAAATTAAATTGGAAATACAATACACATTTCGTGTTGAGTTGAATTGAAATTAAAAAGGCAAAAAATTGTTAGATTAGTAAGTACGTAAAGCGTAACCCAACCAATATGATGTGTATTCCAGCGACGTGTATGGAAGTGAAACAAATAAAATGACTTGTCTCGTTTCATTTACTGTATTTGTAAAAGATACGCCTACCACGTAGTATTGCAGATGGCAACTTAGCTTTGTATGATAATGACAACAGCTTTATTTTATTTAACAGAGACATTTATGGACTGAGTTCAAGCCGTGTTAATTTTTTTAATTGGTTCGAAATAATGACTTTAAAAAACAAACAATTTGCGTTTATTAATTGTATACAAGGCGTTAAAAGAATAACTGAAAATAATTTGAAAATTATGTATTAAGTTCATAAAATATTATAATATCATTAGGGTTTTTGTTTGAAAATAGTTTGAATTGTGAAAGTCGCGTAAAAGATCTGAGATAGAAGCTCGTGTCTGCATATTGTATAAACCCTTAGCTTGTGAAGACTACCGCTATTATTATCACTATTTTCAAACTAAAATAGCATAAACCGTTTCTAGAGATTTTATTCTTTTAACAATAAAGTTTTGGGTTACCAAAATTTGCAATATGAAATATTGTTGGAGTAAGAAAATGATCATGTGGACTTTTCGTCTTGGAAATTGCAACAAATGTATGGTTAAAAT
Source organism: Dermolepida albohirtum (assembly GCA_031893035.1). Lineage (NCBI taxonomy): Eukaryota > Metazoa > Arthropoda > Insecta > Coleoptera > Scarabaeidae > Dermolepida > Dermolepida albohirtum. The sequence continues at coordinate 144,563 of JAVIWB010002956.1, forward strand.
TAATTAAGATCCATTCATTAGAAATAAAAATTATCATTCTTATTATAAAAAAATAATTTTAGAGAAAGAAATTCAATGAAAGTATACAAGTCACACTAAAGCCCATCTGGACGTACGGACTTACACTGTGGGGAACCGCGTCTATTTCCAACATAGCTATTATCGAGAGATTCCAGAACAAGGTGCTTCGTGCTTTGGTTAGTGCCCCATGGTATGTGCCAAATAAAGTGATCTCAACTGACTTGCGTATACCCACCATAAAGGAAGAAATTGAACGAACTGTCCAAACATATAAAAACCGGCTGTCAGCACACCCTAACCAATTGGTGAATAACTTAATGGACGAACCTGACAAACCAAAGCGATTAAAACGGTTTGCGCCCAGTGAGCTTCTTTCGCGCTTTGATACCTAGGCTATGTATAAAATAAATCAATCACTAGAGAATGGTGAGATTTTGTTGCGTTGCTTATTGTAGCTTGACGCTGCATGACATTTTCAACCGACATTTGAATATAAACATATGTATGTGTATATATATATTTCTTATAGAGTGCTTATTGTTCATTATGGATGAACAGATTGTATGTATAAAGGGGATAATAAAAAAAAAAAAAAAAAATGAAAGTATACATCGTTTATAAACAAGTAGCATCACAACTTATAACACATGGATCAATAAGTTATTCGCACTAACAATGAAAACAACATTTTTTTTGCAAAATTTTTTTTTATTCATCAACATAATCACCTTTTAGGGTGATACAATGGTGCGCAACGCTTTTCCAATTTTTCAATACCATGTTTATAAAAAAATTTATCTTTCGCTTCAAAATAAGCTTCAGTTTCAGCGATGACCTCCTAATTTGAGCCAAATCTTTTTCCCTGGAGCATTTTTTTAAGATCAGCAAAGAGCCAGTAGTCAATGGGGGCTAAATCTGGCGAATATGGGGGGTGGGGAAGCAGATCAAAACCCAATTCGTTCAATTTTGCCATTGTTTTCATCGACTTGTGGCAGGGTGCATTGTCTTGGTGAAAAAGGATTTTTTTTCTCTGCATGTGCGGTCGTTTTTTGCGATTTCCTCCTTCAAAAGCACCAGTAAGTCAATATAATAATCACTGTTGATCGATTTACCTTTTTCGAGGTAGTCAATGAAAATCACGCCATGTGTATCCCAAAAAACTGACGCCAGGACTTTGCCAGCTGACTGCTGCGTTTTCGGACGTTTCGGACGGCTTTCGCCAGCTGTGCGCCACATGACTGCCGCTTCGACTCTGGAGTGTAGTGATGTATCTATGTTTCGTCCATGGTCACGTAACATTGACGCAAGAAATCTGTTTTTGTTGCGAGTAAATAGCGATAAACAGCTTTCTGAATCATCGACTCGTTGCTGATTTTGTTCCATCGAGAGCAATCGCGGCACCCACTTGGAAAAAACCTTTTTCATGCTCAATTTTTCATAAAGGATAGTAAATACTTCCATATGATATCTGTGTCATCTCACAATCTCACGGAGCTTCACTTGAGATCTTTCATTATAATTTTTGTCACTTCACTCACATCTCATCATCTGTAACGGCTTCCACAGGTCTACCCGAGCGTTCCGCGTCATTTGTGTCGGTACGACCACGTTTAAACTCGGCAAACCACCGACAAATCGTTGCTTTTGATGGACAGAAACCACGGGTAACATTTTTCAATCCATTGTTTTGCTTGCGTGGTGTTTTTACCAATTAAGAAACAATGTTTTATCAGAACACGAAACTCGGTTTTTTCCACGCGCCATTGTTTAAACAAACTACAAAACGACTTTACTCCAACCTCGATAACTCAGCTGTTTCTGGTCCGATCGATTAAAATTTTGACACGTTTCAAGCAAAGGTTAGTACTCTAGAAAGACGTGGTTACTGGTTTACTACGAGCGCCATCTATGGGTTAGTCTCGGGACTCCATGTGTTAATTAACACGTTTAGTATCATGAGGGTCACCGATGCCCGGCTATAAGATTGCTTTGTAAATCAGCAAAAGTCAGTGGTAACTGGCGAAGTCAAGATTACTGGAAACACATAATTTGATTAAACTTCGACGCTTTTAGATTTTTTAATTATATTTTCCTTATTAATAAAGCGCAACTAAGTTAGTGCGTATAGAACATATAAAAATAGTTTTATGTATATAACGGACTGACTATTGCAAAATAATTAAAAAACCATACGAAAATAAAGAAACGCGTGTCAGCATCACGACAGTCACTGATCACCCCCAGTAAGATGAATGTGTTGCACATGATTACACACTTTAATTTCCTGTTCTAAGTAATGTGTAACTCCTAATAACAAATTCATGTTGGCACCACAGACAACACGTATTAAATTACGTATCCCCTAAAGAAGAAGTAATACGCGTTTAAATCTAGTGACGGTGCTGATCGTACTACGAGGGTGGTCCCAGAAGTAACCGACCCAACAAAGAAAACATAAAAATTTTCGAAAGATATATATTTATTTTTCAACATAATCTCCTTTCAGTTCTACATACTTTTCCCAGCGATGTTCGATAAGTTCGATACCCTTTTTATAATAGGTAAGAACTATCTTGTTTTTAAAATAGCCATTAACTGCCGACATCACTTCTTCGTTAGAAAATCTTTGACCATTGAGACATTCTTTCAAGTTTGGGAACAGTAAATAATCCGAGGGAGCTAAATCTGGCGAATAGGGTGCATGAGGTAGCAATTCAAACTTTAATTCATTAATTTTGGCCATTGCAATAACAGATTTGTGAGCTGGCGCATTTATATTGATGAAACATTACTTTTTTCTTAGCCAAATGTGGTCGTTTTTGCTTGATTTCTTCGCTCAAACATTGTAATAAGTTCGCATAATACTCGCCGTTTATAGTTTTTCCTTTTTCAAGATAGTCAATGAAAATTATTCCTCGCGCAACACCAAAAATCGATGTCATGACCTTGCCTGTAGATGAAACGGTCTTCACCTTCTTTGGAGCCGGTTCTCCCTCTTAAGTCCATTGTTTTGATTGTTCTTTTGTATCGGGTGTGGAGTGATGAATACCTGTGTCATCCATAGTTATGAAAGGGCGCAAAAATTCTACTTTGCTGCTGTGAAACTTTGCTAAAAACTCAACTGAAACATCTTCACGACACTGTTTTTGCTCGAGTGTGAGCAAGCGCGGCACCCATCTTGCAAACAGCTTTCTCATGTCAAAATTTTCAGATAAAATGCGATGTACCGCACTTTTTGAAATGCCTGCTATGTCTGCTAGCACGTGCACTTTCAGTCGACGATCATCCAGTACCGCTTTGTGGATTTTCTTCATCATTTGTGGAGTTGTCACCTCATTTGGTCGACCACCGCGATGCTCGTCTTGGCAGCTCGCACGACCTCGTTTAAACTCTGCTACCCCATATTTCACCGTTGTAAACGAAGGAGCAGACTCACCCAGAGTAGAATCCAGTTCAGCTTTTAAATCGATTGGGTTGAGGCCTTTGAAATAAAAGTGTTGTATCACGTAACGATGACCAATTTTCTCCATTTTTACAAATTCACTGAAAACGTTCATTATTGATGGCTGCCAAACAAATAATAAACGACGTGGCGTCTTCAAACTTGAGACAGATGCTTTATAGATTGTGTACTTTTTAATATAGTGATATTTTTTCAAACAACTGCCACCATGTCTAGGTCAGGCCCGGTACTTATGGGACCACCCTCGTATATCTCTCCTTAACGAAATAGCGCTACAGGAAGTATTTACTTCCTCGTTGTTTTGGTATATGACTTCCATTGCATTGCAAAACATGGGGTGCACAAAGTTTTTCAACATTTCGACATTACCATAAAGTCATAATCTCCTTCAAAAAGTATGAGCTGATCACACTAAGCCGAGGTATAGAGTTTTCGCTTTTAAAGGTCGCAAAGACTATGTTCAGCTCAACAACGATAATTCTGCCTGCTTACGGTTGCACTGATGTGAACGTAAGTCTTATTGTTACTCAGAAGAACAACTGCAGTGGAAACCTGTTCAAGAACATCCGCACTTGAAATTATGAGAAAGGATTAGTTGTTCTCGTTGAAATATTAACTAATATAATGTTGTAAAGATACAGTTCCATAGCATGCTTATGAAAGGAATACTTTGGCGAGTGCTGACTGAATGCTTTTACGCTCTCATTCTATAAGTTATAGGTAGGTAAGAGATTTTGTTTTAATGTCGGTCTAGTTGACAAGATATTAAAAACTCATAGTAAAATCGTCTACTGATCTTGTACCGATGCATTTCGACCCAACCTGAAACATGTTCGGATTCCTTTGTGTGTTAAAATGACTTAGCCTACTTTACCGAATGAAATCTATACCACCGCTTTACCATTACTCGTAAGAAATATACAGCGCTCCCTCGAAATATGCCATATTTTCATACACAAAAGTCGTGATACATTTTTTTTGTTTACAGCAGATAGCAGCTTCCTATTGGCGAATGCTCAGATTGTCGATTTTCCAATCGTCTATTGCAACGAGTCCTTCTGCAAGATTTCCGGCTACAACAGGGCGGAAGTCATGCAGAAATCCTGTAGGTGTGGCTTCATGTTCGGAGAACTCACCGATAAAGAGACCATAGGTCGGATAGACCACGTCCTAGAACACCAACTCCACGACCAATTTGAAATCCTCTTGTACAAAAAAAATAGTAAGTATCCTTGAAATTCCTTACATACTTTCAAGTTTTAATACTGACACACACATGTTATGTACCTATGTTAGAAAACGATTTTTATTTGTTATATTCTTTTTAATGAAAATATATATCGCGTTTTAGAATGTAATGAATCTTTTTAACTATAAGTTTGTTTTTATTGTTCTCCTTTCCTATTATACTTTAACTTGTTATATGGATGATTTACTTTAAAATTCATAACTTCAGACATATTTTTGTAATGTCTATTTCATTGTAATGTATTTCAAACATTCAAAATATTTAACTAAGTGATGTATTAGAGGTTTTAAAATAGCATTCGAAATGTATCTTAAATGAGTCTTAAAAGAACACGTCATAATAAAAACTATATACTAATTTGATTTAGATATGAAAAATTTCTTCGTTTGCACAGGGAAAATTGAGGTAATACGGAATCAAAGTGAAAATATTAATGTATTATATTTCAATTTAAATACTTTTCTTACTGTTGCATCTTAAAAATATTTGTTATTAAGGATGAAAGCTTTTAACTGAAACTAATTTGATTATTATTAATTAATCTTATTAAGTTATTGTCTATTAGTACATTTTCAACATATAACTGAAACTAATTCAGTTTAGAATAATCTTCGATTACTATGCATATTATAGTTGTACGATAATATAAATCTTAAATACGAGGGTGGTCTGAAAAGTTTCCAACCTCAACGTGAAGATGGCAGGTTCTGAAAAATACAGTCATAACCGTCGACTGCAAAGGGGAACCGGCTCCAAAAAAAAGCATAAACTGTTTTGTCGGCTGGGAAAGTGATGGCGACTGTTTTTGGGATAGTCATGGAATTATCTTAATCAATTATCTTGAAGAAGGAAAAATTATTACAGGAGCATACTACGCATCATTACTTGACAAGCTGAAGGCAGAAATTGTAGAAAAACGGCCACATTTGCAGAAAAAGAAAATCCTGTTTGCTGGGAGAACTGTGTAGAGTTAGAAGGAGACTATATAGAAAACAAATATAAATTTTAAGAGAAAATGTGTTGTATCTTTGTTAGGTCGGAAAGTTTTCAGACCACCCTCGTATCATTGAGCCAGATTTAAACTTTCTGCTTTACATATACGCTGTTGGACATACATGTATCAAGTACACTCTATATATGTATTTGGAATAAAAAGGGGAAGCGCATGGTGGTAATGACATGGTTGAATGCAAGTTTCTATTAGACGCTTATCACGTTGTCAATGAAAAAATTTGCACGTCTTCTATGATAATACTCTCTAATACTTTGTTCCACTGCAAGATGCGTGTGTTCCGCTGTCAGTGGAATTCCTTACAGCATATGCCGCGTTTAAGATCCACCGCGTAGCAAACGTCGACGTACACTTCTCGTACTGAAAACTAACTCCTCCCTTCCTACAGACCGTACTTGCGTTAGTTTCCTAGTAGAGGAACGCGTGAATAATGCCGCATGAGCAACCGCCCGATCCTCTCGGGCTATAGTAATTCAGTGACTCCCAAACTGGGGCCATATATGTAGTCCTTCTCGCTGCGGTATTCCATACATATGCGTTTCAGATATTAATGGGGCTTAAATCTAGACGACGCACGATCTCACGGAACAATTTATCCTCTGATAAACTTTTTTTTAAGTGACATTGACGTCATTTCTTTCTTATAACAACATGTCGACACATCAACGTTCGTAAATACACTCACAACTTTCGCAATTACCACTGCCATTTTCCTCTCAAGACTATTGATAGATTGAAATATATATATATATATATATATATATATATATATATATATATATATAGTTGCGCGCGTCTTACTGTTTTCCGCTACAAAATAGAGATGTGCAACCTTCGTTGTTTATTCCTACCACATGAACAACTTATGTTACACCAAATATAACACTTATATTGGGTATTTTATTTATTTTTTACTAATGACCAGCATTAATTTAGCTATTAAACTTCTTAAATATGAGCATTACAATTTATTTCATGCATTTTGGTATATCTTCTAGTGCATCTTTATCGACAAACGTGAACATGTAGAAGCATTATTGTCAATTCAAGAGAAATACGAAACTTTGGTTATAATTTATAAATTGTGAATCCATTCCAGCAAGATCCAATTAACATTTGCGTGAATAATTTAAATCACTCCTTCTGAATGCGAGGCATCCATCTCATAAGGAATTTAATGTACATTAGCATATACTAGTAAACGTTGAGGTAGTAATTTTAACTAATGGACGTCGATGTCAAATAATACCAACCTCTTTGTAGAAAACATATTTGACGTTATGTATAAAACATTTAAGAGACATTGTTATAATATTTTTCGATATTATACCTTTGTTTATCTAGGCATTTTTGCTTCCTTCCGATCCAAAATTTACAGCAAATGACGATGTTCTCATTTCTATTATCCGTTCCGAAGCTTTTTAACTTTATTGGTTGCAAGGTATAGATCTAGATGAATGTGGATTTTGGAAAACTACTCTTAGATACCGTCGTACTTTCCATAGTACTTTGAAGACTATCAAATTGACGAAGCTAGAACTAACTACTGATATAGCTAGTGTTACGAGAATGTATTGATATTTAATTGACTTTGGCCGATTCCTTGCCTAAACAAAGTATTGTAATTCCATGAAAATTAGCAATAAATTTTTGGAAAAAATATTATCAGATTTCACGTTAATAAGTCAACGAGTAGGTTTGTAACACAATTTTAAAAAAAGAACGGCCACCGAATTTATAATATCGAAATACATTTATTTGAAGAATTTACAAAAAGAGTTGATTTATGAAGATATGTTTAATATCTCGTCCGAAAATTTCGATGCAGTTTCTGACATGATGTTACCAAACAATTGAATTAGGCTAAAATGAGTATCCGCGGTACTCGATATGTCCTATGAAAGCGTTGATTGCATAGTTCTCGTCGATTTGAGCATGGAACAAAAATTGGCCAAACTTCTGATTGTTCATCAGAAACGAGAAAGGGTGAAAGTATCATCTTTAATTTGTGCTACAATAGACTTAAAAAAGATGGCAACTACTTAAACTCTGTTGTTACTATCGATGAAACTTCGGTATAATTATACGATTCGGAAGCAAAACAGCAATCGTTGGGATGAAGCCACTGATTCTCTAAGCCTTACTAAATTTTGTTCTCCAAAATCTGCTGGAAAAGTTCTCGTTTAGGCTTTGCGTCATGAAGTAAAAAAATGATGAATTTTCTGGATAATGGCAAATCAATCTCTGTGGGGTACTATTGGACATTACTTATCACTCCATGAAAAAAAATTAATGCAAGAAGACGTAAAAAGTTTTTCATAAACAAACGTTTTGATGCGCTCTCACGCGTAATACTCTATTGAAATTAAATCAGACAATCGACGGCCAACGTACAGATCGCACTCAATATACTCACAGATTTTAAGTACCATCGTATATATAGCAAACAGTGTCCATCGTATATATAGCAACAGTATGTAAAATATAATGCCATGTAGGAACCACATCTATTTCCGCATAGCTAAAAATATTCCTTCCAACAATTATTCCAAATGTTTGTCTTATTTTCTCAGCTTGTAGTTTTTCCGTATCTTCATTATTACAGAATAAACGCAGTACTTGGAAAATGACATTGTTACATTTTGTAGATAAAACCACTATTAACTAAATAAAATTACTATTAACCACTCACATATTAAGTAGATTTACTTATGAGAATAAGTCTCAAATACTGTATAATGTGCAAAATGTTTATCGTGGAAGGGCTCAGCTAGCTAAACACACTTACCCCAAAAAACATCGCAAATTATTTTCTTGAAAAAAATTATGGTTTTTTGTTACTCGTTTCTATAACACAAAATCCATAAAGAAGTTTGCTTAATATTCCGGTCCAAATAGTTAGTAAAAATTTCTGTTGAAAATTTTACTACTAGAAACGATTCATATGTTTTTATTATTAAATTTACTATAAGATTTGCTTTGTTATATACTTGTTCTAGAATAGTTGATAAGTTCGATCAGAGCCTTCTTCGAACTCGCTTAAAATTTTTTGTTTGGTGTTTAAAATATGACTTCCTCTTCGAAGTCTGCTGTATTCATGTCATAACATCTACTATTTTGAAAAAATCTATGTGAGGAAAGAATATGGGCAGTTTATGTGAAATTTTGGAAGTGTTTGTTCGTAATTTCTTTTTGTGTTACACAAAATATGGAACTCTAAAAGAGATGAAGGTAAATACGTGTATAACTTTTCAATACAAATATAAAGAAAACACTACTTAACGGATATGAGACTCACGGTAATAATTAATAAAAGCGTTTCAAACAATATCCAAGTCCTTATCAACAAATGTTTTCGAAGAATCTTGGGTTACTAATTGGCCAAGTACAATTATTAATGAACATCTGTGGTAGATTACCAATCAAGAGCTTTTTGAAATAATAGGTTCTCAGTTGAAGAAGATGGAGATGGTCATACAATAAGAAAAAATAATGCGAAAGTTATCAAATAGAGCTAGGGATATAACACGGGTTCGAAAGCAATCGAAAACGACCTGGAGGAGAGTAAAGCGGAAACAAAGGGAGATAAGAAATAAAAAGTAGAGTGAATTAAAGATATTGGCACACAGGAATAACCAATTTGGTCTTAAAAGAAGCAGGAGGAACTACTGGCGAGTTTACTGTAATGCGAAACGTGCTCAAAAAAATCATATAAGAGGAACCCGCTTCATAGTAACGTATTTTAATTAGGAACATGATATATCTAATAATAAAATGCATTTTTATTATGTAGTTCAAGAAAATTTGATAAAAATTTCATAAAATCCAACGATATATGTATTCTATTTAATTACACCTCCGTAGATGTACATATAATAAAATGCCAACTACACATAAAACATTGCAACGCATACCTAAAAACTATAATGTAGCACTAAGAAAAACGTGTTATATTAGGCTCGCCTCTGCTACTATTATTACTTCATAAATTGATAATATTTCCCAAAAATTAATTGTTATTTTTAAATAAATTATTCTCAAAAATATAATAAAATTCATGTACAACGAAATTAGAGAACTACGGCTTTCTGAGGACAGAGAATTTTTAGAGTAAACTGATGAATAGTGTTGAGAAGTTATTTTAAATTTGATTATTTATGAAAGCTAGATACTCATTCTTCCGCTTGTTTTAATTAGACATTGAAAAGAGGACAATGGAAAATCAAAATTTTAAGGAGATCCTACATTATATGAAGAATTTACAAGGGCAAGACTTCAGACAACAGATCAGACGTATGCATATGTAATTGTCATAAGACATATTGTTTAAAAACTCAAACATAATGTTCACAAAAACAGACACTGACTTCAGTCGAATGAATCTACGGCTGACTGAATAAGAAGGCTATTGATCTGAACAATGAGACGACATTAGTAGAGATGACGGATTTAAACGGAATTGAATCTGGACGTCGACATTGCAATTGTCATACGGTGGGATTATGTTCTCTGCAGCCGCAATCCTCCATGCCTTTTTAGGAGTGCTATATGTCTACAGATTTCTATAATTAATATCTTGAAATGATCATTTTATCGAAATATTTTTATATTTTCTTTAATATTTCTTTTATGTAAAAATATAACTCATTGCTTTATTAATATTTTACTATAATTATAATATATTTATATAATATTATTATTACAAGTCAAGTTATATTTAAATTCTTTCTTAAATATTTCGTCTTTTTTAATGTTTATTTTTCAATGTATTTTTGATATTTCGAATTATTTTTTATTTAGTCTTTGTTTAATATTGCATAAAACATTCAATTTATTAACCGAATTTATAAGACAATTGAATCATATCCGTCTATCTATTATGTGAGTGTTTAATAGTTTTATATAGCTCAATCTATAGAAAACTAGTACTAGCTATATTATGAAATCATGTAGTCGATAATTATATGGGGTAGATCCACAAACCTTTACACATCTTCGAACCACAAGCAGTTCCCTCCAGCAAACGAATTTTCGAAGATGGAAGGACGGTGCCATATCATGTTTTCCGAGATCGAGTCAGCTATATCTATCTGGACTTCTGCAGTAAAACGAAAGGCTCATTTTTTCGGGTTTAAAGAAGAAGTTACACAAGTATGATGACTATGGTATATACATATACGTTCTTGTTAATTTTGATTTTCTCTTCCTTTAAAAAGATTCAAGTTACTGCAACAGTGTGCTGTAATAGCCTTTTATTATTTGAAATTAATAACTTAAGATTCGTTTTCAATTCGGTGCTTCAAAAGGAAACTATCTATTGCTGTGGAATTGGTAATATGATCAGTCTTTATCAAATACATTGTAGTGTTCTATAATTTTGGAGGGACTGGTCACATTTTCCGGAATGACTTCCATAGTAGGCGTTATTGTTTGTTTTCAGTAAATCTGGTAAATGTACGTGCTAGATGAATTTACGAAGTAAATGAATTTGGCAAGAAACCGTCCACCTCATGGTCATCTTGACGGTGACAACAGATGAACTGACTAATACTAGTTTTGAATTACAAGTCAAATAGTATTCTGTCGTTAACAATTTCACGTCATGTGTTACGTAATGTAGGCTACGCATCTAAAATTGTGTTTTTATATAAATTACATTCCTCTACATTTGTCAATTAAACAAAAATGTTCCCTTATTCAGCAGTAATTTCAGTTTTGGAAAGAAAAAATAGTCTGACAGTACTAAATCTGGTGAATATCTTCACTATTCTATTGATTCCAGTAACTTGTTTTAATGGTTTATGTGCATCAAGTTTTCATTAGTCTGAAGTAAACAACTTTTGTACATTGGCTAAAATAGAAAGAATGAACTTTTGATCAATCAGTACTTTGTTTTGAAAGTTTTGGAATTAACCGATATACAAGCCGAAATTTAATAAACTCTTGAGAGTAATGCACCTTCTTTCTCAACATAGAAAAAATGACCAGCCGAAGTTAAATGTGGTCATCTTAGAAGGCCAAACTTCCCCATAACTAATGATATCATTGAAGAAATTCACAATTGTTGTGCCGAATAATATGGACATTAAAACATCTTAGGTCATGTTAGATGATGAATTTTACATGAGCATTCATATATTTTACACATGAAAAGTTCTTGGTCATATGGTACCGCGATTGGAAACAATCTACCAAAAACGACAAAATAGTATTTGGAGTTCTTTCAAAGTAATCCTACTGAATTTTTATACTGCTTCAGAACTGTTCAATTCATCATTGAATATCAGAGATAAAATAAGAATCTAATCTGGAAATTGGTTCAAGTTCTTCATTGGTTGAGTAAGTAAAGCTTATTGTTTTTCGAAGCGCACGTGGTATAATCAACCATTTTGAAAAAAGCAGAGTCGTATGCAGAATTGCTGGATAAGTTGATTATTCAAATTAAAATGCCGAGGGCCACACTTAACAAAGAAAAAAACTTATTTTATGACGACGAAGCCTCTGCAAATTCATCATTAATTACACAAAAGAAAAATTTTGTTCATTTAACTTAGTCCCTTAGCGGTTTCTCTTATTTTTCAAATTTGAACAAATAGCGGCGCAGAAAGAAATTTAGCTCAAATGATGAAAATAATGCTTATTTTGAGGGTCTGGAAAAATTTTACTATATAAAGAGTAAAAAGCTTGACTACCATTGGAGTGTGCAGAAATGGAAGGGGATTAGGTAGAAAAATGGTTACATACTTTGCAATAAAAGCGTATATCTAAATGAAATAATTCACTGTCAAACAAAGCAATGATTGTGACAATCGTTTCGCTAAATTCCAGGGCTAGATATTCTTAGTTTTACCAGAATTTCTATGCACCTGGTGGATATTATTATAGAAACGATAGTACAAAGTAATGTGGGAGAACTATATGCCCATCTCTCTGATAGAAGTGAATGCACTCATATTACTTTAAAAGTATATAACAGAACATCTACTGAATATGAAACTGCGAGGTTGAGTATATACATAAGCGGCCATTGCCTATTACAATGTAAATGAAATAATGCACCGCGAAACAAAGCAAAAGTGTATTTCCTTGGCCAGCACGAGAAAGTTTCGCTCCAGCCTCATATATTAGTTAAACAGTGTGGTGTACTTTAAGCTTTTAAACTAACAGCGATGTACGCCTTCCGTATCATTTCACATGTTTTCATTGTGTAGTAACGTTTTCAACAGATTTGATTGCGGTTCATTGTTCCATTTCTACAAAACACGTAAACTTCAACGAACGTACAGAATACACATGTACTTACTATCCCGTTATAAATTTCATGGCACCAAATGCAATATATACAGTATAATCTTAACATTTTACTCTATCTGTTTTAGAGGTTTACCAAATCGTTCTAATATTTCAACGTATAATGTAACTTATAAGTTCTGGTGAAAGATAGCACTACTTAATACTAATACATACACAGATTTTTACAGTTTTCATTTACCACTTTTTTTAATTATTGCATATAACAATTGTTCCCCTACACAGTGGCTTCTTCAAATATTCAAAGTAAACTAAGTTCTAGTGTACAGGACTTTAAGCGTCACCCATACAATATATAATAAATGTAATAACATACGAAAAATATTGGGTCTGGGAAAAAGTTCGTGGCGTTTTTTCAGTAAAATTCAGCTGGTCCCCGCATGGCGCGTGGACGAATTCATTTAAACCGAATATGCTCCATTATTATCGACAATGTTTCGCCATTTTTTTGGTAGATCCATGATCCCATCGGTGAAAAACTTCTGTGGTTTCTGGTCGAAAAACTGAATCAAGTAGTTTTCACAGGCTTCTTTTGAAACCAACTTAATTCCATTGAGAGAGTTCTGCAGAGATCGAAACAGATGATAGTCAGAGGGTGCTATATCCGGACTGTAAGGTGGGTGCATCAAAACTTCCCAACCAAACTCTCTCAATTTTTGACGGGTCATCAAAGAAGTGTGTGGTCGGGCGTTGTCATGATGGAAGACAACACCTTTCCTATTAATCAATTCGGGCCGTTTTCTTTCAATCGCCTGGCGTAATATCTCTAGTTGTGCACAGTAGAGTTGAGAATCAATCGTCTGACCAGTTGGAAGTAGCTCGTAGTGGACGATTCCCCTCCAGTCCCACCATACACACAGCATCACTTTTTTTGGCGTCAATGTTGGCTTAGCGAACGCTTGTGACGGCTCACCATCCTTTATCCACGATCTTTTACGCTTCCGATTATCGTACGTAATCCATTTTTCATCTCCGGTTATTAAACGTTTCAGAAACGGCTCGATTTCATTCCGTTTCAGCAGCGCATCGCAGACGTTAATTCGGTCAATCATGTTTTTCACGATCAACTCATGAGGAACCCATACGTCAAGCTTTTTTTTGTAACCAGCTTTGTGTAAATGGTTCAAAACAGTTTTGTGGTCAATGCCTAGCTCCATGCCAATATCGACATTGCTGATATGCTTATCTTGTTGGACTTTTTCAAGAATTTCATCAGATTTTTCAGTGATTGGACGACCGGAGCGTGACTCATCTTTCACATTGAAATTTCCAGAACGAAAGCGAGCGAACCATTTCCGCGCAACAGATTTCGATAAAGTACCTTCACCGTACACAGCACAAATTTTATCACAAGCCTGCTCAGCGTTCTTCCCCTTATCATAATAATATTGCAGAATATAGCGAAATTTCTCATTATTCTTCTCCATTTTCAAGTGCGAATAACTTTCCAACCACTGCACCGATTACAATGTTTCTAAGCTCAAACTAACGTCCGGAAGGTCATCTAAAAAACGAGCCGTCGGTGGTGTCGCTGTGACTTGTTGTTCTTTAGTTATCGGCAACCAATGCCATCTATCGGGAAAAACGCCACGAACTTTTTCCCAGACCCAATAGATCCTTTAAGTGCACCACTAGCAAAAACCTAGTAGTTTAGAAACCCCAATTCTAAGTAATCTATTAAGCAAAGTTATATAGATGACATAGCATGCTTTCCAGGAAGAAGAAGACAGTAAAATAGTTGCATTTAATTGGGCGCTTTACGATGCCAAACCGAAAAATTCTAATTTTAACCGCTTTATATATATGTAATGCGGAAATTTTTGAAAAGATTTCTATTCTCCGCGCAGACTCGAACACGCTATCTCATTCTCTTCGAGAATCCGCTATCACCATTAGACTACGGAAACAGTGAAATCGAGTTCTCCTAATGTGCTATAAATTTAAATATTTGTGGCACATTAGAAGGACTCGAATTCTTTGCCTCTGTGATCTAATGGTGATGTAGCATTCCAGGACAGAAGGGTAGATCATGGGTTCAAGTCCGACGTAAAGAAAAAACTTTTTAAATTAGATATACGATGTATAAAGTGTTTAAAATTAGAATTTTACAGTTCAATACATTTTTAAATTATATTTAGTAGATATATTCTAATGCAACATTCAGAAAATTTAGTTTTAATGAACCATTTAAACCAAATACAGGTTTCTATTATTACTTTGAATATAGGCTCCAATATAAATGAAAAGCGGATTCTTCATTTACTATCATTTAATTAGCAATATCCATATGCCAAATTAAGAGCGTGGTCCCATAAGTACCCGGCCTGACCTAGAGATGGCGATAGTTGTTTGAAAAATATCACTGTATTAGAAAGGGCACAATCTATAAAGCATATGTTTCATGTTTCAAGACGCCACGTTGTTTGGTATTTGTTTGGCAGCCATCAATAATGTACGTTTTCTGCGAATTTGTAAAAATGCAGAAAATTGGTCATCGTTACGTGATACAATACTTTTATGTGAAAGGCCTCAGCCCAACCGATATAAAAGCTGAACTGGATTCTACTCTGGGCAACTGCTCCATCGTTTACAATAGTGAAATATTGTGTAGCAGAGTTTAAACGAGGCTGTACGAGCTGCCAAGACGAGCATCGCAGTGGTCGATCAAATGAGGTGACGACTCCAGAAATAGTGAAGAAAATCCACAAAGGGATACTGGATGATCGTCGATTGAAATTGCGCGAGCTAGCAGATATAGTAGGCATTTCAAAAGGCGCGGTACATCGCATATTATCTGAAAATTTGGACATGAGAAAGCTGTGTGCAAGATGGGTGCCGCGTTTGCCCACACTCGAGCAAAAACAGTGTCGTGAAGATGTGTCAATTGAGTGTTTAGCGAAGTTTCACAGCAATGAAGCAGAATTTTTGCGTCGTTTCATAACCATGGATGAAACATGGGTCCATCGCTTCACACTCGAGACAAAAGAACAATCAAAACGATGGACTCGAAAGGGAAACCCGGCTCCAAAGAAGGCGAAGAACGTTTCATTTGCAGGCAAGGTCCTGGAATCGGTTTTTTGGGATGCGCGTGGAATAATTTTCACTGACTATTGAAAAAGGGAAAACTATCAACGGCGAGCATTATGCGAACTTATTGCAAAGTTCGAGCGAAGAAGTCAAGGCAAAACAGCCGCATTTGACTAAGCAGAAAGTGTTGTTTCATCAAGACAGCGCACCGGCTCACAAATCCGTTATTGCAATGGCTAAAATTAATGAATAAAAGATTGAACTGCTATTCTCATGCACCTTATTTGCCAGATTTAGATCCCTCGGATTATTTTCTGTTCCCAAACTTCAAATAATGGCTCAGTGGTCAACGACGATGAAGAAGTGATGTCGACAGTTAATGGCTATTTTATTGGGTCGGATACTTCTGGAACCGTCCTCGTATAAATATAAAATAATGCATATAGATGTAGTAAGTAAATAACCTAGACTAAATTTATTGCAATGTTTTGGAATTGATAAACATACAAAATTTAATAACTTATTATAATAAATAAACAAACAGAGATAAACGATTTACTGTTACTAAATTTGTTTGTGTAATAAAAAAGTTTAATATTCCATAAGAACGTGCTTTCAGCACTATTTTAATTTGTCGTTTAGATCATAAGTTAAGTACGTATTGTACAGTATACCAACAATGTTCCAAAATTGAAGAAGCTACAATGTGATGATGACAATTGTTGTGTGCAATAATTAAGAAAATGGAATAAGTGAATAGTAAAAACTTTAACAATCTGCATATTTAATATTTGTCCTTAATATGAATTTTCACTAAGGAAAGGACTTAATCTAATAATTCAAAGGTAGAGTTCTAGAGACTTTTTAATCATACCATGTATATTATGTAATAACTGGATGATTACTTTTTTTCGTTGCATTTTGAAGTACTAATGACAATATATGCATTTTATCCAGCAAAAGCATCAAAATTGTAATATAATCGGAAAAGCTTCGTTTCATATTTAATGTCAAAATCTGATTGTAACACAAAATATGAGAAAACGTTTAATTATGAAAGCTAATTTTGTAAATGAAATATCGGGTTCGACGGAAATTAGATGCCGCTTTAAAAGCGAATTAATGATTCCGATTTACCTAATTTTCCTTGTCAATCATAATTAATTCTTTATTTAAAATTTTATGTAATACTTTGAGTGTTGACTTTTTTCAAATTTAATTTCACCTTTTCCGAGTATGGAATTTAGTAACCTACTTTGTATGACTGGATATGTTTATTGCAACTACTTATTTAACTGTTCTGCTGCATTAGTGGTGTTTCTTATTCGAAACGGCAATTAGAGCGACTTGGTGCAGTATCGATTTAGTTCTGTATGAACATATCCGTCGACACGGTATTAATTTTTTTTTTGTCTGGTTTACATACTCGCCGTCGTAATTTTCGATTTGATTTACTGTAATTGTCGTATGAAATTCCTATTATTCCATTTTCCACTTTATAAGTTTGTGTAAAAGTTCTATATAAATGAATAATAGAATATAATCACGTGACGGTTACGTTCTGTGATTGTACACCATAAAGAATCGCTCAAAAAATAGATAAAAATGTTAAATCCTCGTGGATAATGAACGTTCTGAACTTTGTTATAAATTTTTCTTATTTTAAAGGGGTCTGCAGAATACTCAATTTCTGACGGTCACGCAAAAGTGTATTTGTTTCTTTTACTCCGCTTATTTTGATTATTATAATGTGTTTATGGTCTTAAAGAAAACACATCACTTTTATATTTTACATTAATTACAATGACAATTTAAGAAAACACAGATTATATTCATTGGGATGCGGAACCGAATGCCAGAAACGGATTTGTTTTGTAAAAGAGAAGCGAAATAATATTACGGGTTTTATTTCTTATACATTTGTGAAATGTTGGGTTAGACAGTATGCTAATGAATATCGTTAGCTGGAGTGTTATTCCTGTGCGCTGAAGTGTACAATTCTATTCACTAGTGCTCTCCATTCCTACTTGTTCTAGATAATCTCTCTGCTTCATTTCAGGTTATCCCAAATTGCTTTAACTCACAAGGCTATAACTAAGGAACGTTTCGTTGCAATTTCTAAGTTCGTCTTTCTCCGCTTTATCTTTATAGTCGCTGCTATTTTTTTGTCGTTGAAAAATATTTAAGACTTGCAGCGGATGTATTTTATGTAAAGGGTCTTTCATTAAGTGCTTCCTATCTTTAAATTTAAATACAACAAAGTGTGTGTGAGATATCATCGAAATTTTTTATTATTTTTTTATTATTATGTATGGAA
Source organism: Dermolepida albohirtum (assembly GCA_031893035.1). Lineage (NCBI taxonomy): Eukaryota > Metazoa > Arthropoda > Insecta > Coleoptera > Scarabaeidae > Dermolepida > Dermolepida albohirtum. Next base: position 162,963 of record JAVIWB010002956.1, read on the forward strand.
TATAACATCGTGCAAATGTCCCCTGTGGCTTCTTCGGGTAGCGTGTATCCGAAATGTCCAATTTTCCATGACTCTGGGGCATAAATCAGGTTGAATTTGACCGATGGCATCGGTTATGTTCGCTTTGAGGTCGCTGTGGTATCTAGCTTATTCGCATAGGCCTGTGACTTAAGAAAACCCCACAAGATAAAGTCTAACGGGGTAAAATCGCACGATCTCGTGCAGAATGTCCAATGTGGCATGAGCTGTGTGGTACGTAGCGCCATCCTGTTGAAACCACATGTCGTTGGTGTTCACACATTATTAATAAATAAATATTAATATACGGAGAAGGGGTTGTAATGGATACTCGTCATTGGTGTGAGGGCGGATTAATAATTAGTGAACCTGAGAAAAATGGATAATCCTTCAAAATGTAATTATCAAAATTTGTGTTCATTCTTACAGTCAAGACGCGTGCTTCTGAATAGAAAGTAAATTGTTTTTAGCATGCTGTGTATCGTGGAAGAATTAGAGCACCGATCGCTGATTAACATTTTATTTTTAAAGAACACAACAAACGACGAAATCAAAGCCGAGTTGGAGTCTATTTACGAGGAGTAATCTTTATTAACTGCAACCATAAAACGTTGGGTATCTGAATTTAAATATAGCAGAACAATTACATTTAATAACCAATGTATAGGCGCTCAAAAGATATGTGTAGTTCAGAAATTATTAAGAAAGTATATAATATGGTGTTAAATGATCATTAAATAAATTTAAGTGAAGTAGCAGAGGTTCTATATTTCATATGGATTAGTATCGATTTTGCGTAATGCATGGAGTACGAATAAAATATGTGTAGAATACGAAAGACTTTTGGCAGTGAATAATAATGATTGATACAATTTCGATACATTATTATATACCAAAATGAAATAGCAATGGATACAATGGACTAAGGCTAGTACAAGTGCTCCGATGAAGACAAAGACCTTACTCGGAAGATTATGGCTTATCGATTATCTTTAAAACGCGATAACAAATGAGATACTTACTGAGACTAACGCATATTCTAAACAGTTTCATAAAGCTAATTGTTTTGAAGGATTTAAAAGGCTTGTGGTGGACTAAATGTAATGCGTTACAATGAGAATTTTTTTTAACTGCATTTATTGAGCAATCGACCATAGAGTAATAAGCTACTGACTTGATATTAAATGACTTGAGTAGATTGATTCCATTGATCCCATCCACGCAATATTGATATTGTAATTTTAGGATTAAATTAGCAACCAATTATACAATACATGGCTCACATTACGCACTAATTCAGCTTAGTCACAAGGTCTGAAGGTGCAATTCTCTTCATTCTTCCCGTTTCCCTTGTTGGTTTGAATATTTTTTGACCAGCACGTTGGAATGCTGTAACAGTCTTTGGTATTTGGCACTATATTACGTTATGACACTTTTAACAGAAACAATGGGAGTATTTCGTTGAATAACACAGCTGGGTACATATCTTGGGGTATTGACCATGACACCTTATTATGGAATCTCCGCAAGATCTCAATGTTTGAGTTACTGGTAGTTTGTCAAAGCTGAATGCCATATGACCATATCGGCTTGAAGACGACTGTATACAGCAATAATTTGTTTTCGATAGATAATTGTGATCTGCCTCTGATAAGCCAATACATTTAATTCAATCTGATGCCGATGCCTAGCCGTTTTCTTTTTGTGAAGTATCTGTCAAGTAAGTCGCCTGTCTAGATAAATACCAAATTGTTTTGTATTGTTAGTTTGAAGGAGTTCGCAGTTGATTTTATTGTTTGGACATTAACTTTGGCGCAATGTAAAGGTGATATGTGTAGATTTTTATTTTATTGTCTCGCATGCCTCAATTCTTGAATCAGTTTTGGATATTATCCAAGTTGGTATAAGATTTTGTGAAGCAGTTGCTGGATCGGTAATTCGAGGATTGTCGTGTCATCAAGATATGTAGCCACCATTGTCATAGTGTGGGATAGGTAGGTTTTCACATTGTGAAAATGTTCGTCATACTACACCTTATCAAAGGCTCGAGATGTGTGCAAAAAAGTCGCAGAGCAATATCTTTTAACTTTAAGATCTTGTTTGTTTCGAGATTAGAATTGACGTTCTGGAATATTATTTCTTTTCAAGAAGAACATATTGAAAAATATAATACTTTTTGCCATAAATTTGTGTTTTCTTGTCTAGTATAATTAATTACTGATCCACCCTTCGAATATGATACAATTAATCATCTTCAAATGTTTTATATGCCTAAAACAGGTTATACTTTGGAAGGCTTTTATAAATTTGACTCGAAAATGTTGTCTGAAATGAATATTGATCGAAATAAAATAATCAGATTTTTTCGTACTTAAAATGTAGTCACCAAATCCAAGATATATTATTTCAATTAACTTGAATGAATTTTTGATTAAGGTGAAGTAAGAAAAATTTGTCGACGTAATTACTGAAGCTCTACGCCGTCGATTTCTTGGGGAACGAACCGAAGCAATCTGAAGGGAGAGTTGTGATTACACATTATATATAGCAACTCAATCTTATTTTAAATTCGATAATTTATTATTCAGGTTTAATTACACTGCGAACAAAAAATAGGTGAGATGTTAGATGATATAGAACTCCATTAGAGGTAGAATCTACTACTACTCTGTAGTTACAGATACCGCCCTGTTCGCGTACAACTGGGAAAATGTTTAATTATTCAAATGGAATTGCCATTACGAAAATTTAAGGTGTTGTTTTTGCAATCGTAAATGTAAATTGGAAAATTTGTTACACGTGGGCTTCTATCTATGTTGCATTGTATTTCGATGGGGTCGAAAAAATGAATAGCCCTTCAGTATATTTAAAGATGTAGTTTAATTATTTAGATGCTTCTAGTCTATCGATTAAGTGATATATCCAGGCGATAAAGGTTCTCTTTCACGATAAATAGCGTCATATTTATTAAATAGTATCAATTATAAGAATATTTTGCTTCTTTCTAATTTATACTTAAATTTGAACATTTCGTAATGAAAAGGAAAGCCGAAGAATATTGTAGAAATTAATATTGTATTGATACATATATTTTAGGATGCAGCAAAAGATGTTAAGAAAACGTTTACTGAACTACAAAATAAGTGATAATGATAAATAATGGAATTATATTATTTCTAAGCTTATTATATATTATTACAAATATTTAGCTAAAAATTTTAAAATAGTATCGCCTGTAAAATAATTTAAAATTATTTTTGAAGATCCTATTCAAAAAGAAAAGTATATTTAATTTGGGAAAGAACCTGAAGCTTCAATTTCTGCATCGCTAACAGAAAATATTTTTGTTGAGTTGCCTTAATAATACCTAAAAATGTTTGAAGTAGTGAATAAAAGGGCGTTGTTAGTAAAATGAAAACTAATATGTTTAAATGTTGCTTTGAAGATAGTTAATGGTTGCATTTTTTGGAAAGGTTGTGTTGAGCTAACTGTTATTGGTTAGAAGGCTCTGGCATCGGAATCTCTGTTTTCTTCTATCTCTTGACCCATTATTCGTCCTCTGTAATAGAGGGTCTCCAAAGACATCATCCAGCCAATTTTTTTAGTAAATGCGATAATGTCCTAAAGAGGCACTTCTGGTATCACAGTCAATTCTCTCTGGTTCTCCCAGCATAAATTTTCTTATGGACGATAACGATGTGTACTCGAATAGGAAATGCTCAATCGTCTCGTATTCCTGGTCACACCTCTGCATAAACGTGTCGCAGTACATGCCATGCGATATAGATGTTTTCTTAGCTGGCAGTGTCTAGTTATAATATTTGTTGTCAAGCGAAGACATTATTCTGCTTACTCTCAGGTACTGTATACAATAGTTGCGTTTGGATAGTTTTCATCCTATTTTTAATGAAGAGAGAGATAATTTTGATTTGTTCTGCTATAGTAATTATTGTAGGATTTAAGAAGAGCTTGGGTCCATATAATACGTTTCACCATATCATCTACAAAGTTGTTGATTATGATATTATTGCATAAACCTGTCTTCTTCAGATTATAATGGCAGTTTAGTAAGAGCCTTAACGTGCTAATGGGCTTAATATAATATATTTTTTTAGTTTGTATTTACTTTCATGTTTTGTCCTATAATTAGGAAATTCTGTTGAACCATAAAGACTTATTATTATTTATTATTAATCAAAGCTGTTACTGCCTGACTGTTATCGCTGTATGTTGTTATGTTTTTGGTCTTTATACCAAGGTTCGGTATTGTTTAGTCAGTGAGGATTAGTGACACTATCTCTATTTGAGAGACAGAGATTTTTTCCCCAATTACTTTGAGCCGGAAGTCCTTAAAATATAAGTCAACTCTTGTACCCTGTAGGTTGGTTTTCTAATGTAGCTCCCAGAGACGTTGCCGTACTCCACCGTGACTTACTGTTTTGTTTTGATTAACGCCAACAGCAAGTACCCGGTTCTGGTTGCCTACTCTCTCTGAACAAATATATCCAGTGACAGTGAAAAATACTATCTTGGATAGATCGACAGATAGTTTGTTCTCATTACACAAACTTTCTAACGTTCTGAGTTCAGTTTGCATTTTTTCACAAAGAACGCTTTGAAGCGTATACATATCGTCCGCATAACCTACAACAAAGAAACATTCCATGTCTGTTACTAAATTCCAGAGCGCTGATAATATGCTTCCCTGAGAATAAACTCTGGCCACCAAATCTCTGACATTTTCAGTTCATTCAGTTCCACGTTAGCTGTTAGCTGCTCTTTTAGTGAACATGTTATTGATCCAGTCGACAATAAACAATAGTCGATGATATCTTGTAATACTTAAAAGCTGTTTTAACCTTGAAGAAGGTAGTTTCATCAAATTCCCTTAATATATTCACAACCTCTCCCAGAGCGGACTCTATTTTCTAGCGATCTCTCTATCTTGCCCATTATAAATTTGTTGTAAGGTTATTTTACTTTAAAAACAGGAAAAAGTGTGTGAATACAGCTTGAACGCCTTATGTTAGAAGCACAAAGAACCACTTATAAAATTTTAGCGCGATTTTGTACATGGATTGAATTGTTTCATTAGAGTGTAGCCATTTCAAGGAATTCCTTTTAGAATTTACTAATATGTAGGCGATTTATACAAGAACGATAGTTTAGTGATGGAATAGGCAGAGTTATTTCCACTATGTACCTATTCCTGATGAAATTTCGTCAACATATAGATTATTTTATTTTCAGACAATATTTCAGAAGTACGGTACTGATAATATAGTGTTAGGGTAAATATTCTTGTGTTCAAGAAAATGCAGTTTTATTTCCATAATAAGAACTACCTATATTATTTCCTTCCAAATCTACATACTTTGTCCAGAGATAACATTGTTCGAAACCTTCGAATTAGGTTCAATTCCAGACATTCTTTTATTTGAGTCAAATTTTACTCCAGTCAGAACAATAGGGAATGGTGAGTAACGTATATTTGGAAGTAATTTGTAACGTAAATCAGGGATATTTAGCTATGCAACTATTAATGAATGAGTTGGGCTATTGTCGTGACTGAGCAGAATTTTTTTCTTTGCATATTTGCGAAGAAAATATCCATCATGTTTCCGTTTTTAATTTAAACGTGCAAATTTTTAAGTAGTGCACTCCTATGGTGGTTCTCCTTTGCTCAAAAATAGGCGACGAGTATTAATTGTACCACGTGTACCTCAGAAAAACCGTAACCATTAATCATTACATAACCAATTAATGTAACTGCTCATGTCCATTGTCTAGTTGTATTATCTCGAGAATGTAATGATCAATCCAGATTTCATCAATAGTTATGAAGCGGCGCATAAATTCAAATAGTTTACAGTGGAAAAATTCTACATCACTGCTTTGAAATATTTATTCTTTGATGTTGATCGAGGCACCTATTCGGTTTAGAGCTTTTCTATAAGTAAATCCTCGTGTAAAATTAATCTTACCCTTTATAATGTTCACTAGCTCCCACACCTTGATAAGTCTTATTCAACTGGATTGTAAACTTTTTCAGTAATATTATGTTGTTGTGCCTAATTTTAGTAATCTTGAATCAACGTACGACTACGATTAAATTCTTGCGCCCACGTTTTTACTATTGAGAACGAAGTGGTGCTTGTCTTTACCAAGAGCTAATTCGACTTGTGTTTTTATTTCAGTTGTTGCTAAACCTTTTAAAACAAAGTTTTTAATTACTACCAGGCACTAAAGTTATCTACAAATACACAAAAGACGTTTATTTCAAACTCTTATGAAAACTTGTTCGATGTACATTAATGAATGGTTGGGACATATAAAATATATTGGTATCCAATATCAAATTCTGGTCATCCTTGATTTGCTTTCTGTTGTCTCGTGAAGCGATTTTTTGTCATAACTTTTTTTTATAGAACAACACTCTAGGTGCATAGTTATGATGCTTATACCATAAAAGTGAATATCGGTAATCTTCTTGGATTGTTCATTTCTTCGTGTTCTGAGTATTTTCTACATTATTAGATTACCTCTCTTTCTATAATATATTTATAAAATGATTTTCTCTTATTTTGTTTGGTATTCATCGCTGTATTAATTTTTTGGATTATTCTGAGGATACGACTTCTAAAAGTGAGTATTATAAATGCTTTGCAAAAGAATAGTTTACGCATACATTTCCGTTAAAATTTCTGCAAATCTTGTTAATTTTGTTGCTAATTTAGTATTATCTCTTACTTGTTCAGTTTTATCTATGCAAATCAGAGTTTATTGATCTGTAAAATATATCGCTGAAATGATGTCATAATTATTTATATCTTTTATACTTCAGTTTTGGACGTATCCTTTTTATAATTAACCTTATGCATAGTTCAATACATCCACATCTATATTTTTGAGTGAAAATATTTAAAAAATTTGGAATTCATTTTTATTAAATTTCTACAATATATTTAATATAATATTAACAAAATGTAGACCGTTAAATTTTAAAAGATAAATTGAAAATTTATTATTTAAAAATATTCTGTTTAATTAAAGCTAAGACAACAGTTAAAGTTTTAAAACCATAAATGATATTACAAGATGATTAATGGGGCAATGAATTTTTACTTTACTGATACATAATAAAGTATTTAAAGTGGAAGATGGAATAATAAATATTTTTTGTCTACTAGTAACCTTATTTTTTAATGTATTCTTATTTCAAACAATTTTTCCTATGCTCCTTAACCTCAAATCTACTTGACGTGGATTTTAGTGTATTTTTTGAACTGATTCTAGTTTAGATATTCGTTAATATATCGTATATTATAGGAAATATGTTTTCTTAATTCCTTATTATTATTATTAGACAGCTGTCAAAATTACAAACGAAAAATATTTTTAAAGATTCTCTCTTTGATTTTATTTCAAATGCAATTTCCTTAGGCGAGATTTACTATGAATATTGAAATGTCAACAGACTATAAAATCGCTCAATATAAAATACTGCAAAATTAGTTAATATATAATCTATATATCAATATCCATAAATATTGATAAATAAGGCTGTGGAAAAGTTGTTACACTTTTTTTCTAAGCTTTTGGTAAGTCAATGATATTTTACACGTTTTCTTTTTGCAATTTTTCGGTGAGATTCAGAATTTCCCGTTCGTAGGACATATATTTACTAAAACTCTAGGTATTAATTCACAGCCTCATCGGAGTTGAACGTTACTTAATGCAAGAATGTTAGAAGAGAATGAAGCAAGTGGAAGGAACAAGGAGTAGCGGCACATTCATCCAAGGTTCAATAATTTTTGACCGGTGATCAAATTTGTGTGGGCCCTCATGTTGTTGTGATGAAATTCCATTCTTTTACAATTAATTAGCTCTTAACCTTTTTGGTTGATGGATTTGTTCAAACTCTCTAATTGCTGATAATATATCCTTGCAATAATTATGTCATTCCAGGAAAAACAATACTTGTAAAATCCTATCACTTTGATGAATATCTGCCTTCGATCATGTTCGAGGCAAATCTTCAGGTCGAGATTAAGATCGTTGTTTTAAACAATCTACTTCCATCACCAAATACACAGGCCAACCAATAAATATTTTTTAAAAACTTTTTTCAAAGTTCAATCTGTTTCTTATGTATTTTGGTGTGCTGAATCCAAATTTTCAATGAGTTTTTTTCTACCACATACCAATTTTTTATCTTTTGTTGTGTATGATGGTATTAAAGTATATATTTAAGATTTAAAGGTACGTAATTTATTATCAGAGCATAATTGAAAAATCTAACATTTTATTATTACAATGGTAGTGTAAGTTTGAATATGAACAGTTTTTTACTCATTAATCTAAAGTTTTGTATTTCCTCAAACTCTTCACGGTAAAAGTTCGAGTAGTTTTTCCTTTTATATGATGCTTCTGGAGTTGCTCAAAGAAGGATCCAACAGTAATCTCCCATCATGTTGACATTCCAACGACCCTGATACCATTTCCCCATCTCTTTCATATCTTGGTGGATACCTTTATTCCTCACTTACAACTCCAAGATTATCAGTGAAAAAATTTATATGTGAGTGTAAAAAATGCACCTGCAGATTAGAGAGTATATGCCTTCGTGATTTTCTTTATATTAGTCACGCAGATACTCGAAAGTGCATTTCGAGCATTTACTACTAATTAGGTGTAGAGACCAAGGTATTATTATACGCTTACAATGCATAAATAACGTAAACAAGCGAGGAAACTTTACGTCCTGTGGTATTTTAAAGTTCATTTTCGGATTCTGCACGTCAAAAAACATACAAGGGAGCCAAATTTATAAAAAAGGCTTTTTCATAGTTGGCCTGTGTTATCAATCGTTTCAGAAAAATATAATTTAAAATTAAATTATATTTTTAAATTATTTTATTAAATATATAGGGTAATTCCGGGGATAGATTTAATTTTTATAACGCAAATATTACTCAAATTGTTACCTTAAGACTTATAAGTCGTAATTCGAATGAGAAAAAAACTCATCAAAGATAGGAATTCATTATATTTTAAAAATTTATTTATTTAGATTTGTTTACATGCTGTAGACATTTCAATATTCTTAAAAAGTAATAATTCTAAACGTGTAGTAATATAATAGTAACTCCTAGATATTTAGAACTAATATACTTGAAATTACCTGTGCCTGACTGAACGTAGTATTTAATGTATCGATTAGATATCCTGAGATTTATTATTTATTGCTACTTTCAAGTAATTAGCTTCTTTATTCAAAACAGCTGCCGAATAAATTGGAAACAAAATAGGATTACAGTGTCCGATGAAACACGCTCAAGAAAATACAGCCAGCTTCCAATTTACCCTGAAAATATTTTACTTCGTTTCAGATTTTGACTACTGTCATGCGATTGCGACATGTGCTTTGTAAATTTTTTTTCTTCATTAAACATTATTCTTCTAGATTTAATGATGTTTCCTCGAGATTGTTTGGAGATTTATATTCTATAATACGAAATTTTTTTGAAACTCCGCCTATAGGCAGACATATTTACATATTATACCAATACATTGTATACACGTATACCGTAAAATTTTAAAATTTGTTTTGTAAAATCACATTTATACGAAATTTATATCAACACATTCATACATACACACATGTACACTTCCATGATATATGTAACTGAAATATTTGCAAGATTTATGTCACTGTTTTATCTCTACCTTCCGTAATGAACGTATGTCTGTCTTGTGTGTTTGCTCGCCGATTCGCCCGCACTGCGCATGCTCTATATAGAGAACAAAGGTACGTAGTCTGCACCATTCTCTATAGAGGGCATTAGTGATAATAGCATGTGACTATATTGTGAATGTCGTCATTGTTATTGGTTTTTGTTTCTAAATGTATTGTAGGGTCAATGTTGCATGGTGCATTTTCCGAACGTCTGCAAAACTATCATGATTTTTTGTTGAACTGAATACATGTCAATGTATACCATAAGAATAATTTATCTTCGCAAATGTTTGAGAATATTAATAACATATGAGAAATTCAACAAATTGAATTAACAATAGAACGAAATAATAATTTTGAATATGTGTGTATCACTGACTGGTTTAATAATTAATCTTTATAAATATGTGAAAATGACTCGTGTTGAATATACATATTATTTTAGTACTCATAAAGCATTTTTCTACATAAGGTTTGCTTTTCTACACTGAACTTCAAAAAAACGTAGACGAGATGTATATTCTTTGTCTTATATCAATTATAATACTAACTAATATAATAAGTATAATATTTTTACGACTCAACACCTCTATGGAATCTTATTATTTTTCTAGTCATAGTAGATAATACGGCAATCAACCGCAAATGCCAAGCTAATTTAATAATAATGTTAAATGTTTCTCTGCGCTAGGATAAGGAAGTATGATACAAATAGTACAAGTACGAATCATAAGCCAGTGTTAAAAAATTTGGCAGTTAAGTTGTATTAAATACTAAAAAGGCACATCATGTTTCTATGAAGAAGAGCCTAATTTTTTCTGATAATGATAATAATAATATTGCTTTTATAAAGATATAAAGCATCACAAAGCTTGCATTAACTTATCGTTTCATGATATTTAACACCTCAGTATCAGCCGCAGTATCAAACTCATAGAAGTTGTGGGTTGAGTGAAAGTTTCCCGGCGTTAGGCTGCGGAAATGTGCGAAAATCTACACCATGATATGTAATAACATTTATTAGTGCCAAATGGTAACCTTAGGTACGGAATAACAAAAGAAAAACGTGTGTGGTTCCATATTTCCTATTCACGTGAATATAATAAACGAAATTCATTAGAAAAAATATCCGTATAAACTTTTGCTAAACATGGACACATCCCACAAGCTAGAGCTAAATACATGACATTAGTCCCAAAATGAGACACTAGATAAATGTGGTCTCGATTGTAGCACAAGCACACATTAACAAACACGAGCAGTAGTCTTATTACTAATTAGTATCGAAACCCATTTATACTGCTAGGTATTTGGTTGCAGTTTTTCATGACGAGTTTTTACCTTCTTTTGTTTAATGTCTTTTTTTGCTTCATTCCAAATTATTCCTCTAGATTTTAGGGTTTACCTTACCTCACAGTTCCAACTCTTTTTGAACTTTCCTCGTTTTCCTTTTTCTGTCCAATTCAGCTTCCCATGTCATTTTTAGCAAATTATCTTCCTTCATTCGTATCAAGTGATCTTAATTAAACCAACCAAGTTTCGTGTTCTAAAAAGTCGTGATATTAATGAAATTTTTATTTTTCTTAGAACTTGTTATTTTGGATTATATGTTCTATTCAGTATTCATAACTAGTTATCGGCAAAAAAGCGGTTTTATGTATTTGTATCTTTATGTTTTTGCTACCTTCCCTTATTTAAAAAGACTAGTTTGCGAGCATTAAATAATTTACTTGTTGTCATTATTCTGTTGCTAATATCCACTTTCAAAATTCCATTGCTTTCAAGAATTGTATCCAGATATTTTAAAGTTCTAGTTGTATTAATGATGTGTCTGTCTATGATTAATTGTATATCAGTATCTTCTCTTCGTCATGACCTTCGATTTATTAAGTTAATTTTCATTTCGTATTTAATGCCTCTATTATTTTCGCTGTGGGACACCAGTGTCAAATCATTTGCGTATAACAGATTTTTTGACTATAATTGGCTCTAGACACCTGACTCCCATTCTAAATCCTTTCATCTTTGTGTCTGTTATTCTATAGATTTCATACACCGATAAGATAACAAAGAGTGGATTGAGTATTCCTCTTTGCCTTACTTCTTTAAATGTCTTAAAAGTTTCGTGCATTTCTGTTTCCTTTGTAAATACTCTGTATTGCTTGTATTAGTGTTCCTGATATTTCCTGATGATTTAAAAATAATGTAGTTTAGATGTCCTTCACGACTTTGGATGATAGAATGCATCTGGAGGCCCAATTTTCGATTTTTTTCACATATGTCGTACCGTAAGTTTTGTATGGTGTGTTGAATGTTCCGGTTAAAGTCGGGAATTGTCATGGCTTATATTTGTAAACCCTCAATTTCGCAAAACTGGACATAATCGCGTGGTCTTTATAGTCAGTTGGTATTAAATATATAACTTATTTTTCGAAAACAAGTATCCGGGAGACTGTTGTTTCAATAACTCAAATGTTTAACGTACTGTGTGATAAGTTGCATAATTTTGTTGAAAGAAAACATTGTTTACTTCAAAATATTTGGACCGAAGATATTCCGTTAATATCTCTGTGTATCGCTCGTTATTAACAATATCACAATTTTCGCCATAATCTTCAAAGCCTTAAACCCATCGGCTACACCAAACAGTAAGCTTCTGAGGACAAAGAGACAACTTGTCTATTAATTTAGGATTTTCGTCAACTCGAATCCTATCGTTTCGTCGAATATTTGTTTAAGAATTCATTTGAGCAGAAATACATTTCATCAGAAAAAATATTTCTTGAAACGTGAATCGGTTTCACACTGCTCAAGAACCTAGTTTACGAAGCTGCATGTAAATTATGATTTGCAGGTCTCCGTTCTTGAGTTAACTAATTCATACAGATAGAATAGCCGAGTTTATGAGAACGACGTGGAATAGATTCGATTCATCTCTTCATTTTGCCTTACAGCAACGATGTGCCGTCTATATCGGGGAGATACATAGATGTTGACTTACTTGCAACTGAGATAGTTTATTTGGACTTCTTAATTGAAAGATAAACAAACTGTTTGTTTAGTTGAAGACGGTGATCGCAAATTTCTACTAAACGCAGCCGAGTAATAAGGTGCTTATTGGAAAGCATTTTACATTTTGCGTTTGGAACGGGTTAAAACTGTGTGTTTCTAAAAGAATATTCTTGTAAAAGTTTTTTTCCAGATAACTACTGCATTTCCTATATATTGTACTGTTGCAGTTAAATTGGTGAGACTTTTTAGAAATGAGTCTTAAATAGGTATGGAAAAATATATAGTTTTATACAGAAATTATTATAACCAAGGCAAGAATTCTTAATGGAGTATGTATGTTATTTTCATTAGCTTTGAAGAGAAAATATTAGATAGTATATACGAGTACGTATGTATATTGACATGATGATATAAGAATTTTATATTTTTTAAAAGTCACTGCAGTCATTTTCGAATGCATTATTAATTGAGGCACGTGTAATCTTTCTCTACGAAATTTCGTGCCATGAAATCGCGTATACCCGAATTAATATTTCATGTGACATTTATCGCAGAGATCAAAGGAAAGTATGTAGTTTTCAATACAGTTCTATGTATGTATGGACAATAACGGATTTCACAAGTTGCTTTAATATATAATTCTAAAGAATTTGTTGATCTTTTAAAGGGAAGGTGCTGCTATACATGTAAGGAGTGTTTCAAATTTCGTGGTCTTTTTAAGAATAAATAAAATATAGATAGCGCACTGAATTTGTAAAAATGGCTTCGTACACGGTACAACAACGCGTTCAAATTGTTGAATTATTTTATGAAAATCAGCGTTCTAAGAAAAGAGTTCTTAGAAAATTACGTGAATATTATGGTTTACATCTGAAAGCACTATTGGTCGAATTATTAAAAAATTTCAAGAGACCGGTTCCGTGGAAGATCAAAAAAGTGAAAAATACAGTCGTAGTGGTCGTTCACAAGAAAATATTGGTTTGGTTCGTGAAAGTGTTGCCGAAGATCCTGAAATGTCCATTAGACGACGTTCACAACTTAGACTTAGTTCATCAACAACATGGTATATTTTACACAAGGATTTAGCTCTGAAGGTATATAAGGTTCAAATAACACAGGAACTGAAGCCATTAGATCATTTAAAACGTCGTTCATGTGTAAATTTCATCAATGAACAACCAGCTGATTTTTCTCAAAAAATAATGTTTTCCGATGAGGCACATTTTGAACTTGGTGGCTATGTTATTAAACAAAATTGCCGTATCTGGGATGACGAAAATCCACGAATTACCTATGAGAAACCTATGCATCCTAAACGAGTTACTGTTTGGTATGTATTATGGTCAGGTGCTGTAATTGGACTTTACTTCTTTGAAAATGCTGCTGGTCAAGCTGTAACTGTCAATGGTAATCCATATCGTCGGATGATAACCGAATTTTGGCGGCCTGAATTGATGAGTATTGATCTAGAGGATCTGTGGTTTCAACAGGATGGCGCTACACCTCACTGTGCACTTAAATGAACAGTTGTATAAATAATGTAGCGTTTTTAAATTTGACAGTTGACGTTATTAGGAAATCAACTACCGATGCGCTATGAAAATATTCTGAAACTACGGCGTCTACGCGTCAGTGCATGGATTTTTCAGTACATCCTTGTAGTTTACTAAATGTAACAGAATGTTCTGTGTCATCAGGAAATAAGGTGAACTTACTCACACTTATGTTGCGAGAATTATTATTAAAGTAAAAAAAGTACAAGGACCAAGCCCTGCAAAATTCCAATCTTAATTATAAGCTATCCAACACGTGCGTTCTGTACTGTTCATAACACTGTAAAATTACCATGAAGCGTCTGAATACCTTTACGTACATATTTAATTGCAATCCGAACTGCAACGAACAAAATTTGTATTTTTTCTAAGAAACCGAGTTGCTTTTAAGTTTTGTGTTTCCTTAAATATGTTTCATATTAACAGAAAAATTAAGTAATTCTTGTATAAAGGTAGGGTTGCAAAAAGCTACGTCAGGATAATAAAATATGTAAATCAAGTTAGTATACGAGGTGTAGAAATTAAATAACGAGACTGGTTTGAGAAATATTATTTATTCCAAATAAACTTGTATTTAACTTTTATCCTCTTTAACATGCTCTCATCTCCTATCTATACACAGCTGTGTACGTGTCTTCCATTGTTTAAAAAAATGCTGTTTTTCATCAGTTGTCACCCTCTTCAACAACTCTGCCGTTTTTGCTTTTACATCTTCAATAGACTCAAAATGTGTTCCCTCTAATGCACTTTTCACTTTTGGGAACAGATACATGTCATATTGTGCGAGATGTAGTGAATACGGAGGATGATCAAGCCTAACAATACCCTTGTTCGTTAAAACCTGCTTCACAGATAGGACATTTTTGCATTTTGGTCATGTTTAATTCATCATGCAAAAGTGTCTTACTGTCACTTTGTTAATGTTTACCATATCGGCAATCATCCGAATGTTCAGACGTCTGTCTTTCCCTACAGTTTTATTAATTTTCTGAACGTTCTTTTCAGTTTTTGCAATCGACCACTTCGCGACCTTCAGAAAACCGTTTGTGTTAATTCGCTGTTCGATTTTTATGTCAACCATTATAGCACTACTAAGTAACAATTTTCTCTACGAGTAAAGCTGGAAAGTAAACTAAAGCAAACACAGAGACGAAACTACGGGTTATTGTTTGGGAAGTATCAAGGTCAATAACATTCCAAGTACGGACTCGCCCTATGCGGCTGCGCGATGGAGTCAATTTTAAGCGCGCTAATTTCATTTACCAGTTTAATTACAAATTAAAATTTTTTGATATGAATTAAGATATTCATAATATTCTCCTATTTTTAGTGGATTGTAGAGACTATTGGTCAATGAGAATTTTTTCTAATATTGAATTACTTCAGATATTGTAAAATGTTTAGTAATATTATGGAGACAAAATAGTGAAGTAGTAACTCTTTAGTCCTAATTTTCAATTTTTACAAGAAAACAATAATAATAACACAATTAATTGCTTTAAACTATTTTAAAATTTAATTTCTTAACTATTTTCATAAACTCAAAATAACAACATAAATAAGAAATCTATAAAAGGAAAAATAAATTTTAACATCAGTATTTTAGTTTAGCTTGCCTGGACTAGTTAAAGAAACGCTGAAATTTTACTGCTATTTTCCATGATATTTAATAATACTGTAAATAATATATGACAACTATAAATTTATTTTATTTTTAAAGTACGTACTCTATAAACTGGTAGATATAAATCATTAAACTAGAGTAGCAAAAAGATTTGAATCCATCGCTTTAGTACAAAATCTGCAAAACTTTATTATTATAAAGAGAAAGGAGTTGCCAAATTCGCATGGATTTTTATTTCTCTGGTAATGAAAATTTAGTTACAGTAGCAACAATAATAATATGTAAATAGGTAACTGAAAATGTAATGCACATATTTGTCTTTTTACAATTTCAAAAAAAAAAAAAACCTTTAGAAAATTAAATATATTAGGTGATGGATTAAATTTATAATTTAGTAAAAATTTTTAATGATTCCTTGGCTTAAATGATATGCTGTTTATCTATATAGCTATTCATACTGTACATACTAACAGTGTAAAACAACTCAAACAAGTGAGTTTTGAATAAAAGTCCTCTTTATATTTCACTTTCAGGAAAGAAACAAGATGCTGAACATTGGTTCACAGTAAAGCTATACAGAACAAATGGCGAAACATTTTTCGAGGATGGTTCTATATATTTACTATATGTTAAAGTTCACACAATCATTGTGTTTGTGTGGATGTCAAACCACGAAATATTCTACACACATACACACTATGTTTGTATGTAGAATCAAGCTTTGTTCTGTCTAGTTTTACCCATATTTAACACTGTGTTTACTTCTTACTGAAGACGACAGCTTACTTGTCGAAATACCTATCTAGGATACAAGTACTAGTGAGATAAGAGGTTTTTATTATTTGTTTGAATATTTATTCAACCATAGTTTCAAATATAATCACAGAATAAAACAACTCCAAGGAAAATTTTGAGCTAAATTTTTAATAGAATAGTTATGAAAGAATTGAGCCATTACAAGTAATTTAGCAACATATACAAAACACAATATCTGATACTTCACGAGTATGTAAAGAGTAAATGGAAGATATCTTCCTCAACATTTAGAAATCCCTAATTCTTTGTGGCAGCTCTACTTTAGAAAGTTTTTGTACCTATCATATACTCTTTTTTGACAACAATATTTAATTATCTTTAAAGAAATTATCGTAAATTTCTATAAATTACGTGAATTCATATCTTGAATAATATTTTCTACCAAGAAGAAACCTATTTATAGATGGAACATTAGTTTTATTCTCTTCTACACTCCGCGCAACATGAATAGGACCAACTGCATATATGACATTTGTAGTTGGTATAAACATGGTAGCGGGCTGGAATTGTTATTTTCGAAAATAAGAGGGTTGATAAAAAGATGTATGTAGGTACCAAATATAATTTTTGTAAAAGTCAGTGCAAATGTACGTTACTAATGACAATAAGTAGAGTAATTAAACGCCACTTGAATACGACCAATCTACAAAATAAAAGATTCGTTTGCAATAACAAAATACTTTATTGTTCAATAATGAGTACTTTTGCCATTATTTCTTATAACCCCAAATAGTCGGGATGGAATGGAATTATACAGGGTTCTCAAGTAGTCAACGGGAAGTTCCGCCCAACTTCGTTTCAATTGGGTAGCATTGGAGTACAATTTACGCGACAACCATCCCCAAACATTTTCTATGATGTTCAGGTCGGGGGAGAGCGATGGCCAATCGAGAACCTCCATGCCTTGTTCTTGAAACCAGCGTCGAACAATGCGCGCGGTGTGAATACTGGCATTATCCTGTTGGAAAATAAATGGCCCACCTGCCATAACGTTGGAAAATTTGTCTTTCACCTGTTGCAGCAGCTGGACGTACTTTTCCGAATTCTGTCTGCCCTTCACTATTACTAAATCAACAGGTCTGTTATAGGAAACAGCTCCCCATACCATGACTGAACCAATATCGGCTCGCCTTCGTGACTGAATCACTTCATCTTTACGTAAATCGTGGAAATAATAAGAAAACCCATCCGGGCCATCTAAATTAAACTTCTTCTCGTCACTGAAAATAACAGTTTGCCATTCTCTTGTCCACCCCATTTTTGCTTGAGCAAGCTGAAGACGTGCAGTGCGCTGAAATTCCCTTAAAGGAGGCCGTCGTTTAATTTTCAAACGTTTTAAATGCGGACAGGTCTTCAGTAACTTCTGTACAGTTCTTACCGATGCATTCGTTCCAACGTTATTCGCGATTTGTCTTGCCGTTAATGCCGCATTCGATGCTTCGCGTAATATGGCTCGACGTTCTCTCTTTGTTGTAACGGATGTTGTTCGCCCTTTAAAACGTTTTCCATAATTCTCGGGATCCCTAATAAAATTGTTCACAACCTGGTGTGATCGACTTATTTTCTTTGCACTAGCCCTTGAGGAATACCCTTTCTTGATGGAACGCTTTAATTTTTCCAATTTCTTCCATACTTAAGCACTTCTGTCGTTCCATCGTTGCACAATACCCTTAATTACAGATGTTTGTTTATCCGGATACACGTTGTAACTCGACACTCATCCGGTAGCTTACTATTAAATACTGGTCGTATCCAACCGGCGCGGTGCATTTTATATGTATGTGGTACTTACGTCACCCAATGCATAACGTTAGGCACTATTTCGCAATAATGCGTATTTTTTGCCATATCATACCATTATAAACTTGCATTGTATTTTTAGTAAATGAATTGTTTTTCAAACCACCGAAAGCTTGCAACAAGTCGGGTGGTCCTATTCATATTGCGCGGAGTGTATTAGGACGTACCCGTCTAAAATTGAAAGTAGAATTATCGTAGACATAACAAACTACATCGCAACATGTATTATACACATCTAATTATATTTCATAAAATAAGAAATATGTTTGAAGCTTCAGAAGTTGACATTGTATATAAATTCGTAATATGACAATTAATAGATTTGTCACCTATTACAAAATACAAAAGATTTTAATACACATTCTGACAGGGCAGTAATTAATTTCGATTTTTTTCCAATTACATGACGGCTACAAGTTGAACATGGCTATTGACGCCTGAAAGTGAAATTACAGCAACTAGTTCATTAATTTGACGAGCCATCTGAATAATTTTATTATTTTAGTCTTGCAATATATGCAGATGAATTTAATGACAAATTTGATATATCGTGGAAACAAAGACGTTTTAAATTTATAACAGCGCGATTATCTGCTATAAATATATAGTTAGAGAAAACTAGCTAACTCAATACATATTCCTTTCAAAAATAATGTACATACACTTAAAATATGTATAAAATTATAAAGCTTTAAAATTCTAAGGCAAATTTGATGGAGGCTGTTGTTGATTAAGTTTAATATAACGGTTAATGTAACGGGTGGCGCAAAAGTAATGTCATAATTTAAACTGTCTGCCATTTTGTTATAAATGAAAAGAAAAGAGCCCCGTTTTCATAAAAAGTTTATTCGAAAGTGTAAAATTGATGATATTAATCGCAAACAATTATATCGCTCAAATGGTCACCTCCCGAGTTGATGCATAATTATGCTCGTCTTACGGCATTTTGAATTGTTACTCGCAAAACATCTGGCTCCATATTGACGATTTCTTCTTCAATGTTAGCTTTCAAGACTTGCTGGACGGCTAGTTCAAATCTCCAAAACGGGAGATCATTCGACCTGGAAATTGATGTCTCAAAATCTCCATCGTTGCCCGAGCTGTGTGAGCGGTTGCTCCATCCTGTTGAAACCAACAATGATCAAGATCCGATGCAGCAACTTGCGGCAAAAAACTCGTTTAGCATCTGCCTGTAACGCTCACCATTTACGGTTAAGGTGGTGCTATCGGCGTCTACAAAAAAATAAGGGCAATCACTTTTTCAATGCAAATGCTGCACCAAACAGTCACTTTGAGGGGATGCAATGGCTCTTCATGCATTTCATGTGAATTCTCTATGCCCCAGATGCCGCAAATTTTGTTCGTTAACATAACCACTTAAGTGGAAATGGGCTTCGTCACTCATTATGATTTTGGATACGAAACCATCCTTCTCTTCCACCAAGTTTAACAGAGCATGGCATTAAGTTAATCTTGTCGGACGGTCAGCAGGCAGCAATTCGTGAATAATTTGCACTTTGTAGGGAAACACTTTCAAAACATTCACAAAAACTCGTTGCAACGAACGTCAGCTGATGTCTAATTTTGTGCATTGTCGTCTCGTTGATGTTTGTGGATTCTCTCTTACATCGTCGGCAACAGCAGCGATGTTCTCGATCGAACGAGCAATACGAGACCGAACACTTCTTGCGACATCTGCAGTGCATCTAGTTTGCACGAGGCGCTCGGCCAAATGCTTAATTGTTCGAGCACAAAACGACGACGAAATTCACGCTTCTCTAAAACAATACACTGAAAATTTGTCAAACAAGCGGTAACAATAATTCCACATTCTTGAGGTATGTCTCGCTCCATGGCGTGTTGACAACTAACTCACTATATATCTACATCATAAATGTCAAAGGACAGTGACATTTGGTGCCATCTGCAAAAATGGCAGCCAACATTACTTTTGCGCCACCTGTTATAACCCCTTTTCCACAATAGTTTTCGTATTCTGTATACGTATTTCGATAATTAAGTTGTCACCATTAGCTGATTATTAAACAATGTCGGACTTGGAAAACCACAGCAAAATCTGCACGAAACTAATTCTGCACATGACCTGTACCATCGAAAGCTAAAATGCACACAGTCTTCGTTTTGCCTTTCGACAACTTAGTTGTCGAAATACGTATGCAGAATACGAAAATTATTGTGGAAAAAGAGTTATATATTAAACTTAAGCGATTAAATTTTAAAATTCTGTAGGATTTCACGCCCTTACTAAATATCAATCTCTTTCCTTGTTTCGTACTACGGTTATCGTAATAATTGATGATTCGTGAGTCTTCTCAGAATCAACTATTAAACAAATGTTCTCTGTTGTCATTAACCCTTATGTATGTATGGTAAAGCTACACTTGTACCTTATTTCTATGTCTCTGTGACATCTAAGAAATATGATATGCGAATTGTTAGGGCGTTTTTTCTTCTAGTTGCGTTTCAATTAACTCAGTAAAGAAGCACCAGGATGTAAAATATGGAAGGAATCATCAAGGTGGAGGAACATCGAAACTTTATCCGAAAAGATGGCTGAAATCACTATTTGGGTTATCAATAAAGGAAGAATTCTATTTATTATAATGAAGTTGCGTTTAGGATTTAAAAACAAGTTTGAAGTATGATTTAGATAATTCTAATACTTTCTACTTTTTGAAGTAATACTTAAGTTGTCGAAATTGTCGAAAATTGAAATATATAATTCCTAAATATTACCCTGCAATAAAGATAAAATATGTTTTTAGTGCACTTCACTCAGTACGTTGCGAGCATATTGGTTCAACACGGAAAAGTTGAGGTCAACTATACTGACATCTCGAAAGCTTTCAATCAAATAAGTCATTTGAGATTACTAAATCAAATAAAATTAGTTGGGGTCAGTGATATGCTGTTCAAATTTTTGGTTTTACACTTATACGATAGGAGATAATTTATGTACTATAATGGACATACTTCTTATCATTTTTACACAACCTCAGATGTGCTTCAGGGCTCAAATTTAGGACTGCGTTTATTTTTATGTTTATTCAAGACATGATTGATTGCAGCTTTTGGCAAGTCAAGTGGATTAATGACTGATGCGAGAGTAAATATTTCTAATTAAATTTATTTAAATTTATTATAATCTAATTAAACACGAATATTTATTGTGCGCAAAGTTGTTTAGCACGGACTAATCTGGTTACATAAAGTACTAAATATATTTGAAGCGAATTGCCTAATAATTTCTCACATTACTTTAGGCACGAGTGGCCAGGTGGTTTACAAGACTGTTAACTACCGAACTGCTTAACCAACGTATTCTCAAAATAATTTGGCATTTTTGGATGTAGATGTTGTCCTTTTTTTATGTGGTAATGGCAGGCGATGAGATCTGAGCACATTACTGGGATCCAGAAGCAAAATTACAGGTAATACAATGGGTTCACAATGATTCTTCACCTCCGAAGAAGACCCATACACAAACCACGGCTGAAAAGCACATGGCACCGTCTCTTTTGAGACCAAGCAGGAGATGTTTATGTTGAATACATGCTGAATGTAGCTATAGTTGCAGAAGTTACTTATGGCAATACGTTAACAAATTACGTAATTATTGACTAAAAATGTCCAAGTCGGCGTTACAAGGTCTCCCTTGTGACGTCTTTATCCTTTCTTATCATAATAAACGAGTTGGCAAGATATCTGAAATCCAACCCATCTTCAGAGAATGTAACTTCTTTGTATTGGACTACTCAGCATATAATCCGGTCTTAAAAGCAACTCATTTTGAAGATGTAATCATTGGCAAGAGGAGATCAATTCTTATTTTAAAGATCAACAGAATTATCTTCTCTGATGAAATAACGCCCTTGCAAGATAGCGTAGCGCAAATGTATTGAAATAGAAGGGGGATTACGGTGAAAAATAAAATTATTAAAGAAATCTAAAGCTATTTATTTCGTTGATAGGCAAAAAAATTTTTTAGTTCCCTCGAATTAAAGTTATTAATTAGTTATTTAATTTATACCTACAGGTTGTTCACTAGAATAGTACTCTACGTGCGGTCTCTCATTGTTGTTAAAAGGGCTTTTTGCATCTTGTGGTTGATTGCCAATTTCTCGAAGTTCAAAAAAGTTTATTATTTACTTTAAAATAAAAAATAAAAGTTTTATTTGTATAAATATGTAAACAAATAACTAATAAATATTAGATATTGAAAATATTATGGCTATATCTGGTTATGTGATCTATTCTGTAGACAGACAGGCACTTACGAAAAACGTCTATGATTTATAATATCTTAATTTAATGACAGTTAAGTAAGAATTTAAGTTCTTCATCTGAAAATATGCTAAATACTTAAAAACGTGTACATATTTACGATCTTTGTATAGTTCAAGTCACTATAGATTTTAATTTTATTTGTGAAGCATTTAAGTGTTCCGACCAGAAGTTTATTTACGGCTCGTAGCTTTGAATTTAGTTGATATTCTATGGAGTGCACAATTAAATTGGTGTTGTATTGCTTTTCAAAGGTCGAAGGAAAGATCGGGCATACAAGTATCGCAACTGTAACCTATAATTTTGATCGCCTTTAATGATTGAAAGGATAATGTAATCAAATTTAAAATTATCTATATTTAAATCCTATTGTCAATTAAAATTATTTTATTAACATAAATCTTATGGTATACTAGAAATGTATTTTATCAATTTTCTTTTAATATACATTTCTTCTTTCCATTCTGCAGTAATTATATTATAATTGTTTTTCTATGATTATTATTTTATTAATTTCGTATATTTTTTATCACGCTGATTTAAATTAAATAAACAGAGAAAAAATGAAGTTTAAAACACACAAATAAACAAAAAAACTATCTAAAAGCACTGATTAAATCTATTCTATTTTCTTGACAGGCACCCCTGAAGGTATGTAGAATGCTTTACCGTTTTAATACATTTATATTCTCTATTTCTCTCTCTCTTTTACTTACTACCTATTGCACAATGCTATTTGTAGAGAAAGATCTCAATTTTTCCAGTTTGACAAGCACACTCTTTATTGATTTGTTCTTGTAGTTCAAATTTATTTCTAAGATGCATTAACATATACATACATAGTAGAACAATAGACGAAATTTCTTTCTATTTTATCGACCTTTTAAATTTATATATCACTACTTATGTGATAGAAATTTTGACAGTTGTTTTTGTCAAATCAATAGAATGAAAAATATAAAAAAGAGGTATTGAAAAGTTTCACAAATGTACAAATGAATACATAGTGGTTTAATATGGGTTAAAGTTAAGTCTATTTTGTTAAGACTTTATCCACATGTACACATAATATATACGTAATTCATAAAGTTAGAAGGTATTAAATCAGAGTTCGCAATAGCAGTTTATTAGAATTTTGTACTGTGTACAAATTGTATTCAAGCGTAAGCTGACTAGAAAGTTCGTGAAGAAAATTTTAAAAAATCGAAATGTAACAATATGTTACCACGAGGGTGGTCCCGGAAGTACCCGATCTAATAAAAAAAAACACAAAAATTTTGGACAGATTTATATTTATTTTTTAGCATAATCTCCTTTCAGCTCTATATGCTTTTCTCTGTGATGTTCAATAAGTTCGATACCCTTTTTATAAAAAGAACTGTCTTGCTCCTCAAAATAGCTACTAACTGTCGATATCACTTCTTCATCGTTGGAAAACCTTTGACCACCTAACCATTTTTCAAGATTGGGAACAAAAATAATCCGAAGGGGCTAAAATCTGGCGAATAGGATGCGTGACGTAGCAATTCAAACTTTAATCCATTAATTTTGGCTATTGCAATAACGGATTTTTGAGCTAGTGCACTGTTTTGATGAAACAACACTTTCTTCTTAGCCAAATGCGGCCGTTTTTGCTTGATTTCTTCTCTCAAAGGCTGCAATAAGTTCGCATAATACTCGCCATTGAAAATTATTCCACGCGTATCCCAAAAAACCGATGCCATGACTTTGCCTGCAGATGAAACGGTCTTCGCCTTCTTTGGAGCTGGTTCTCCCTTTTCGGGCCATTGTTTTGATTGTTATTTTGTCTCGGGTGTGAAGTTATGGACCCATGTTTCATCCATGGTTATGAAACGGCGTAAAAATTCTGCTTCATTGCTGTAAAACTTCGCTAAACACTTAACTGAAACATCTTCACGACATTGTTTTTGCTCGTGTGTGAGTAAATGCGATACCCATCTTGCACACAGCTTCCCGATGTGCAAATTTTCAGATAATATGCGATGTATCGCACTTTTTGAAATGCCTACAATGTCAGCTAGTTCTCGCACTTTCAGTCGCCGATCATTCCCAGTACCGCTTTGTGGATTTTCTTCACCATTTCTGGAGTCGTCGCCTCATTTGGCCGACCACTGCGATGCTCGTCCTGGCAGCTCGTGCGAAGGAGCAGACTCACCCAGAATAGAATTCAGTTCAGCTTTTATATCGGTTGGGTTGAGGCTTTTCAAATAAAAGTATTGTATTACGTATCGATGACTAATTTTCTCCATTTTTACAAATTCACTGAAAACGTTCACTATTGATGGCTGTCAAACAAATACTAGATTGTGTACTTTCTAATACAGTGATATTTTTCAAACAACTACCGCCATCTCTAGGTCAGGCCGGGTATCTATGGGACCACCCTCGTATGTGATGCATAACTTTTAATTTAGGACAATACATTTTATTATTTTTTTAATAGGAAAGCATTCTTATAAGTACATAATATTTTAAATAAACGACGTTTGTTTGTAAGGTAACAGTTATTATATTAAGTATGTTTCTATAAACTATCTAATGATAATTTTTATATTTCCATAATTTTATCATATTTCGCATCATACATTCTTTACTGGATTCTACTTCTGACAGTTGCTTGTTCATCATAGTCACCGTAATTTTACTATACTGAGCATATTAATGATAATAATATACACAACAACTATATGCTTATTCTACTTGTTATTGTATCATAAATAAGACTTGGCCTTTGAAACTTGAAACCGAAACGGTACACAAAGAAAATTAATAGAATTTCATTATTCATCAGTCGCAAACAGAAATATCCGACTGTGGAACATAATCTTATAACAACGAACATTGAAGGAATTAACTACATTGACAATTAACCTGGATTCGTATATGATTAGTTTCAGATGTGCATAGTTTCAATCAACAATATTATAGAATGGAAACATATTAAATTTTTTGTTGAACTATATACCGCGAATTTCGAAATACGTATTCCACAAGTATACTTATGTAATTCCATGGTACTTTAATCATTCTTAGCATGGTAATGGGTTAAGAGAAAACAGCAAAATATTTGCAAATGTTATCGAAGTATAATCATATGTATGTACATATATTAATATATTTTAATAATAAATAATAATTCTGATTTTCATCATGCTGTAACCTTCTTTTCCAAAATCTTGTTTTCAATCTTTAATTATTTGGGGTTAAACTTGAGTTTCTTGAGCTTATGTTAAATGTATCTATAAAATGTTCTTGAAATAATGCCTTACATTTTCTTAAAAAGTAATTTACAAAAATAATTTATTTCAAAAAGATGGGCATATAGAATAAAGTATTTTGCAAAAATTGAAAGTTGATAAAATGAATTAAATAGCTGTTACTTATAAATTTATAGCTTTAGTCTAACAAACATTTATCCCAACGAGAAACTAATTTCTTTAACAATCTGCAAAGATCTTTTCCGGAATCTCTGCTTTTAACCTACCTATAGTAAATTTTACCTTATTTGAACTTGAAATCGCACATTACATCGTTTTTTAAAATTTGGGACAGACGATAAACACCAGAGCACGATCTGGTGAATAGGGCGGATGTCAAAGTAATTCCCACAAAAATCCATTTGAAATATCGTCCGCTCTTTGTGCGCTATGAGGTCTTACATTGTCCTGTTATAATAACAGACTTTTATTCATAAAAAGTAATGCCCTCGCAATCCCAGAACACAGGAAGCACATGATTTAAGCGCAGGCTGTTCCTCGGGTTTGCGCCTTTTTTTAGACAGATTCAGATTGGACAGTTTCAGGATTCTCTTAGACATCCACGTTTCTTCAGCAGTTATTATCCACTGTCGAAATTGTAACAGGCCGAAAGCTCGCTCACTCATCATCCTTGAATAGGTTCCTCATGGCAGCAACGTTTATTCAATTTATAGAAGTGTTCAAACGTCCATTTCGTGAGTCGTCTTATAGTGATGTTTGCTAACTTTAAAGCCATAAAAATCATCGTAGAAAGTACTTTTACATTCTGCAAATTCTCCAAATACACCTTGCAGAGTTGAACGATTACGCATCAGCCAAGTAATTGAAACAAGCTAAACAATTTTGCAAGAGATAGTTTTGTAAACGTGTTAAAACTTGTCATTGGTCAATAGCGTGACCTATAAGATTTATTGACGTTTGTAGAACTTCTATATATCTTTCTGATTACATGATTACATGATGCTAATTACAAATTTTACCTTGTTTCTTTCTAGTAAGAGAATTCCTCTTACGGAGCCGTATATCAAGTCCGAAGAGATGATAGTTTCTAATCATTAACTTTGCAAAACGTTATACAAAATTATTTAATAAATTAGTAAAGATGTTTTTTTCCTTCAGAAAAAAAAATGCATAGACATTACCTCGCCCTCTACGATCCTTAGACAAACGCATGTAGACAGAGAATCAGTCAAAGTCAATTCATAGAGTTAAAAAGACAGTGCTTTGAAGTGTTGACATTTTGTTAGGTGATTTAAAAGAATAAACGGTTAATTGCCTGTTTGATTTTATTATTACATATTGGCATATGGCATTAACTGACTTGAAATTGACATGAAAACGTTATTTAAAAAAGTATATTTTACTTCTTGTGATTAAAAGTTATTAAAATTTCAAGAAAATTCATTGGTTAAATACCAATACCATTATTTAAATGTGAAAATAACTGTAGCTATTATTTCACATTATACAATACGCTACCTAATATAATTTAACACATAGATTTTTAGAAAAATCTTGCTCCAAAAGTGTTAATCAAACATTTCACAAAGAAATATGTAATTTCATATTTTACAAAAATTAATAAACCTATACCGTTAATATAAATGTTCCCTAGAGTTCTATCCTGGGTGCTACTCTATTGGCTCTCTATACTAACGATTTTACAAGTTATATTAATTTTACTACGTAGATTATTTGAAATGATACCAATATATAAGAAATAATTAGATATTAAGCTATACCCATGAGGTGCTCTTAAACTAAAAGAAACAAAACAATTTCCTGTAGTGACAACATGGCCCATATTGTTGTCTTTCCATTTGCCAAGTGGGAATACTGTAGGTCATTCTGTGAGTGTGAGCTATGCTGTCAGTATGGTGTGTCATATAGAGCCTTGATTCGATATGAAATTGCATTTTGTAGACCGATTTTTGAGGGCGAAATATTGTAATCGTTGTGAAATTCATCCCCAAATAGTAGAAGTGTATAGTGAAAATGTAATGTCCTACCCCATGATTCCGAAATGGTGTCAAATGTTTGAAAAAGGAAGATAAAATTTGATTAATAAATGGCGTCAACGACGTTAACTGTGGACATGATCAGTAATGCACAACTGTAATTGAAATAATTGACTGACCGCGGCGTGAAAATTAGAAAGATTGCAAGTGCATTGAACATCTCTTATGATGGCGTGTTTGTCATTATTCACGATCAGCTTGGTTATAGTAAGATATGTGTATGCTGGGTGTCTCGTTCTTAGTTCAGCAACCAGAAAAATCAAGTCTTTCCTGTCCTTTCTCCAATATTCTAGAAATGTGCACTGTTTTTGAACAAAATTATTACTTAACATGAGAGCTGTGAACACCTTAACATTCCCGAGACTAAACGCTTATCGAACAAACTAAGATTCAAGAACTCGCTACAGCCAAAAAAACCGAAAACAATACCACAAATGTAAATGGTTTGTATGGAGGATGGTCCAACAATTCGACGTTTTGTTACGTTAAAAATTCATTTGTCTTGCGTGCTGTGTGCAAACTTGCATTGTCTTGGTGGATGATGATTCGTCGTTCGGGGTTGCTTTTTCAATCAGCAGTAAATGGTTTCGCTGACTCTCTTTCTAAAGAAATTGTTTACAGTGAATTTGAGATCTTATGAAAAACAATTAATGTCACACACATTATGCTGCGCGACTTAGGGACGTTTCATAAAGCCATTAAAAATCGAAGACTCGGGAGATTGAGTGATAATGTCGATAACGCTATTTCTGATTCAGCTTATGACACCCAAAAGTCTCTGTAAAAGTTCAAGTGGTGGTTTTAGTTAATGACTCCGTCTTACAGCTTGATCAGTTACTCTGCGACTCTCGCCTTTTTGATCTCTCATGCGAGAGCTGGGAGGGAAGTGTTTCACTAATGATGATGAAATGAAGACAGCAGGAAATTGGATGACACTTTTATGAAAGTGGAATAAAAGAAACTAGTCTGTCGGTATGGAAAGTGTTTAAAAGAACTTGGAGATTTTGCTGAAAAATAGATAAATGTATGTTCTTTGTCCAATAAAAATAAAAACATGATCGCTTCATAGGCGGGAGATGTAACTTAGTTTCTGATTATTTTTCCATATTAATGACTGCCATAAGCATTGGAACCTAAGAGGAAAGGGAAGCTTATTTTTCTTAATACTAAGAGCTGAATAGAAACTAATCAGTTGGTAATTAATTTGATGATTTCATGATAAAAGTAAGCATTCTCTTGATATGGATGTTCAAGGAGGCATTTATTTTTTTACATCTTCTTTCAAAGTATTAGGAATTACAATTACCAAGCATTTCAAATGGTTTTCTCATATTGGAGTTCTATGTAGTGATTTAGCCAAAACGTGCTTTATTTAGTTTTGAGGCAAGTTAAAAACTCTATACTAATACTGATATTTTATTAAACTTTTACAACTCTAGTCGTATGCAACATAAAGATGTTACATACACCGTATGTGATGGTTAGACAATCCTCTGGGTAACCAGTGACAGGTACCGTTCAGGGTCGAACGCGTGCAGGGATTACCAATAGCTTGCCTTATATCAGTGACGCAAAGATGTCTCGTAAAGGTGGATTGTAAACAGAGAGGATTGGTGTAAATACATATTTAAATCGTATTCTAATGTTAGAATTACATATGTACAATATTTATTTCATTTATAATCGGACTTATGTAGCCGACGAAGCTGTACTTAGCTGCGATTCTGGAAGTTCGTTTAACATTAGTTATAATGCATTATATACTGACATAACGTTTCTATTATAGAAAAGAAGTTGAGGAGTGCATTTTGCTTAAAATATCGTGACTTGAAAAAGTATATTAAAATCTAAGTGAACGCTAATTTTTTATAATTTATACATTCTAAAAATTAGAAGAGATCCTTTGTATTTTCTATCAATAAGATTAATCATAAAGAAAACATTTGTTCTATAAATTATCTACTAATTTTCATAATAGAAAATATTTTCAATAGATTGCAAAGACAAAGCATTACCATACATATTTAAATATCCTTAAGTTACTCAAAGTAAACATAGATTTAGTTGTGATCCCTAAATTCTTATAATATTAATGACTTTTTGTTCTCTAAGTAATTTGTTCGAGAAATTATATTTTTAGTTGTTCAGAAATATTTATTGGTGTTATTATCAGGTTGTTACAAATGTAATGTCCGTTTTTTCCTTGAGTCTGAACTGAATCGCACCTGTGTGAAGACGTGTATGTTTTTGGTGAAAATTATTATTGTATTTGTAGAAAAGGGTATTTATTTTGAAGTGTGTACCTGTTCCATGTCTTGGAAAGATTAATACACCTGTCCTTGCCTCGCCTATGGAAATGCTGTCGGCAAGAGATATTCGGGCAATTTACCTCTTTCAATTTAAAAAGGGATTAAATGCAGCTGCAGCAACGCGAGAAATTAATCAGACGTTCGGTGAAATCACGTCTAATGAACGCACATTACTGCGATGGCTTAAAAAATTCAGCGAGGGAAATTTTAATTTGGAAAATGAGCCTCGCGGATATGCGCGTAGCACCGTTAATGAGGATGAGCTGCGTGTAGAAGTTGAAAGTAATCCGTCGACAACAGTGCGTAGCCTTGCAGAAACATTTCAAGTGTCCATTGCCACCATTAGTCGTCACCTTTCTTCGATTAGCAAAGTGAAGAAACTCGATCGATGGGTGTCGCACCAATTAACGGAAGCCAATAAGCTCCGTCGATTAGAGGTGGCTACCTCTTTGGCTAATCGACAGAAAGTTGAACCGTTTCTTCATCGAGTGGTAACGTGTGACGAAAAGTGTATACTTTATGATAATCGGAGACGTTCAGGACAATGGTTAGATCGAGGTGAAGCACCAAGACACCATGCACAAGCATCACTTCACCCGCGAAAGATTATGGTGGACCAGCAAGGGTATTATTCACTATTCATTTTTGCAACCTGGTGAAACCATCACGGCAGCATCCTATTGTGCCGAACTGGAAACTATGCATATAAAATTGAGCCGCTTGCAGTCCTCACTAGTCAATAGACATGGACCCATACGTCTTCATGATAATGCAAGACCTCATGTTGCACGACAGACAATCCAAAAACTTTCGGAATTTGGTTACAAAATTCTCCCTCACCCACCTTATTCACCTGATCTTTCGCCAACTGATTTTCATTTTTCCCGAAATTTAGACGATCACTTAAAAAATAGGGACTTTCTTGACCGGGAGTCTGTAATAGCAGTGTTTGAGCAATATGTGAGCTGTCAAAACCTAGATTTCTTTTCAAAGGGAATTTTTCAGCTTCCAGGCCGTTGGCAACAAACTATTGATGTAAATGGAGACTATTTTGCAGAATAAATATTTATATTTCTTTAAATTTAGACTTTTTTTGTTCCTTACAAAATCGGACATTTCATATGTAACAACCTGATATTATGAAATTATTATAGTGAAATCTTGATTCAATAAACTAAATCTAAATAAAACGTTTCTACGTGTATAAACTGTATTCTACGAGTATAAACAGACTCACAAAGAAGTATTTTTTAGATGTCGCCCTTAGGAAATAATTAACGGAATTTAATTATATACAGTTTCACCTTGAGTTTGTCAGAAATATATAGTATTGTAACTGTCAATATTTAACGAAACCCTAAAAAATCTCCGCGTATGTAAACTTCATAATTAGTCAATTTATGCGAGTAGACCTATCACTAACACGAGAGTCATTAGTTTTCTGTTTGAGCTGAACTAACAAACATTTAATTGGAGCGAAGGGAAAGAAAAGTGGAAGTAAACTATATCGGAAGTAAAGGTGCTATAATAGTGGAAATTCTAGGGAATACCTTTTCTGTAGAATCAAATAATATGCACTTTTGTTGTAAAAAATTTGACTTTAGAGTATACTTTATCAGCGTCATTCCTTTGTATAAAAACATTTTTTTTTGCTCTTTCACTAATACTTTTTAAACTCGTGTTAGTTATAAATAGTACTCACATGTTATGCCATGTACCATAGGCGTACAACATGTACCGCAATAAATACTTCATAATTGGTAAACAATATATTTTATTTTACTACGTGGGTTGTCTTTTAAGTTTTGCATATGAAACTGGAATAAAACAGTAGATAGCTTTTAAAGGCTTCATTGTTTTTCGAAGTATTCTCTCTTCTAATCCACTTTTGCATACGCTCGAACCAATTCTGGAAGAAGTTGTTTCATTCATTTGTTGGTACAGTCAACATTGCGTTTTTGAAGACATCGATTGCTCCCTCTGACGACTGGAACCTTTGACCACACTGTCCGTTTTTGATTTTCGAAAAGGTAAGGAAATCGTTGGGATTTAGGTCCGGACTGTACGGAGGATGGTCCAACAATTCGACGTTTTGTTATGCAAAAAATTCAATTGTCTTGCGTGTGCGAATTTGCATTGTCTGGGTGGAGGATGATTCGTCGGCCGGGGTTGGTTATTAAAAGCTCAGCGATGACTTGCGGCAAACAAATGGTTGTATATCATTGAGCAGTAACTGTTCTTTATCTTGTAGAGGAATTGTTACATGTCTTGCTTTCGAGACAAATATCGCGACCATTCTTGTGGGGACTCTTCGAGAGCGGATGACTTTTGTCGGCTTTTCTTCGCATTGGAACACCTAAACAGACGATTGGTGTTTATTTTCTGGCTCATATGTGTAAATCTAAGATTCATCATCGCCGACAATGTTGCACATCTTTACTTTACACAATTCACCCTAACCGCTTTCTGTTCTTCGGCCAACAGATGCGGTATCCAACGGAAAACTATTTTTTTTACATATAAATCTGTATGAAAAACTTTGAAATCCCCAATGCTTCAATCTGGCGTTAATGATCCTGCGCACAGCATCAACGTTTTTCTGAGTGACTGCCATTTTTTGTGAATCTGCTCTTGGATCGTCTCTAAGACTAATCTCCACGTCACTGATATAATACAAGCTATCAAAAATGCTTGCTCGTGTTCGCTCCTCATCGGTTCCTATTGGTAGTTACCTGGAGGATTGTTCAATCTTATATACCACATATTAAATTGAATTGACAATAAATTTACAACAGCGACCTGTAATTATTTCGCTTTGCATTCATAATTACTCGACAATGCAATATCAAATATTGGCCACTATCAACACAAGAAACACCTGTACTAGTTTAAACCAAGTAAACCACTGTTGTTACATCGATCGAAATATTTGTATGATATTGGAGAGAGGCAGGTACACGACCAGCCGGCTCGCTCAATGCCGATAGAAACTGTCACAAATTTGTGTGTTCTAGTTATAAATTCGATTTTTGCTATTCTTGTACTATTTTAAAAGAAATAACGCCATATGCAAAATAAAAAGAAGTCGCTAATATGTAATATTTGAATGACGTATCTGCTTTATGTTTCAAGTAACTTAAAATATTTTATTTGAAAACTAAAAGTAGACCAATTTTAAATTCTTTTATTTCTAACGCAATATGTAAACACTTTTGTACGATATCTGTTTACTATGATTATAATAATAAAGTTATAAATGATAATAGCATAAGCAAAAAAGCGTAATTACAAAAACAAAAACGAAAACGAAACAAATGAAGTATAAGTGTAGGAAGTACGTCAAGTAAAAAATAACTCAATCATTGTTTGCTAGCAATGATGTAGTGTAGTTGGCGTGCGACATATTCTTTTACTCATTTTTGAAAAAAAAACGTTCCTCGTAAAGGAAAGAAATAGATGATTACATAATCAAGTACTGTATGGGTGATAGTTGAGTTTCCTGATAACAATGATAAGTAAATTTAAAATGAATCTCTCATAAAACTTTGCTTGTTAAATTTGGATGTATTTTCAAGTAATTCTTTCCATCTTGTTCTTCTCATACATACGTTATATCTTTGCTAGCGACGTATTCTGTGTTGTTTCCTTCGTTTTTATATCCGTCTTTCGTTTTATATTACACTTGAACTGTTTTTTCGTTTCCTATAATGACTTTTTACTGCTTCTTCCCACTTCCTAAATTCCTTTCGACTAAATTTTTTTGAGTATATCTGTCTCTTCTGTTTCTTATATTAGATATTATTCTTTTTCATTTCTATGAGCATACTAATTCTGTTATAATTTACCCTTTCTTCATTGCTTCTCTTTCCTGTACATTTCATATTTTACCGTGCTCTGTTTTACGTCTATTTCCTTAATAAACCTAATTTCTATTGTAGGTCATTGCGCCTCGTGCTCCTTTTATGGCGCTCATATTTCACGTAAGTCTATTTTAGTGTCTGTCATCTTCAAATTATTATCTGCTCCTTTTTATCATAATTGTTCTATTTATTCAGTAGTAGATATCTGTTGATATTTAGTCTATTTTAAATACTTTTATGTCTACTTCATTCATTGAACATTAAATTTTCCATTCATTCATATGCTGTTACTCTTCTCAAACTTCGTTGACTGAATTTTATATATCTGCTTTCATTTATTTTTTTTTACTTTGTTGATTATCATAACTTTGATTTTGCTTATATTAATTTCCATTCTTTCTTAGTTAGTCTGTAAATTATTCTGGTTTCTGATTTTTGAATAGGAAAGATTTTATTAACCCCAGAATCTCAATGAATTGACCCATACTGAACTTAAGTTTTATCTGTTTAGGTCATTTTGATTTTTTTGTTGTTTAAGGTCATTTTGATTTTTTTGTTGCCTTCAGCACAACATAATCGATTTCTAAATAATTTCAGACTTCTTCATTTTTGTCTTTTGTATTAATCGTTTCTTGTGTCTTGTATTACTTTCTTTAAGTCTTCATTTGCCTTGCTTCATACTTGCTTCACTACAGGTATTCTATTTGCAATGGCTTTCTAAGTCTATGCTTTGCAATAATTTCTTCCGTAGGGCAGCTTTCTCTCTTCTGAGAATGTTCAAGTTCAGAAGTTTTTTGTTACGGTTAATATGGCAGTATCAATTTTTCGTGAAAGTTATACCGATACTTATAAGGCATTTTTTCTGCTACTTTGAAGCTTGATCTCTCAGCTCTGTACGGTTAATTGAATCAGCGGTACACGTTCTAGAAGTGACTCTTTTGAACTAATTCACAAATTAGACGATATAGCAATATGTAAAATCACTCCGCAGGACACCAGCCCAACTCGTACCGGATGCGCTACTGTGTATCGGCAAAACTGAGCAGATCTGCTAATCACATTTGTCACTGAGATTACTAATACTGATCTTCACGTTCAATACCAGTATCACTAATGATGCTTCACGGACGAGTTCTGCCTTTTATATATAGCCCAGGCGAGTTGATAATATTCTTATTATGGAGCCGACGCCTTTTCTTACGGCTTGTCTTTCTTTCTCGTAGGTTACGTGCGTGTATTCTAAGTTTCGTGACAATATTGATACGTTTTAATACATTTAGCAAAATTAGATATTTGTTTTGTCATGCTGGCAGAGAAATCAAGGCAAATACGTTTTTGAAATCCTAAATACTGTATATTGGTTACTGGTATAATAAAGAGTTCTCATAAAATTTGATGTTAATCATCGCCAAAATAAAATAAAATAAATGTACTTAGATTACTGGTCTAGTACATAATGAAGTAAGGTGACCTACGTGAATCCATAGATGCTCTCATGTATTAGTCTTCATGGCGTTCGCGCCCAGGCCTGTATTTGGTTTTTAGCGTGACACCATTGGTAAATAAACGTAATAATAAGTTATAATTAAAAATTTAATTCGGATCTTATTATATGTATATGAATCTTAATATACATATACTATGAGGGTGGATTGATATTTCAATTCCAATTCTATAAAATAAGAATAAGAAAAAACAAAATAATAAAACCAGCCTCGAAATGAAATAAGTACATAATAATAAAATGTACATAATTATTTTCCACATAATATCATATTTTCATTTTGTTCACTCACATTTCTCCAAACGCTGAATTCATTTCTTCACTTCGTCCATGAAAAAATTCCTTGTTTACTATTGATCTAATTGTGAACAAAAGTCCGAACGTCAGTGCCTCATGAAAAATGTTGACCTTTCAATATCCCTTTCAAATTTGGAACAACCAGAAATTTGAAGTTGTCAAATCAGAACTCGCCACTGTCTTTACAGTTTGCAATGCGATCTGGCGTTATCGTGGTACAACAAAAAATTTGCTCTTTCTTGCCTTACTTAACGGATACAATTCTTTTATTTGCAGTATCGTATTGAATTAGTCGTTGATCACTTCAGCAGATATAACTTTTTATGCTGACGGCAGAGTTTTACACGTCGAACCAAATGGCTCACATTTTTCACATCAATACATTCTTTTAGCGTCAAAAATTCTATCTCGGATCGTTGATTGGCATTTATCTCAAATATTGAACTCATGATTATGACAATGTTGCTCAACTACGATATACAAGAAAATGAAACTTTGCATGCTAAGACCAGATACTTACTCGAAATTAACGTTTGCAAGTCAGAACTTGTTTTTATCCTCTCTCACCCTCTCTCTGTCAGAGGCACCTTTTTTTTCTATCCCCATTACTCACATAATGGCGTTGTTGGAGATTTTATATATCAATCTGTCCTCGTACATACATAGATATTATTAATAACAATAATCTTTATTAGTAACTGACACTTACAAGATTGTAAAATATAATTTATGGTACAGATTTTTGTTAAATAACTAAGGTATGTATATATATACATATACAGAAACGGCACTAGATAGCATCCTAAAAAAGAAAAAATACATTGAACGATTATATATGTACATACACATATTAATAAGTAGAAAATAAATATAATTAAAATGTAATTGCTAACAAACAAATTAAATAGAATAGTATATAAAATTATTATTGCGTTATAAAATAACAAAGAAAATCTATGCATTAATTAAACAGTACGATAACGTTTGAAATGTATATAAGGAAAAATATATATTCTTGTCCAATAGGACCTCATCTTTATCACGTTAAGCAATAAAAGATTCGAGTTTATATATTTCGTCTTTCGTTAGAACGATTCAGGGAATGGAAAATGAAAAGTTGTATCTTCGACCGGTTAGATTATTGATTTAGTACGAGTTTATTGCAAAATCTTTCCAAAAGAATATATTCGATTCTATTTTTATAAAAATATCCAAGATATCCGATGGGAAAAATGACTTTCTTTTTTATGAACGCTTAAAATACGTATTTATTTCTATTAGGACGGTGGGCCCATCAGTGTCGATATTAATAGAGCCATGGCAGAATCAAAATCATAAAGATCCGCTCCATAAATCACTGCCTTTACGATGTTATATAAGATCCATTAATCTTTTAATCTCGTACTTTACAAATAAGTACTTTGTATATAATGTTACATACTTACATTGTGAATGGAAACTTTAACTGCAAAATGAAGACTAAAGAATAGAATAGCTCAGTGAAACATTTTTGCTTATGAAATTTTTTTGAAGATTGTAATGAAATGGTTCTGTACACGAACATTCAGGAACACACGCTTTATTTTTAGAGCAGTCGACATACTTGAAAAGTGGTATTAACAATTTTATCAACGGAAAGAACATGTACTACATGTACTACATTTCAATAAATTTGCATAGAAGCATGTATAGTCTCGAAATTATACTGTGATATAGGAAGTAAATGGATACGCTTAATATATATATTAATATATATTACAGAACTGTAAAAGATATGTACTGAGAGATGCTAAGTGGATTGATACGTACAAGGATGGGCCGAAAAATCAATGGAATGAAAATAAAAAAAGGAAAAAGAAGTTTGCAGTTTGAAACAACATTTACTTCTCAACATAATTTCTTGTCACTTCGATACATTTGGACTTACCAAGGCATGTACGCCTTGGTAAGATTAGAACTCTAAAATTGCTAAAATAAGCATCTACAGACGCTTTAACATTGTTATCTCTAGAAAATTTCCGACGTGGAAGATGTCATTTTAGGTGTGGAAAATGGTTGGAAATCCGACGTTGGTAAGTCCGATGAATAAGATGGGTGAAGCAACAAATCGAAATTTAATTCTTTAATTTTTGCCGTAACCACAACACTTATTTAGGGTCGTGCATTGGAATGGTGGAGAATGATTTTTGTCTTGGCTAAACCAGGACGATTTTCATTAATTTTTTGCTTTAATTTGTTCAAAAGTCAAAAAATTGAAGCCATTATATTCTAAAATTCTTTGAGGTCACTATATTTGTTTCTTCCTCTGTTTCTTAGAAACGTCATAATACATCTCATGTGAAAGTAGGATAATGAAGATAATGTATGTTCAGAAGCAGTAACTTTCTCCACATATATGCAGTCATATACACATGTGCACGAAAATAACAGTGGTCTTAAATTTATTGAAACATCAATATATACGTTAAATAAAAGAAAATCAAGTTTATTGAACTCTTTATCCCAACATGTTATAATACCAAAGAGAAAATATAACTGCTTATGTTCTAGGACAAACAAAATAATTGTGCATTAAAATAGCAGTCATGCCAAAATAAAAAAAATGTCATTTTTACTTAGTTCATTGGATCGAAACACTTAATATTTTGTTGCTTGATCTTTATTGTTTATGATCTCTTGACACCCGTGTAGCAACGAGTTCACCAGTTGCCTACATGTCTCTGCTGACATTGTTTTCCATTCGACTTTGCATATTCTCCAGAGATCATCAACAGTTTGCTGCTTAGCAGCAGCTATAGTCTTTTTCAATTCCACCCGTAAATTTTCAATGGGATTTAAGTTTAGCGGTTGTACCCGCCAACCCAAAACGTGAACGTTATTCTCTTGAAACCACGTTTTCGCTTTATGAGAAACATGCTTCGTATCGTTATCTTGCACATACAACCATCTTAGTGGCATTTCCTCCTTTACATATGGTAGAAACACAGTTTGTAATATGTTCACATAGACATCAGTATTTATTATGCCTTCTATTTTGCATAAAGGGCCTACACCATACGACGAAAAACATGATGCTTGAGCCTCTGAATTTTATCGTCTTTTTGGTGTACTGGGGTTGATATGCTGTCAATGGTGGTCTTCGTACGTGTTGTTAGTATGCACCGGAATTAAATAAAACTGTTTTCGATTCATCGGACGACAGAACATTACGCCACTTCTTTTCGTTTCATTGTACGTGTTCATGAGCAAACGATAATCTACTTTGTATTGGCATTTTATTTAATAATGGTACCTTTTTAAGCTTTCTTACACGCAACTTTTCTTGACTCAATCTTCGTCTAATAGTAGAGGTACTTATACAAAGGTGTAACTCACTTTTAATTGCAGTTGAACTTATGAACGGCGCCTTCTTTGCACAAGTTATAATGTTTTTGTCTTCTCCAGGGCTAGCTTTCCTTTCTTCACCATGATTTTCTTCCATTTTCCTTCAGTTCTTAGCGTTTGCAATAATTTTCGCAGAACACGGGAGCGTATTTTGTATATACTTGTAGCTTTTACCTCTATTAAGTAGATCGGGTATAATTACTGTTTTTCCCGACGAACAATGTTTTGCTATATTACATATTACAATAGAAACGGATGATTAGAAAATTGTTGAATTATTCTGCAAACGACAAAACTTTATACGATTGCGTTTAGTGCCACTAGCAATAGTATTGCTATTTTATTGCACAAGCAAATAACAGCATATAACTAGAAAACTCAGTAATTCTCTCTCATATTTGATACTTTACCGAAAATCATATATAATCAGGGATTTTAAATAATTTCAATGTAGCTGCATCAGAATTGTCCGTTGTAAATGTTATTTATAAGTATTAATTTATGACTGCCTTTTTCATGCACATGACTGTATATATATATATATATATATATATATATATATATATAAATACTAAAAGAAATATCGGATGAGATGAAGTTGAATTACTTATATTCTAAGCCGGCTCTTGGATAATCGATAATAAGGAAGCACATCGAAAGAATTTAAATTATTGTGTAAAACAGCACACCTACAGAATGTTTCATGAATAATTCAAAAATATCTTATCGTATTATTTCTGTTTTGATGGCTGAGACTTGGCCTGAAATTTTATCTTTCTGTTCGAGAAAGCAAAGTCAATATACGTGATTAATTACTAAAAATATTTACAACTTACTTTGAAGATACTACAGCATTTAAAATGGGTGTAAAGTGAAGATACTTTTTCAACTTATTTACAAAAAAAATACAATTATGTAAAGTACGTCAAAGCACACGATTTCAAAATTTACGAAGCACCTAAGAACACTTCAGCGACTTGGGCCTTATGTATTGCCTGCTAAGTAAATTACAAGGATTGAATAGTATGTCGATACTTGCCAAACACAATACAATTCTATATACGCGACAAAGAATTAACCCTGTAATGTGTCACAGAAATACTAATGGAATCCCTCATATTCAGCAAGATATAAGATCTACATATGCCCAAGCTTTACATGCCCGTCCCACATATGATCATGTATTACATGGGCGATCTTATAAAAGTTCAAACAACAATAATATTGATACAGAACACACTATAACAAGATTCTTGCAGAACTTAAAGATTTGTTTAACCAATTGTTCAACCAGTACAGTATGATTTTAATCATGCTTACTATGATCATCAACAAAATAAGGAAGTAATAACTAAATCAATTATAACAGTTGCCTGAAAGCGAACAATTTACGTACAAGAGATCATTTCATGAAGATTAATAAAATTAACATTCTACTGGTGTCTGAAAGTTATGTAAGGAACTGCAGTGTAATTAAAATCTCTTACTGTACAGTGTATTATGTCAATCATCCAGATGGTGGTGCTTATGCACGATCGGCAATCATTATTAACAAGAGCCTGAACTACTACGTAACTGAATCATTTCTTACTAACAAAATATAGAGCCTAATAATTGAACTGCAAGTTTACCTCACCAATTCCCATCCCAAAAACATATAACTCACCACCACACATAATTCATACCTAAGAATATCAATTATTTCTTATGCCAGTTCACATTTTTGTAACGCAAAATACATCGCCTATGGTTCTCGTCTTACTACACTTAAATGAAAAAAAAACCTCTTAAGAGTGATAAACAACTAGAATCTAGGTTACTTTTTAATTGATAAATCACTCTATTGGCCGACGGACAGAAATAAAAGACTAGGTTTTCTGAATTTTCCTATTATCTCAGAATCCCGGTATAGACTGTGACATACAAAGACGTGCCCTTTGAACACATCTTTGATCTAAGTCGAAATCGCATTCCTAAGATCTTTATATTAAGCATCGGAATTATACTGACAGAAATATCGTTAAGACTATACGAGGGTAGTTTGACAAGTAGTGAGAATGGAAAAGAAAAACGAATTTTTTAAATACAAAATAATTTTTATTTTTCAATATATTCTCCTAAAAGAGCAATACATTTATTCCAACGGTGCTCCAATGCCCTCATGCTATCTCTAAAATGCGATTCTGGAAGGCTTGCAAAATACTCACTTACGAAGATGATAAGCTCGTCGCTAGACGAAAATTTCTTTCCACCTAGTGCCGTTTTCAATTTTGAAAGGAAGGGGCTAGATCCGGCGAATAAGGCGCATGCGGTACTAATTGGAAATGCAACTTGTGGATTTTGGACATCGCAACTGTGCTGGTATGCGAGGGAGCGTTGTTTTGGTGAAACATAATCTTTTTCTTTGCCATTCCTGGCCGTTTAGCACGAATCTCAACATTTAATTTTTGTAGAAGTTCTGCATAATATTGTCCGTTTATTGTGGCACCTTTCTGAAGGTAATCAATGAGCAAAATGCCCTTTGAATCCCAAAAAATTTCTTTCTTTGGAGGTGCAGAACAACGTTCTAACCATTGTTTCGACTGTTGTTAAGTTTCGAGTGTACTGTAGTGTATCCAAGTTCCATCGCAAGTAACAAATCGCCTACAAAAATCAACCGAATTCCGCTTATAAAAGTCCAAACACTCATTGGAAATGCGCAAAGGAGTGAACTTTTGATCAGTCGTAAGCAATCGAGGCACCCATCTTGCCGAAACCTTGAAAAGGCCCAATTCTTTCGTTAAAATGTGGTGTACGCGTTCTGTTGAAATGTTTACTACATCTGCTATCTCTCTCACTTTGAGTCGTCGATCTTGCGTAATAATATTATGGATTTTTATAATCATTTCCTTAGAAGTCACGATTTTGGGTGCTCCAGAGCGCACTTCATCAACACAGCTTGTTCTACCCCGTTTAAATTCATTTGCCCATCTGCTTATTGTGGCGGATTCACCTAATGTTTCCCGTAACTCATCTTTTATTTCGGTAGCTTTCATACTCTTAATTACGAAGTATTTAATCACCGCACGATACTCTGCTTTTTCCATTTTATCAAAACGACGTGTTGCTTCTTCTTCCATCAGCTGTCAAAAATAAACTAATCAACCGATTTATCTAAATATCGGAATGTAAACATATAAATAGGCAACCTACATTATAGTGCATTTGTTTTACCAATTAGAGTGCCACCTATGTGTCATTCTCACTACTTGTCAAACTATCCCCGTATATTAGTCGAACCAGTTGGATTAATTTCAAGAAAATAAACCATAAATTTAAGACAATGATAAGCGACCAAGAAGTTGATGAAGCTGTATAGTATCTCATGAAATTACTACGCTATAGGAAGCTGATCGGAAAGCACCGCTTATACAAAAGAAAAGAGCATGCACAATATGACAAAAAAGTGTATCTTCAAAACAAAATGAGACTCAATACACATAAATGTTATAATTAATAAATAACAAGGTATGTCCTATTTATCAAACTTATTTTTAATAATAAATCACTATAGAAATTCATCAAAAAAATTAGAACACCAATAGGACAATTTCCAACAAGTTAGTTAGCTAGCACCTGGTCTTGAATAAAAAACACGAGTTTTTGCGAATCATTATTTTAGTTTTAAATGAAAGTAAATATACACACTCTCACAAAGTCCTGAGACATGTTTTAGTAGTCACTGATATATTGAAAAGCGAGCGTTACAAGGCCGTAGCTTTGCTATCGTTTATATATAACATGTAGTTGTTGCCAAACCTAGAAAGCCACAAACAGATGCTACGTTATATTGACCAATAGACATTCTACATTTTGTCTGAAATACTTGAAAGATTATTGCTGAAGAAAATAAAGGAAACGAACTGAAAACCCCCATATCACTATACCAATTCGACTTCAGAGAAAAACATTCCATCGTACAATAATACCACTACAGAATTTTCAATTTAATAAGAGAGCGTTT
Source organism: Dermolepida albohirtum (assembly GCA_031893035.1). NCBI lineage: Eukaryota > Metazoa > Arthropoda > Insecta > Coleoptera > Scarabaeidae > Dermolepida > Dermolepida albohirtum. The sequence continues at coordinate 206,483 of JAVIWB010002956.1, forward strand.
CGAAGTCAAGAAAATGTGTGCGTCTGTCTTTCGGGAGTTTCAACGGATGTGTTGCATCAGGGACTTATGCGAATTTAAAAAGATTCTATCAGGACAAATTTGTCTAATATTAAAGTAATACTTCAGTGAGAGTAAGTATACATGGCAGACACTCCAACGACAGAAGAAACGTATGTGGAAGCATTTGTTGATGACACGGTAATTCTCTCTATGGGCTCTTCCAGGCTTCACACAGATCACGTTTGCAACAAAACTCACTGTATTCCACAGGCAACAATAAACAACCCATCCTGGTAAAAATGAAGTTAACTACCTAGGTCTTCATATCGACAGAAAATTAATATAACAGACAATCTATATCAAAGTGATGAGGCAACCATAAGAACGAGACCGATGATTTGGCTAATTAATAGAAATCTCAATTTTTACTGAATAGTATGAAATTGATAATATACAAAACAATCTTCAAAGTTGGCATCGACATTTGACAATGTGCAAAACCTTCAAGTGTTAAGAATATTAGAAACGTATAAGTTTAAAATCTTCGGAATGATGGTGAATACTTCATGGTATGTGACAAATAAAACTTTCCATGAAAGCCTAAAATACCATTCGCCAACGGAATTATTGGACACTACATTAACAGGTACTGAAACGAGAACCTCTCTCACAAAACTCTACTAGTTCAAGAATCAAACAACTAAACACTTACCACCAGAAAGTTGAAGAGATTATGGCCGAAAGATTTAATAATAATAAATATTCTATTTATTTATTACTCATGTATATAGAGTAGTTTCTAAGTTACACACAATAATGAAAAAATACACGAAAGTGTGGGGTTGTTGCTTGACGTTATTTATATTAACTTGAAGAGGAGGAGTTTCATGAGCATGGATATGTAGAATTAGTTCATTTCATTTTTCCTTCGGATGTGAATGTGTTATTAAATAATAAATGAAAACACTCCGTTTGCACCACGTTATTCTGTATTAATTTCAGCGAAATTCGACTATTGCAATTGTTGCAAACAGCATTGGGAGAACAATGAAATTTTAGAAATTACTGCGGATGGTGATCCGTAAAAATTCGACGTATTTAATGAACTAAAGACTCCTCTTTTCAGTGATATTTTAAATGAGTTCTTGAACAATATATTGAACATACCAAATATCCACGAATATCGTCTCTAGGAATCGTGAGAAGGCTAACAATCGTATGCTTGATTCAGATGCATGTGATTCACAGTGTGTTCAAACAATGCGGCGAATTATGCAACGTTCGCTGGTGAATGGGGCCATACGTATAGGGCTATAAATGTTTTATAGTTAGATACATACATATGTACATATGTATGTGAATCTTTCAGATACTGCGGACGATTTACAAACAATTGTATTTAACATTACTATGTTACAAAGGACAATGTTGGTGATCGACCATTATATTATTCACCAGATCGAATTCATGAAGCTATTTCTTTCCATTAAGGTTAAAATTTAATTAATATAAAAAGATCGAAGGATGTTAATGTGGCATGAGAACGAATGAATTAATAAAATGTCGCAAGCATTCGGACTCATGCGACTGTTAACCAATGGAAACTATTTAAGATTTTATGTTAGATTTTTTAGTTTTATTTAAATACAATATATCGTTAATAATCAGAATAAACTCAGTTCTTATTTCACGAAGAAGGGCTTAATTAAAAAATATTCTTTTTCATAAAAATGAATTTTCTAATATAATTTCGTTCCTACTCTACTTTAATCTTTGTAAAATTTTGTTTTCGGTGTAATACTTTATATGATTTTAACAAAAATACAATTTGTAGCTGGAGATATAAAAATATATTTTTTATTTTATACGTAACTATCATATTTACACATTTATTACATCATAGGAATGGTCAATAGTATAGTAGTAAGTGATTGGATTATCACGCCAGGGTCTCGAATTTGAATTCGTGAAAATTTCTCGTAACTTTCCTCCTCATTTAAGGTGAATGGCAACAGCCAAATGCATTAAGTTGCTTTACGGTAACTTATGGCATACTCTGAAATTGGCGGTAAGGTATTGGGTAATGTATAGCGTCCCATCCTGCGCTAAATGGAACAATAAATAAACGCCCGTATTCTCACCTTAAATGATTCTTTTGCTTTACTTTCGAGGTGCTAAAACTAGCTCAAGAAATAAGTTCTGGGAGTGGGGAGATTCCATGTAAAGTATAAGAAGAAAATAGGATCGTCCTTCTAGTAAGATGGCAATATTTATCCAACTTGAACCTTCAACCACGTGTCGACGTTTTTTGACTGAACTGACACAAATTTTTTGCTCACTATGTTACCTATTTACATTCTTAATATGAATGTTCCAACTTTATTGGTATTTTGATTGGTATCTAGAAGATTTTCATGTGAGATTTTTATTAACATTTTTTATGATGTAAAAATCTTCAGTGTTTCACATTCTTCAAAGACTGAACCCCACCTTTCGCTATCATTAACAGCTCAAATCATTATTCTTAATATCTTTATATCTCCTTCAATACCAGTTAACCCCTTTCTTGATCTTCTCATATTAGTTTCGTTTGGTTTTCATTCTATTATTTGTTTTATCTTTCTCTTAGCGTTTATTCTATTTACTTCATCCAACAAATTCTTTGTAATTTTAGAAATTCTACAATTTTTTCGGTACTCACTAATCTGCTAAACTTAAAGATCAAGTTTTCTTCACATTTCTTCCACAAGATCTAGTGTCACTTTCGTAGGATATTGCCGATGTTAAATATTTTACTCCCTATGCACTCTTCTAATATGAGTGCTTTAAGTCTATTGATTTTTAATTGCTTAGACAGAATTTCAATGGATTTTAATGCATTATTCAAACTGCCATTTTTTTAATTTCATTTCTTGGTGACAAATAATGCTTACGAATTTACTCTTAAAATGACTTGAAAGCATTTCAGTATTTCCTCCAGTTTCAATTTCTCTCTTCACTTACTTGTTTATTAATTCAATTTGCTATAAATACCATAGCAATCAGTTGTAATTGTTTAAAATAGGATTTAAAAAATCAGTGAATACCACCCAGTAATTTCTATATCATCAATTTGTTTTTACACTTCGGTAAAAAAAATTTCTAGAATATGAAGTAGGAGCTTTTCTCTTACATAAAACATTATATTAATTTCCATATTCATATTATGTAAAAGATTATTACAGTATTGGATTTTGTTAGTAGTAGAGCTGTATATTTAGCAAATGTTTGGATGACATGCAATCTAAGTTTCTATATGCAGTAAACATGAAATATTTTGGTTAGACTTTTTCATATTTCCATATATCACCCGGATTGAAATTAGCTTATCTAGTTTATTATAATATAATCAGAGAAAGGGAAAGGCTCGTATATTTTTAAATATTTCTAATTTAAAAAGTTGAATCATCGTGACTGAAATTGAAACATCATTTGCACAACTTCAGGTCTACACATTCATGTATAAGTGTTTATTTTATATATAATAATAATAATTACAGAGGGTAATTTTGAGATACGCTCCATTGGTGTAGTAGATGAGTGCGCTATCCTTTCTCCCTCTCTCTCTCTCGATCTGCAGTTAACACAATTTCGTCTGCAATATTACATATTAATATGTATAAGAGAGCGTATTTGTTTTGTGTTAAATAAAATAATTTATATAATTTAATTGACAATGATATAAAAATTAAACGTCCAGTTCACGATACGTTTCTAATGTGCTGGAAGAAAAGCTACTGCGAATGACACTTCAAAAGTACAAAGTGCATACCAGAAAAAAGCTGACACAAAACCGAACGAGGAAATTTTATTTCTATTATGTGCGACAATGATTTTGTGTAACTTACCGTTTGCTTCATTATCTAATGCATCATTTTGTACATTCTGGAATAAATATGCAAAATATGCGTTACCTAGCTGAACGTATTGAACATAGGATTAAATCTGAATTGAAAAATAGAAAACTGTGGTATGTATGGATGAAACAACAGATCGTAAAGAATTCCGTTGTTAATATTATGATACGTACAATAGAACCACTTCAATGGTCATCTTCAATTTTACTAGCTAAAAGAAGGAGAAAATGATTTTTAAACACGATATAAAGATTGTTTATAAGTTAAATTGATTATTTATTTTAAAACGCAAATATTTAAAAATGAAAACGATAAGAATTAAAATGTATTACTATTATAAAAGTTATTATTTTTATTAAGAGTTTTGAATGAGATTTAAGTTGAGAAACAATAAAGAGAGAGTTATATTGTATTAACGGATTAAAAGTACAATTTATAAAGTTAAAAATTTGTTGCTTATTGTAGCTTAACTCTACATGACATTTTCAACCGACATTTGAATATAAACATGTGTATGTGTGTGTATATATATATATATATATATATATATATATATACATATATTTCTTATGTAATACTTATTGTTCATTATAAATGAACAGATTGTATATATAAAGGGGATAAAAAAAAATTAAGTTAAATAAATTTAGTTTGATGAGAATAATTGATTGTCTTGTTATAGTTGTTGTTAAAGGGAATTATTTTTTTTATTCTTCAACATATTCCCGTTCAACTGTAACACACTTGAATCAACGATGCTCCAATATTCTTCTAATGTCGCTGCAACAAAATCATCCGGTACAAATTTCTTTCTAGCAAGGAAGCGTTTAAGTTTGGGGAAAAAGTGGAAGACATTTGGTACTAGATAAATAAGCACACCCTCATATTTCCATTAGGCTCTATTTTTCGCGAAGGTATCCTTTTGACTGATGTCATTTTTTGTCAATTTTTACTTGACGTTTACATTCTTTTACATTTTGGATCACAATTCCTGATTGCATCTACCTTATCGACAGTTGGCAAACGCCCAATTTTACATGTAAAATGTGATGTAAATATCCAGTCTATAAGTTTGCAATTGTAGCTATCTCCTTGATGCTAATTCTTCAATTGTTCAAAATAATGTAATGGATGCCAATTCGTCAGTTGTTCGAAACAATGTAGTGTAAATGAATGGACAAAAATGGATGAAATAATATGCTGATCGTTTCAGAAATTGTGGCAGGTTTTGGTCATCATTTTCTAATTTCATATAAACCACATCTAAACAGAGCGATTCATAAACAAATTGTGGCTTTGGAAAGAGCATTGTCACCTAAAGCTTGCTGCACATCAGTCAAAATGTCGAACGCGTTTTGTTCTTGAAAAAACAAGTAATGGATTAAATCACGAATTACGAGTTTATGTATTTTAGACTTTGTCTGTTGGATATTTTACAGACACTACTGTAATTTTCAAATCGAGTATTATAAATTAAGTAAATTTCTCCTGACACCATAAAGAAGATGGCAGAATTAAAAATTAAAAATATCTAAAATTAGTGCTAGCAGTTGAGTCATTTCCTTTCAAATCATCCTCGTATGTGTATATTAAAATCTCTGCGTTATTAGATACGTAATCGTATGTATATATTTATTTTTCCAGGATTAATTTTAATAAATTAGGATTTTATTGCCAATTAATACTCTTATTAAACTATAATTGCAAAAATTTTAGCGAAACTTAATAAATGTTGCGTCATATGGAGAAGATCGTTCCCTATTCTGAAACTGTTTGAGTTTAGAGTTGCGGTCGAGTTAGGCTGTAGTTTAATTTGTATTACATTTCGGTTTTAATGTCAATAAGGGCATGATCATTCTATACAGTTAAAGGCTTGAATTGCTTACAAAGTTTGTACAAGATCCCTTATGTGTACATACTCAGCAAGTTTGTTGATTCAAAAAAGTTCCCTGATACACGAGCCTTTAAGTTACGTTTTAAAAAAGCTTACTAGAAGTAAACAAACGTAATAAATACAACGAGCAATCAGACATATCTTTTGTCTTAGTATGTAAAGCAATAAAAGGTGAATTCAATACTACCGGAACGGGTCAGGAATTAGTGAGATAAAATACAAACTCTTTTTGTGGCACCCATCTTGCACATAAAATTTTCATCCTCAATTCATTATGCAAAATCGAAACTGGTGATCCATATAAAATGCGTAGAGCTTCTACTATTTTGCGTTGTTTTATTTAACTGTCATTTAGCACTTTACTTTTTTAATCATTTTTGGAGGACACACACTTCTTTTAGGTGTCCACTTCTTTTTTTTGTCAAATATATTTGTCCGGTTAGATATCCATTATTTTATGGTTGCAATCGAAGGAGAATGATCCCCGTAAACAGACTTGTGTAACTTTGGCTTTATCGCTTGCTTCGTTCTTTAAAGGTAAGATTGTAATCGCTGATCGGTACTCCATTTCTATCACAGTTATAAATAGTCCATTTTCTATGCAAATAACAAGCATCCTCATGATGAGAATGAGCGAACATTTTAACTGTTTTACTTTGAAGAATTGCCAAACTGAACAACAAACAAGATTTTTTTATTAGTGCTTTCGTCAGGCTCATTAACAACCAATCCTCTCTATTAGATAAACTATTAGAAAACAGTAATAAATGAAATGGGAAAATAAGGGAAATATTATTTATTTTATAAGAGCTTTTTGACTTACGAAGACGCCAACAATATTAGGACAGGACGTTTTAACATTTATTAATTTTATTTAGTTTGTTTAAAATTGAAGAAGTCTTTGTTTTTCGACTAGAAAACAAATTATATTTTAAGTTACCAGAATTACATATTAAAATTATTAAAATGAAGATAACTTACGTTATTGTTAACAACTTCACGAAACATTTTTGCTTTTTTGCTATATAAATTTATTTCTATCTCTTATTAGGATCGAGGTATATAATCGAAAGCCATTACCCTCTCCAATCTTAGCACTGCTTTATTAATTTTTCTAGGAACTATAACACAATGAATTGAAAGCATTAGTATCGAAATTGAAGATTTTTATTGGTATTTAAAATATTGTATAATAATTATATTATCTATTTCAATATATTTTGCGAATTTTAAAATATTTTTATTTCTTCACAGCACTCTTATATTCTAGATTGTGCAGTACATATTCTAGTCCAGACTAATAATTACGTAATAATATTATATAAAAGTTGATATTTGCTGTTGTAAAGGCGCATAATTATGGGCTAAAATAAAATTTGTAACTGTTAGTTTAATGACGTTTCGGAGATTTAATATCCTTCATCAGAAGATCGTCGTTAGGAACTCAAATTTTAATTACACCGTCATTCATTTTAATTGTATTTGATTTTTAAATTATTAGCTAAACATTAATGTGTCCTCATAATCAGCAGTGCACTAAATCATGCTAATTCTTAATTTAATGGAGGATAACAATAAATAATTCAAATTCACTGTTAAAGTGGAAATTGCGTATTCGATTTTAACCTATATTTTTAAATAAACAATTTCCATATATAAATATAAAAAATGTAAAGTTTAGCAGCGATTATTATATTAATATATGATAATAATTATCACATAACACACATAGATATATTAGTAAGAAAGTAATGATGAGTTTTTGAGACAAAATTAATTGATTATTAATAATTTCTGGGCTTTTTCCTGTTATTTACACACTTATCAGTGTGTCGTGGAATCGATTACAATAAATTGTCAATTTCTTCTTGTCGTGTCGTATCCTAGTTCATCTATACAGCTTGTTGAAAAGTTTCCAGAATCTGAGCTTCATGCCAAATTGCTTAATTCCATAAAAATAATGTCTTATCGGTGATCTATTGAGGCAATATCGAAAAATTCGTGAGCTCGTGTAAAGGACCGTCACATGGGACGTACGTTATCTCATTGAAAAATCGGATGTTCTAACGTCTGAGGGCAAGATTCACCAAATTTTTCAAAAACTAGCGCTTGACAGTCAGTGTATCTTTGAAGAACATCAGAGGGAATATACTGCAGCAATTAAATGATCCGCTGGTTGCAAGTAGATATTTAGGGCCATAACGTTAGACGACGGTCTTCGTAAGAAGTTATACTTCTCTTGGGTTCCAACACCTATGTTTTAATATTCTACTACTAGCTTTTCATTTAATGGAGGATAATAATAAATTATTTATCCTTCTTTTTGGTTTTTATATTTCTATACCCCCGATCTATTTTAAATCACGCTCAGCATCTAGTAGCATTGGATTGATTTCGAGCAAAAATGACAAACCGGCTTCTCTTAGATCGATTCGTCTTTCTGAAGTCCGTTCAAATGGCGATAATTAAGTATTTGGACTTTGGGCATAGTAAGTTGATTAAAAAAAGATTTAAACGAATCATATGCTAAAAAATTGTACAAATTAACACATAAATACTTAAAAATAGTTTAAGCAAACGAATTCATAATTCGAATTACACATTTGATCTCAAAATTTGAATCAATTACTGCAGTAATTCTTTATCAGTGGATCGCCATCCACTAAGCTAAATGTCGTATCATTATCCTAACCCGTGAGGAAAAGCGATCTTAAAAATTGTATTTCAGTAGAGCAATATTTTTGCCAAATTGGCCAAAAAATTATATCCTGTTACAACTTATATGTTTGACATTGTATCAGGCAAAAATTATGAAAGGAAAATTAGCACCAGAAGGTGGTAGATATTGTTTTAAACACTCCTGCAAAACAACAAAAAAAAATCGACTACATATTATACGAGATTATACAAGTGTAGCCGTTTATATTTCGGGAATATCAAACAATAAAAATTTTTTATTATCGAAAATAGTTTTATTGCTTTTCAAAATATTCTCCTTAAAAATCAATGCACTTTTGCATTCGTTTAAACCAATCCGAAAAGCATTGCTGCCAATGTGAAGGCGGTATCACCAAAATATGAGTTTTGAATGCCTCAACTGCCTCTTCCGGTGTAGAAAAACGTTGACCATGAAGTTTATTCTTCACGTGTGGGAACAAAAAGAAATCGCAGGGTGATATATCAGCGCTATGCGGCGGATGGCTCATTAATTCAACGTTTTGCCCGGTAAAATATTCAATTGTTTGAACCGACCTGTGAGAGCTCGCATTGTCACGGTGGAGAATAATCTGTCGTTTTCGGTTTGTTTTCCTTATTTCTTCAAAAGATTTTGTTAAACAAATAGTTGTGTACCATTCGGGATTGACCGTTCTACAATGCTCTAAAGGCACGATTGCAACGTGACCGGTTTTTCCGAGAAACAGGCGACCATTTGTTTTGATGTGCTTCGAGCGCGAACACCTTTTCTTGGTTTTGGCTCATCTTGGAATACCCACACAGTCGATTGCTGTTTACTATCGGGTTCATACGTATAGATCCAAGATTCATCACCTGTGATGACTTAAATAAATGTTCTTTAAAGCACCGCCATTGTAGTTTTTGTGCATTTTGAGCGGTTGTCAAATTACGTGGTACCCAACGTGAACATAGCTTCTTAATGGCTAAATGCTCATGCAGGATCTTATGCACGCTAGTATTACTAATACCTAGAGATGCCTCGATCTCACGGTGTGTCACATGACAGTCTTGCATTATCAATTCAGACACCCATTAATGTTTCCCGACACAACAACATTTGTGCGACGACTTTCACGAATTTCATGGTTCAAAGAACGCCGTCCAAGTTTGAATTCACTATACCAACGATATCCTATAGTTTTCGATGGTACTTCATCACCATATAAAGAATTCAGCTCGTCGATGTATTCTTGTTGAGATAATCTACGCCGAAGGTTATGCAAATAGTTGAACGAAAATGATCGCGACTTAATTCCATTTTCTCGCTGACATCAAATTTTCAAATTGCTGTCAACAATAGATATAGCGACCGGATAATAAAACTATCAAGGTAAATACATATATTGTCAAAAATGACAAACTTCACGATGTGATCATCAGATCGGAGGCAACACTAACAGTGTTGCCGAATCCCGAAATATAAACGGCTACCCTCGTGCCATCGAAAACTTACCATGTAAGGTATATAGATTAGTAAATCGTTACGCTGGTTATGCTTCGGTACGTATAAATAAATAAATACGTGTTTAAGAAATACATAAATAAATGAAAATATCTAAACTAACTAAATAGATTGCTTTAATAGTGATAGCGATGTAAATTAAATAACGAAAATATTTCATTTTTTGTTATTACGTAAAGAAAATTCGTCAATGCACCTCCAAAAGTACACTACCTATGTTTCTTATTATATTTACAGTTGAATAAATGTAAATATTTTATATTTTAACACACCCTATTTACATGTGTACATAGATTCATCCTTATTTACATTAGTAACAATGTGTTTTAAACAATCTCGAAAAAAATGTAATAACTCCCTTCTTTTAACGAACGAAAATTAACCTTTTATTTCTATAGTGGTAGTTAAACAGAATCGCATGGTTAGATTCTGCCACATTGTATTATTTAATTGCGCTATCTGTTTCAATGTAGTAGTCCCCGAAAGCACATTTATCACTCTTTGACTTTTTAATTACATAGTATCTAGATTTCTATAAATGTCTTAGAATTACTTTTAGAGTAGAATTTATTGTATGTAGGTTATTTAGACGCCAATAATATGACTGAGTCTCTATTGTACTGAAAAATACGATTAATTTGAAAGAAAATCGTTTTTTATGAAGTTTTGTTTGTTCTGATAGTACGAAATATTGACGCCTAAAGTAAGTATTTCAATTTCGTTGGTGAATAAATTGCGAAAAGTTCTTATATTTATAAACAATCTTCAGATTTAATGTGCAGTATGAGAACTTCTTATGGAATAAATTAGGTCAATTTCTAAAAAGCAATTTACTAAAATTAAAATAAAATAAAAAGTTTTTTATTCTGTATCAACTATTTTGATGTCATAATTATAAAGGATGATATCGAAACTTCAAATTTATAGATTTTTTTAATGTTAAAAAATATACGATATTTAAGAATAAACTCAACTATTATGACATGTATATCACTTTGTAAGTGACCGTATACAGAATGGAAACTTCTTATAGAAAAATTCAATAATTTAAAAACTGTAAATATTCATAAAACCAATTTCGTACATTCTAAATGCTAAGATTGATTTTTTAGAAAGCCTTTAGAAGTTATTTATAGAATTTCAGGTTTGTGTTGCAGTATCAACACGAGTTCGATTTGAATTCGTGTAGTAAAATATTAATGAAGGCAAATATAGGCGACATATTGCAGACAGCCAGTCATTGTAAACTTAAAAATTAATAGACATAGGCTATTCAATCCAAGTTAATTATATATAACCCCATGCTAACTACTTCTTAATTTTCAATCAGAACTAGTACAACAAATATTTTTAAGCAATAATTGTTTTAAAACAGTGGCAAAGATAATTAAAACATTATTAAGAAAAACCTTCTCCGGTGTAAAACCAAGAAAGTACATTAGAGTTGTCGAATCTATTTACCTCTTTCGCCATCTAATTAGTATTCCATTCAACTGGTGCAAATATTTTATAATACAATACATTGAAGAACAACATTTTCAGTATTAAGTTTACATATTGAAGAGTTAGAAGAATAATTTAGGAATTCTTTTGTTTGATTGATTGTATTAAAAAAGAGCTGTTCAGCAATGTTCTCGGAAGCAATGAATAACTTACAAAGGAAACAACAACGATAGAGTTTAAATTTACACAATCTTTCAAAATAATTTCCACCATATTCTAGGCACTTATTCATTCATTGGAACCAGTCATTGAAACAACTCTTTCCCAATCCTTTTGAAAGCTAGGCACAGCCTCTTCTTTATGTGGGTTAAACATTTTCTTCTTAATCGATCAAGACCTTTATGCAGACACAGGCCCTTATCAAAGATTTGTCGAACACCATGTGTAACCATGAAATGCTTCGCGATATTTGCTCCGAGATTAAGTCTTAAGAGTGCCCGAAAGAAACAAACCTTCTCACTCGAAGATGGTTATGTATGATAAAATGATACGAATTTTCAGTGCATAAATGTCTAGATATTTTTTGATTATGTTTTAGTTTACGTTTCTTAAGCATCTTTGTGAGAGTATCAATGTTCTTGAACTGATTACATTGCTACAGTTCGGAAACAGCTAGAACAGAGAGACCGAGCTGCTGGTGTGAGCTTGAACTTACATAGAACTTATCACAAGGTGCAATTATCTGTTAGACCATATTGGAAAACTACCAATAGCTATATACGTTAATGCAAATCAGCTGGATTAAGTTCTTTTAGTGTTCTCTGCAGTGATATATTTCTTCAAATCTGATACATGATTTCATAATATTACAATATTATAAATAAATATATAATGTTATAAATAAGGTTCGTAAAGTTCGTTTTCCGAAAAGGCCCTTTGCCATTACAGACCATACATTGTCATATCCTTCAAGGCCTGTTGCGAAGAACTATTATTATATAAATATGGTTATTACTATAATTTTCAAAAAATTGAATGCAGTATAAAACGAGAATTCAATATATCAAAAGTAAATAATATTGCTATTACAAGATCATATAAAGACATACACAGTTCAAACGATTACTTTTATACCATTCCAATTACTCACTAACAAAATTGAATTCGGCGTAAATAACTGGAGCAAGCAAAACAAGTGTGCTATACATATTAATCTAAGTAATAAAATTAAAAATGGAAAGCTACTCATTTTGTTCAGTACATTTGGGAGCACATTAGTATACGATAGTTATAGTAGCATAATGTAAATACTTACATCAGTATCCTTAATTTATCATACATATACTTTTGATATGCTTACCAACTCTTGTTATAGTTAGTTACTTGTTAATTTTAGAGTAGTTTAATGAAGAATCCGAGCTTGTTTAGTTATAGATGCATGCTAATGGTAATTAATTGTCAATAAAACCAAATCATTTAAAATATTCCATAATATGTGTTTGTTAAGTTCATCTGTTGGAAGTATTTATTGAAAAGTTGTTCAAAATAGGTAAGAGATCAATATTTTCTTCATTTTTATAGGTCAAAACGTACTTTATCAAAATAATTTAAAATTATAAACATCGGATTTTTGATTATCTGCTCCTTACGTTAATTGTTCCTGTAGTAAATAAAATAGAAATACATATGTTGAAATGGTAAGTAAAGTATATTTTAGAAAATAATGTAGTTCCCTTGCAGTGATAAATTTGAAATGTGATACAAATAACGAGACAACATTTACTACTCCTAGTATAATTGATGTTCAAAGATACTTTCATTGTAGTTTGGTTAAATTTCTACCAGAATTTACTTATTTTTCATTGGAGTAGAAAGAAAAAATATGCAAATTTATTATTGTTAAAAATTTAAGGCATGTAGTAACTAATACACCATAAATATGCAATCCATCCTTCAAGGAGTTAGCAATTCATAAATTTGTATAAAAAGTTTAATCGGGTAAGTAATAAAAATAATTATAATTAATATTCATCCTCGGTTGTATTCTAAACCATCACATAGTTGACCTTGATTTGGATACGAAACAAACTTTTGCAAGATGAATCATCAAATGTCTAAAAGTTGGTCACAACACCCTCGAAGATCTGAGCTGGGCTTGCAAAATATACTGACTTTTTAACTTTGTTGTTACCATAAATGAAAGCTGGGTACACTTTTATCATTTAAAGACATTCTGATGTATAATCAGAGACCTAAGAGGTTCCGCGACCAAAAATTTATTAAAAAGTTCTTGCTTCATTTTTTTAGTAATTATGATGGATTCCAGGACATATTATGCGACATTACTGAGCACTCTATGATAAAAAATTAAAGGAAAAGGGGTGTTTTGTTTGTGCAGGAGAGTGCCTCTCTATAGAAATTGCACTTCGTCATGGACAAAAGGCAAAACCATGGTTTAGGGTTCGAATTACTTAAACCTCTGCTTATTCACTTGAGTTAATCTGACTTTCTTCTGATTACTACCTCTTTTCTTACCCAAAAAAAATGTCAGATCCGAAATTTTTTTCAACGATAGAAGTTATAGGGTCCTGATTAGCAGAACTAGGTGATTAAGTTGAATAATAAAATATCTCGAATCGAATGCTCTTGTTGTAGAAGTAAAAGTTTATGAATACTTCTTGATACTAAAATAATACATGCCACACAAATGACGCAGTTGATATTACACTTTGTTAAAATGGGTGACTTTCTCCTAATGTTAGTTTTGTTAAACAGACAAAACAAGTCCTGTAAAACGTGTTAATATGGTGTACTTTAAAGTTTATTAAAGTCTATTTAATAAGAAAGTACAGTCTCCATTATTATTTAGAAGTTTATACGAAAACTTAAAGTAAGAAATACAACGTTAGGGCTCTTGAAACAGGAAATTAAATCTGTTTAACAAAATAGTATAATCAAATACTTTACGAACACAGGCGCCATTTATAACAAAACTTAAGTATCTAAAAAAGCGTCTTTTCACCGACTCAATTTCTCTCACCTCAACAGTGTAAAAGAATTCTAAATCTGAGATTCATATTTAAGTTTTGACATTGCAAAAAGTATAAAATCAAGTCTTTAAGCAAGTATCCAAAAAATTCTACAATTTCCGCAAATAAAGCCAGAAATTATATATAAGCTCGTAAATATTCCGTTTATATTCTTAACGGAATTTAATTTTACATTAAATCAGATCTTTAACTAAACAGCAACGATTCAATACTTCTTCATCTATATTGTAGTTATTCTATATATATTTTGTTTCCTACTAAACGATATTAAGTTGAATATACTATGTTAATATTAAGGACGAGATGGTTATTAGCGCACCAATTATTAATAGACTTGAGGTCCTGGAGTAGCGACAAACGGTTTTGGACAATAACAATTTGTCGAAGAAGTTTAATTGCATCCACGAACAGTAAATATTTACAGGAGATATCCATTGTTATGTCATTAATAAATATCAAAGGTACGAGTAGGTCTAGATTGGATCCTTGCCGAATCAGACAACCAAATTTGTTTGTTCGATTTATTGCTTTCTTCATGAAATGTAAGAATTTCAAACCATTAGAAATGCAGTCGAGAAACTAATTCGCGATAGTTTCTATGGAATAACAAAATGATCAATTTGTGTTTGAAAGTTTGTTGCAAGTTAATGCAAATAGAATTTACTTATCCATGCTGATCGAGTACGAATACATATTTCGTAATTTTAAAGTGTTTATGTATAAAACCCTGTTGCACAGATGCATTCATACTCTAGAGAGAAGCTTAAATGCAACATAACTAAAATTATGATTACGGTTGTCAGTAGATATAACGAAAATGGAAGAATTCCAAAATTTAGTTGAAGATGGCTTCTTTCTTTTCTCGTCAGAAGTACTACTATAAAAAAATAATTGGAAATAAGAAAAAAACATATACATGAAGGATATGATAGGAAACTGATAGCTATTTTTGTTTTGGATGAAAGATAAATTCAGACAGACATAGTTATTAATTTGATTTTATTAATTCCACTAAAGAAATTCGATACTAATTTCCAAATTCAATCATGATTTAATTGCTGATTGGTGCATCAATATTATTATAGATAGGCAAACTGCTAATGGAGGAAATAAATGACAATTATCTTAATTTGGATCATTGTTGGATTCTAGAAGGAAGTCGAAGGTGCCTAAGTAAAGAAATAGTAATAAATCCGATTAACTAAGGACTGACTACGGGCATCAAGATTGCAAAAAACAAAAAGTCTATGAACTTTAAAGAACCTCAGTATAATTATCTGTAATATACAAGTGGCACTAGAAAAGAGATAGAAACAACTAATTGCATGTTAGCTAGTAACATGCAATAGTGTCAATATTTTTCTATATACTCGTCAAATTTGACTTCAATTCGTTCATTATTTTGAGCTTCATAAAGTGTTTCGAAACAAGAAAATGAATTTTGTGAAATTAGAACATCAGTATCATCAAATTTTTGATAAGGGAACAGAATTCTCTTCAAATTATGCAAAAAAGTTTCGAAAAAATCGAAGATGACGCATCCTACTTTACGAGGGAGCGTTTTTATATTCGCGGAATGGGGGACAAGGGGTGGAAATAAAAAAAACAAATTATTTTTCTTTTTCAATATATTCACCTGCAAGACGGATACATTTTTCACATCTTTCAATTAATTTATTTATACCCTCATAAAAAAATGATTTCTCTTTATCTGCAAAATACGCCGAAACTACCTCCTTGACTTCATCATCGGCAGTAAATTTTTTACCCCGCAGCTCTTTTTTCATTTTCGGAAACAGGTAATAATCACTCGGGGCCAGGTCTGGGCTGTAGGGTGGATGATTCACAATTTCGAAGCCCACCTTATGCAGGGCAGCTAACGCAACGCGGCTCTTGTGGACGGGCGCGTTGTCGTGCAAAAGCAGAACACCTTTTGTCAATTTTCCCCGTCTTTTCTCTTTAATGGCTTCTTTTAGTTGCTCTAATATCGAAGCGTAATATTCTCCGGTTATAGAAACACCTTTATCTTTATAATCAATCAACAATATTCCTTCCGAGTCCCAAAATACCGTTGCCATGAGTTTCCCAGCTGATTGTGACACTTTAAATTTCTTGGGAGGTGCTGTGCCCTTTTTATGCCACTGCATGGAGTCTTGTTTGGACTCAGGTTCATAATGATGAACCCAAGTTTCGTCTCCAGTAACAATTCCACTCAATACACTATCCTCGTCTTCATTACAGAGGTCCAAAAATGCACGCGAACACTCTACGCGCTGTTGTTTTTGCGGCGGCGTGAGCATTCTCGGCACCCATCTTGCGCTGACCTTAGACATGCCGAGATGATCGTGTAGGATTTTAAAAATTGTTGTATCGGATACTCCAACCATTCCTGTGAGTTGTTTCTTCTTTAGTCGAGCATCTTCGAGTACAATTTGTTCAACTTTTTGGATAAGTGGTCACCTCAATGCTCCTGCCCGGCCTCGGGTCGTCTTCAAGGGATTCCTTTCCTTGTTTAAATAAACTATGCCACTTGTACACCATGGTTTTTCCTGGACAAGAGTCGCCGTAAACCAATGACATCTCATTCATTATGGTCGCGACTGATTTTCCTTGCCTGGTAAGGAACTTTATAACGGCACGATATTCGATTTTTTCCATATTTCACTTTTCACTCCTGATTATGTTACTTGGTTGACGATAGCTCAAAGACTAACTGTTTAATAACAATGAAACTTCGTATTTATACTAATCATGAGTCGCTGCACAGGCCACGCCCCCAATGCGCCTACTCACCCCTCTACAACCCGCTCATTCCGCGAATATAAAAACGCTCCCTCGTAGAACCAAGCCAGAGCTGTTTTTTGTCCAACGTATACCAAAAGGGACTAAAATAATAGCTACGATAACAAAATTAATAACCAAAAACGCCTATACTTGCATCACAAAGATGTCCTCTTCATAAACATGTGTGTTCACGAGATATTTAACGTTCAATCCATCCTCAGCGAATGTAACTTATTTAGGCTGGATCATCCACTACATAGTTCGGATTTGGCTCCATCTGATTTCTTTATATTCAAAAATCGGAAAAAATAAGTCAGCGCGTTATTTTGCAAATGATAAATGATTGATGACTAACAAAAATAATTTTTTCTGATAGAATGAAGTCGTTGCGAGATAAGTAGCGCAAGTGCGTTGAAATTAGGAAGATCATGTTGAAAAATAAAATTACCGAAAAAATCGGATGTCTTTTATTTCATTGTTAGATAGGAAGTTTTTCTAGTTCTCTTGTCGAAAAAAGTAGTGATCGAAACCTAGGAAGTCATAAAGTCTATTCGTTTAAACTGTGTTCATATTAATTAAATTCGAGAGTGTAATATGTATGCATCTACAATGCATGGTCATGGACTATACGCGAAAATTAAATCTATTTCAAACCTCAGCAAGCGTAAGTGGGAGTAATTCAACGATGAACAATCAGGATTGAACAGCGCTAACGATAATATTGGGTTTGTTCAAACAGAAATATCAAATTAATCTGACTCTGATTGGTTGGCATAAATAGCAAACAAATTGCTATTTATATTTAATGACTAGTGTATATATAATTCCTATATGGAAAGCACTATTTTGGGAACTGCTTTGATAGACATACATAATCACATCATAGATATGAGGCAATAATATTCATTTGAGCTTGCAGAGTTGTTAGTAGATATTTGAATATGACCTGACTAAATGATTTTTGGGATGCGCCATGAAGGATGGTCAGATTTAACAAATAAATTATTTTCTTATTTTTCTTATTCAGCAAAACAAAAATTTATACGAGTTGTTGTCGTACTGTCCTTATTCTACAGATTTTGCTGTCTTCTATCTCTTTTTATAACTAAAGAAAATTGTAAGAAACCTCAGAAGTTTATAACACAATAAATTAAAGAGACAATTGAATATTTTACAAGCCTTGAGGAATTGTTTTTCTTGTAGAAACGTTATGACTTTGGAGTGTGTGTTTTTCCGACAAACTTTAGAAGTATTTATATTTCAAATGAAATTACGGCAAGGAGTTTAAAGAAGCGGTAACTGAATATTTTACAAATACTTGAGGAACGGCACTTTTGTAATGCAATATAAACTTTGCATCACTAGTTGGAAAATGTTGATCTTAAAAAATATAATAATAATGCATTTTCTTTCTAAGAAGAAATTAAATCAATCATTTTTGCCATAATGAGGTTTTCGGTTACATTTATTTGTATTGTGATACTTTAATTTGTTCATTTTTATTATACTTGAATTATATTTGTTGTTTCGATTGAATATATATTCAAAAGTTATCCTTCTTGATTTGCTTTAGGCTTCATATTTCCTTTGTTGTTATACAGTATGTAAGCGTATGTCCTTTAGCTTTTTCCAATAGAGCGAAATTTATTTGCTCATTTAAATTAATATAATTGTTATTGAGTCTTGTCTACTTGCTATTCTTTTTGGTACTCGTATACATATACATTGTCGGTATTCAATAATTTCATCTTATCGAAATGTACATCACAGTTCGTTTAAATGCGTCTTCATACCTACGTTTTAATGTTCTTCAAGCTTTGTTTCTAGATTTCTACATGTTTTTTACACTTATAAGGTGCGTACCATATATTGTTTCTATTGTAGAAGAAATATTTACTTAGTTGTTTGGTATTATTTCAATAAATACGGAAAAGATTTGGCGGGAAGTCAAACTAGAAATGAAACAAATGAGCTAGGGCATCTTTTACTATTTCTGAACATATTCCCCTTCAACATCAACCCACTTCGACGAACAATGTGAGGGTACCATATCATTTTTATAAAAATGTTTCTTAAGAAACTCAATATTTTATTTGGTTGCTGATAGAAATTTCCATCCAGCAAGGAAAAGCTTGAGTTTTTGGAATCAGTGGGGGTTATTTGGAGCTTAATTTTGCGAATACTATCACTGAGGTACAATCCGAAATCTCAATTGATCCAATGTCGCGTACAACTAATTATTCTGAGAAAGCGCATTGTAGTAATGAGAGAGAACTTTTCTTCTTGTCATTCCAGATCGTTCTTTAGGAAGTGCTGGAATTGAACCCTTAGTAAGATAATATAACCATTACCTTATCCACCGATGGAATGTTTTGGCTTTCATTGTTTTATCAACCGTAACAAATTTTCGAAAAATATCAGCTTGATTCGTGTTAAAACTTCAAATTATCCCTTCGCGTTTTCAATTACAATTCGAGATTCACCACGCCTATCTTGTTCACGACCAGGGCATACCTAATTCTTCGTGCAAAATGGAAGCTAATATACTCACGATACTTTCTCCTTCAAACTAGAACGGAAGCTGAGAAAAATAACATTAATAAATTAAAATAGATTGATTGGAAATGGTGATTAAAATCCATGGTTATCACGTTCTCTAGACCTAAGTTCCTTAGATTTTTATGTCAGAAACACATGAAACAACTTGTGTACGAAGAAGAAATGAACCAAACCTACTTTCAATTATAAAATTCTTTGGTGCATCGCTGTCAAGCATATAAGCAGAGAGGAGGCATTTCGAGTATATGTATTGCATTTTATTGTAGCAGAATTCCTTTCTTTGCCATGTTTAATCAATCGACTTATGTATTTTTCAATTCTTTAAAAATACAGTCAATCCAATTACGTAACTAAGCTAAATTGGACATATGTTCATATAAATTTTTTTCTTAGAATTACATTAGCTTTCACTTGCCAAAGTTTATCAGGAAGTTAACTACCCAGTATATATATATATATATATATATATATATATATATATATATATGAAGTCAGTTATCAAAAAAAAATGAATTAGTACAATAAAGTTTTTATTAGTTTTCTTCGTAATTTTAATATCCTCATACCGCCTCATGTGAAATTTCTATTGGTCAAAGCAATATTGTAAATCAGTTTCATGATCTCCGTCGTCTTCCATATTCTACTGCCTCAAATCCGGTTTCTTTCAGTGCTGCAGAAATAGAAAAGAGGCACATGGGGTGAAATTGAGTGGCTCCCAACCTTGACGATGACAGCAGAGAGGGAAACCGATATAACGTGATACAGTTGCGTACTCTTTAACTTTTTTACACACTGACGGTTTTGTCTGCATAGCCACACTTCTATATAATCATTCTATTTAATTTTACATGTGTAACAGCCGACTTATTTATTTATAATGAAATATATATTCAAATAAAATCATTTACTTACACTTTATTTTACTTATAAAATTAGTAATCTCACGAAAGGAGTAGATAGTCAAAATATAGCTCATGTTTGTATCTTACTGAAACATTAATGGTAACTTACTTAAAATAATATTAAAACCATACTTTTTAAATTCCCAATGACATTTTCAGAGATTTAAAAAGAGTCTCAATTTCTGAAATGTACATATAAAAAGTTGTAATTAACAATTCAAATTAGAGTTTTTTTTTTCTGTTTTAATAATGATGCTGATAGAATCGCTTCGAGGCGTAATAAAGTATATTATATTCCTCATCAAAATTTCAAATTTAAATTAAATCTAAAAAATTCCATTTTTTATTCTTTTCATCCTGAATATGAAGTTATAAACTCTTCCGCTTTCACGTTTTTCTCCACGGTTTTCTTAAACTAAGTTAAAATTAAAATATGGGGAGTTTTTTTAACAAATTCGTGCTCTTTCATCATATTGTCACAGTTATTTGACGTGAAAAATGTGCCAGATAATTGAAGGTATAGGTGGAAAACAGATTGTTAAATATAACTTTAGAGATTTTTCTTTTATTAAAAAAAAAAGTTTGTAATGTATTCGTGCAGTTAAATTAAAGCAAATAACAATGCGTAAAATAAATACTTCCAAAACAGATACTAAAAAATACATACAACAATACATTTCGGCGGCATATACATATAAGCTCTAGATGTAGAACAATAATGTTTGATTATTATTATTTATAGAGACACCGTTATGGCTGTTGCTGCAAATTTCGCCGATCAAAAACGAACGCGACTTGGTCGTTTTGTTTCTGCTCACGTTTCGGGATATTACCGCCCTGAAGCAACCTATAGAACCAGACGATACCAAAGGAGGTAAGATATATACAAACCTAATCAATGCCTTATTTATAAGTTAGAATATTTTATCCTCTTTATTTTTTATTTACGAAAAGATGAAAGCATAGTACGAGGGTAGTCGTTCATATTTCAGGAATAGCAAACAAAAAAAAAATTTTATTATCGAAAATAGTTTTATTGCTTTTCGAAATATTCTCGTTAGAAATCAATGCACTTTTGCATTCGTTTAAACCAGGTATGGGCAACCTTTAACATGTTATGGGCCAAATTTTAATGTGCAAATACGTTCGCGGGCCGCGTTTAAAAGTAGTGCATTTTAAAGTAGTGTTCATAATTTTTAGCGATAGATATCAGACATGAAATAATACGATGAATATATCGCGGGCCGGATCAAATCTTACAGCGAGCCGGACCCGGCCCGCGGCCCGGTTGTTGCCCACATATGGTTTAAACCAATCTGAAAAGCACTGCTGTCTCTTCTGACGTAGAAAACCGTTGATTACGAAGTTTATTCTTCACGTGTGGGAACAAAGAGAAATCACAGGGTGCTAGATCAGGGCTGTACAGCGGCAGGCTCATCAATTCAATGTTTTGCCCCGTCAAATATTCAATAGTTTGAACCGAACTGTGTCATGGTGGAAAATGATGTGTTGTTTTCGGTTTGTTTTCCTTATTTTTTCAAAAACTTTGTCAAACAAATAGTTGTGTACCATTCGGAATTGACCGTTCTACAACTCTCTAAAGGCTCGGATGCAACGTGACCGGTTTTTTCGAAAAAACAGGCAACCATTTGTTTTTATGTGCTTCGAGCTCGAATAACTTTTGTTGGTTTTGGCTCCTCTTGGAGCAAGCTGGTGTTACTAATACCTAGAGATGCATCGATCTCACGGTATGTCACATAACGGTCTTGCATTATCAATTCAGACAATGCATTAATGTTTTTCGACACAACAACATTTGTGGGAGGATCTTCACGAAATTCATCGTCCAAAGAACGCCGTCCAAGTTTGAATTCACTATACCAACGATATACTGTAGTTTTCGATGGTGTTTCATCACCATATAAAGAATTCAGATCGTCGAAGCATTCTTGTTGAGATAATCCACGCCGAAAATTATGAAAAATAATTGCACGAAAATGTTCGCAAGGTAATTCTATGACATAAAATTTTCAAGTTACTGTCAACAATAGAAATAGCAACTGGATAATAAAATTCTAGGTATATATTGTCAAAAATAACAAAATTCACGATGCAATCATCAGATCGGAGGTAACACTAACAGTGTTGTCAGTTCCCGAAATATAAATGGCTACCCTCGTACAGTCAGTATTATTTTCCTATTAGATTAATATCAACCACT
The DNA here is from genome assembly GCA_031893035.1 of Dermolepida albohirtum. Classification (NCBI taxonomy): domain Eukaryota; kingdom Metazoa; phylum Arthropoda; class Insecta; order Coleoptera; family Scarabaeidae; genus Dermolepida; species Dermolepida albohirtum. The sequence goes on from JAVIWB010002956.1 coordinate 229,430, forward strand.
AACATAGTATACTATGTGTTTAAATTCTTCCTTTCGTTATGGAAATATTTTAAGAAAACATTAATTGTTGGACATAGGTACACTCCTTTAATGGAATAAGATATTAAATACTTTTCAAAATTCTACATTAAATAAAGTTTCATAAAATTGTATAATATACAATATATTGTTGAATGGCGCAGTTTTATGGGTCTTGCATTTAATGAAGAATTTTGGGAATTAGCTAATTTCGTATTGTGTGTATTTAAATTCCATCTTTGATGATGTATTTTATTGTATGTATGTACAATAGAATTTACTAGAGTGTTAAAGTCTAAATAAATGAGAATGTAGTGGGCGTGACTAAGTGAATACATATCCACTCTCTATCGAATACATCGGTTTAGTTGTAAACACGTTATACACGAGGGTTGTTTTATTAAATAAACTCGACGGTTTTCAGTAAGAAGAAAAATACTGTAAATATCATTAAAGTATATTTATTTCTATATTCTATGTCATTTCATCTACTTTTCTACATAATTTCTATTGTTATTCAAACATTTGTCAAACCGTTCAACAAGTGCCTGTGAAGAAGTCCAATCCATTACAACAGTTTTCACTTCTTCGTCGTCGTTGAACCGTTGACTACTAAGGAAATGCTTTAAATACCGCAACAGGTAAAAATTACTCAATGCAAGGCTCCGACTGTAAGATGGATGATCCAATTGTTCCCATCCAAAAGACCTGATTAGACCTTGTGTTTGTGCAGAAACGTGTGGCATTGCATTGTTATAGAGCAACAGCACACTGCTTGTTTTGTATGGCACATTGGAGTTTTTCTACACAATAGGCATCAGAATTAACTGTTGCGCCTCTAGACATAAAATTCACTAACGGAGTTTCTTTTCTGCGCCAAAAGACAGTTGCCACGATTTTCATGATGAAATTATCTGTTTTTTCACTTTGGTTAACGACCATTCTATTGACTGTCGTTTGGATTCAGGAGTCATATGTGACATTCAAGTCTCATCTCCTGTAATAAAGTGGTCCAAAAGTTCATCTTCTTACTGATCATATCGAATCCAGAACGATAAAGCACAGACCATTCTTATTGTTCTATAACTGTGAGAAAGTAGTCTTAGAACCTACCGAAAACACAATTTTCGATACTTCAGTTTCGCCAAAGCAATGGTGTTCCAACTGACTGAACTTGAAATCTTTGAAAAAGCAATTGATAACTTTGAAATCGTGAATTATCGGTCCTCTTGTATTTCATTGTTCACATTAAAAAATTGAATTAAAGTCAATCTGGGTATCTCACAGCTCTGTAGAACTTTATTATCATTCATAGCATCATCACCTTACAATTGACAAATCTGAACTTATGTTGCTGTCAAGTCTCTTCCTTAAAAAACATTATCAACTTTTACAATCAATATCCTTAAACATTATCAACTTTTACAACTCAACATACAGACAGAAGATACGGCTGAAAATGGCGTATAAATGTGCGCAGAGCATGCTCTCACTCTCATTCAAAAACGCTCCATACTTAAAAAACAATCCTCGCGCAATCTATTGGAGAATGTAGAGCTATAGAATATTCAATTGACTTTTTAGAAGTGAATAAAATATAGTTTACAAGTGAGTTATACTGCCCTTTTTTATTATTGAGTCGACATACTTCAATTATTTACTTTTCCATTGTTTCTTAGAGCATCGCGTTCTCAATGTTGTGTTCTGTGCAATACTTCTAATGTTGACGAAGTTTGTCAAATGTGTTTGTGAAAGTGGGATACTGTTTCCCTTTGACGCAGGTTGCAATCTTTTTTATGATTGTCAATAGTTTTCGGTGAGTTCACGCATATATATATATATATATATATCAAATATTATTTGACAAATTAGAAATAGAAACTTGTAAGTCTAGATGCAAAGATGCGAATGCCAAGTAATATCTATTTGTTATTTCGCAAATAGGGTGAATTAAGGTGTATTGATGTTTAACGAAATTTGTGTAGTTAAGGTTCGTCAATCGACTAATGTTGCTAGGCTAGTGTCTGTGGGCATGAATAAACACCACGCTACTAACATTAAACTTGAATTACCCCCACCTTCCCTTCGACAACGCGTACAAGTATAATGGTTAAATATGCCCTATACTTAGATTTGGAGAATCGTTCTCTTAGTGCTATTAGACGAAGGTAGCGATGCTGCACCTCACTGCACCCCTTTTCTGCCCTTACTGGTCCATATCTAATACACTACATGACCATGGATTGGTTCCGATTAAGGCGATTTGCAATATCCTAGAAAGAAAACCCACCTTTACACACGCTAAGCAAATGTTTGAAAAGAAAAAGCTGTCAAATATGAATCAAAACTCGCGAGAACTGCATCTGACATTGATGTCAAAAAAGAGAAATGAAGAAATCTATAGTGCACATGCTGTAATAAATATATTATTATTTTTGGTAATTTGATAAAAAAAATAAGTAAAGAATATTTGGATTTTATATTAATGAGTCGATCTACTTCAATTATTTACTTTTCCATTATTTCTTGGAATATCATGTTCTCAATGTTGTGTTCTATGCAGTACTTGTAACGTTGACGAAGTCTGTTCAATATGTTTGTGAAAGTGTGCTACTGCATTCCTCTGACGCAGGTTGCAATCTTTTTATATTTGTCAATAGTTTTCGGTGGGTTCTCGTCTAAAATGATCTCCATCAATTCGGGTTTTCCAAAAAACTTTGTATTTTGTCTACAAAATCTTCTTATCTTTCTCTCGATCTTTCAATGTACTTTCTCTTTATACTCAGCTCATGAAAATCTTGGGATTAAAAAAAAAGGTAGACATATTAAGTTGCTATGATTATATCTCATTGATGATCCGCTATCATCAGCCAAATTTTTAATTTGGTGTTGTTTTTTGGTTTAAGAGTTCATACCTTGCAACCAGCCATTATTGATACAATACAAAAATTGTATATACGTAATTTCGTTCTGGAATAAGAAAATAATCTGTATGTGTTTGAATTGTTCCTTTATGCATTTCAACCTGTTGCTGACCACTTTCGCTTCGTCTTATACTTATGTGTTATAAAACATCCATCCCCAGATAATGCACAACGTCCATCCTTGTTATTCTGTATCTTTATCCCATTCACTAGTGAATGAACAGTAAACAATTTGAATTCTGAAATCTTATTATATCTTTTATCGCACAAATTTTATTTCATAAATTCTTTAATAAACTACTACTAACGTGTTAATCTTGTTTGCTTTTTAAAGAACTTTGTTTGTCAACAGAGACTGTACATACATATGCGTGTATCCAGCAGCTTATGTAATATTAGCAATACTAATGCCTTTGCTTCAGGACTACAATATATATATAATATAGACTAGATCTACCTACCACCTTATTATGAATTTCAGTAACAGATTAAATACGGTGAGGTACACATCACGTCCTTGTTTACCATACGTGATATAGAAAGGGTCGCTTAGTTGTCCCTGTTTGTTCTGCCCAGGATGCTTGATTAATTTTGCAATTTGTACTGATACTGTATGGTTCTGTATACCTTTATTCTAAACGCAACAACTATGAAAACAAGTTAAACTGAAGCACAAAAGAAATTAAATTAATAGCAAAGAGCTACTTAATAATAATCTTATGACGAAGTTACAAAGTGTACTGAAAGATCACGTAATTATGTCTAATCAATATAATGTAAGTCTAATCAACTATTATCAAATCGCTTGTCTCAGGTAGCGATTATTAGTACTACAAGCTTAGGAAAGATTAACACTTATTAGGAAACCAATTTTCTGTAATTTACTATATACTGCGTAAATCTAAAAGTATAATTAACAAATCTAGAAAAGAAATACACAAAATTAGGCGGACAAACACAGTTTTGCAGAAAAAATCTTAAAAGTAGCAGAAGAAATCGCAACCTAAAACGATATATATATTACAATAACGAAAAAAATTACAGGAAGAAAGAAATCAAATTATGGACAAATATGTAACATGGATGATGGTGAGAACAAATGTTATAGGCGTGCGTAAGTGGCAAAAAGAGTATGTACGAGATATGCCAATTAAATAAGGAGACTGCGCTCGTTCCATCGCGTAGTCGCATCGGACGAGACTGTAATAGGAGTTCCAAGCAACAACCTGTAGTTTCGTCTTTCTGTCTGCTTTAGCTTCCTTTCGAGCTCTAGTTGTAGAGGATACTGTTACTTAGTAGCACCGTGATAATGGTTGATATAAAATTGAGCAATGAATTAACCTGACATTCCTTGACAAATTAAAAAATCGCCAACAGAATGCTTACAAATGTTAAAGAAAGTGTTTGATGCTAATGTTATGTCACGTGCGCGAGTTTTTGAATGGCACAGACGGTTTTGTGAAGGTCAGGAAGAGGTTGAAGATGATAAACGACATCCTGGTCGACCTGTGACTGCAAGAACTGAAGCGAATGTTCAGAAAATTAATGAAATTACGCGGAAGGACCGACGTCGGTTGGCTACCGATATGGTAAACATTAAAAAAGAAACAGTATGACGCATGACGAATTAAACATGACAAAAGTTCGTGCAAAAATTGTGCCTTATCTGTGAAGCAGGCTTTAGAAGACAAGCACATTGCTGTGCTTGATCATCCTCCGTTTTCACCAGATCTCCCATCATGTGACTTGTGCTTGTTTCCAAAAGTGATAAGTGCATAAAAGTGAACACATTTTCAGTCTGCTGAACATGTAAAATCAAAAACGGCAGAGTTGTTGAAGAGGCTGACAACTGATAAACTACAGCACTGTTATGAGCAATGAAAGACACGTATACAGCAATGTATAGATAGGGGGGTATATTGAAGGGGATAAAAGTTAAATATAAGTTTATTTGCAATAAATAACATTTCTCACACCAATCTCGCTATTTAATTGCTACACCTCGTATGTAGTACATATAGCATATAGAAGAGAAATTCACCATTGCGCCTGTACTATTATATGAAAGAGAATAGCAAAATCAAAACTTACACCATGAAACCAAGTAGCACTGAAATCCAAAATGAAATGAGAGGTTTAGAAAATAACAAAAGAGAAGGACTAGGTAGTGTACATAATGAGATTTATCGAAGCGTGAAATTAAAATATTATGAAAGAGAGGAAAGGACTTCTAATGAATGGAAAATAGAACTTAACTTATTAAAATTTCAAAAAAAAAGGGAGGAAATAGAGCTGGAACGAAAATCTGAAGATAATTACATTGTTTACTAGTAAAATGCACTGATAATTCCAGAAAGATTAAAACAAGCAATCAACAACACGCTGAGAAACAATCAAGCAGACTTTAGACAAGAACGTTCCTATGTGCCAAAAAATGGTTCAATTTTTGTTTAATTATTCGAAAGTTTTCTATAATATCGACTAAGATAAACGCTAACTAATTTATGAAGAGTATAGAATTCCAAAGAAATCAATATATATGATTAGTCTCCTCCATCAAGGCTAGGAAATGAAAACGATTATAGTAAGATCACCTTGACGTGAAGTTAGATGTATACTGTTTCATTTTGCCAATCTGAAAAAAAACAGACAGAATAATGAAAAAAAAAACGATGTAAAATTAAATAGAATAATTTAGAGCTTGATCAATATTTCAAGGAGTTCGCCGATGATGTTTGTTTGAAATTTAAAAAAGAATATCTCATATGCAAATTAAAATAGATCGTCTCAGAAAAGATGCTCGGAAAGTTGAACTTTAAATAAATACAAACAAAACTACTGAAGTTTATTAGCAGTAGTAGTACAAAGAACAATAGAGAGGGTAGATATAAAAAACTAAAAGATTTGATTTATTTGGGCGGTGTGTTGAAGAAAGACGAAAACTGCCAAAAAGATATCCAAGATACTAAGAAAGACCCAAAATGCAAGCAATGTGTTACGAAAAGTATAGAATTCGAAACAAATGAAAATAAATACAAAAACTACAAATTTTTAATACAAATGTAAGGAGTATAATACCATACTTTCCGGATGCTAGACGTGGATAATTAATAAGTGATTCTAATAATATTCAAGTTTCAACAACAAATGTCTTTGAAGATTCTTAGGTAAATATTAGTCAAATAAAATACAAATACAATGAGCTTCTGTGGTGCGCTACCGACCCAGAACTAATTTAAATAATAATCAACAAGAGAAAATAGGGGTGAATATACCGTACAATGAGGATAAGTAACTCAAATATTACCAGGCAGAACATGAAATAGGGATTTGTGATGTAGAAAGGGCCCGAGATCTAGAAGAGAACAACACTAAAACAAAAGGAGAGAACAAATAAAAATGGAACGAATTAAAAATACTGGAACGGAATAAGAAAGAAAGGAATAACTTGGTAGAATTAATATGCATTACAAAATCAACATAAGCAAAAATCGAGGATTAGAAAATGTTACATTGATGATCCAATTTTCGTAAAGATGTTTGTAAACGTTTAACTGCATGCCATATGCTTCTAAAGGCAGTAAATAGAACTACTACTCTGCTTAAAAAGAAATGGGTTTTCAAAAATGTATGACGCAATTCTTTAGTATCTTTTTGTTAATTTTTAATTAGTATCTGTTAGCTGTTGATGGCATATCCTCCATTAGAAACCTAATTATAATATTAAGAATGACTGTGCTTTACCAAATGATCTGGACGTACTGAAATTAATCTTTGTTCCATATTTAAGTATACGGGTGAGGTATTATCGAAGTGTTTGTGAGACGCTTAGAGGGGCGAAAATTCGGACAGTCCAAAAACCGGACTGAGCGAATTTATTTTCCAAAACATGCAAAGCAAACCTACAAGTGTTGGTGAAATTAATTGACAAGAAATGAAGATCCCAAAATCTACTATATTTTGAAAAATTTTCTAATTTAGACCGCTTTATGCACCATATATGTATTGCAAAAATTTTTGAAAAAATTTACGTTACCCACTTTGGACTTGAAGCCGAACTCATCCTCTCCGAGAATGTACCATCACAATTAGACCACGGAGACAGTCGATTCAAGTCCTTCTAATGTGCTATAAATTGAATTATGGAAACAATTATTAAATAAAAACCCATGGTAGGCTATTAATTGCATATAATTATGTATTTTTGAGATGTTAAATTGAAAAACTGTAATATTAACCGCTTTATACATCATATATGTATGTAGTGCAGAAATTTTTGAAAAAATTTCTGTTCTCCACCTGGTACTCGAACCCACGATCTCATTCTCTCCGGGAATGTGCTATCACACTTAGACCATGGAGACAGTTAATTTGAGTCATTGTAATGTGCCTTAATTTGCTTTTTTGAAACATTTACTAAATGAAAACCCACGGTAGGTTATTAGTTGAATGTAATCATGCGCTTTTACTATGCTGAACTGAAAAATTCTAATTTTAAACGCTTTGTACATAACTGCCTCTATTCTGTCATCATTAGTGTCGGTGAACTTCTCTGAAATTATAAATTTTAGATACGGTAGATTGACGAATCCTATACTCACAATGAAACGGAGCGTCACTTCTGCTAAAAGAGAGAACAGCATATTTGTTGATATTGAACTGAATCTGTTTATGAGCAAAGCCAAGGGAGTTCAATTTAATGATCAACATAACATAACATTAACTTGTTGATGTTTATCAAGTTGTTCGTTAATGAATTGAGTAATCTCGACCAGGTTGGTAACAGTAAACCTACAGGGAATATAGCCATGCTGATTCATTAATAAGCAAAATTGACATCATAGAAAACAAGTTCGAATATATTGGCAAGATAGTGATAGGTCTATAGTTATTGATATGTGAAGAGTACCCTTTCTTAAACACTAATAATCATACTAATTTTTCAACTATCTGAAAAAGTTGGCCTATGAATACATAAATTAAAAACAATAGTAAAAGATTTGCAAATTACTTCGATAGAGTCTGTGATAAAAAAAACTAGGCAAGCCATTATGTTCACAAGTCGTGGATGAAGCGAATTTTTGGTAGATGCTAAAACTTCTTTATTTGGAATGAAGTCTATATGTTGAGTATTACGATTATCGTCTACACGTTCAGGACAGATGTTATTGATCTTGTGTATGACCTAGAAAACAAGTAGGCAAAACTTTCTATCACCTTGGATGACCCTTTAACAAGTCTGACATTGAACAATAAGCAGCCTGGTATCCTAATGACACCTCATTTAAAATTAGTGAATCTTCAGAAATAATTAGGAATGTGCGCAATATCATTCTGAATGATAGCTCGATACTACACATATACCGTCCTAATAGTAACCAAAGCATGAAGTCTTAAATAGTAATTGCAGTGAATTGTAGATTGGATACGTTTCCTCTTGTTGAAATAGTGTTCCTTTATTTCCTGAAGAAGTTTAACGATATTATTAAATCACAGAGGACAATAGCGATGACGAATTTTTCTTAAGGAAAGTGTATATTGAATAAATTCATAGAGAATTCTATAAAACACAGTCAAAGCTTTAGCATAATATTCACCAGGAAACTTCCAATCAATGGCTATCATACTAGTGAATAAAGAAGCAAAATCAACCCTACCAAAATCATAACGTTGGTTATTATTATATGGAAAATGATATGCAAGATCAACATTTTAAAATTCCACATTTATAGTTAATGCCGGATGGTAAGGATTCTCAGGGAACAATAGCTTTAAGTCAAGGAACACAATGAGAGAATAGTCCATGTTAGAAAAAGACAATTCTAGCGGCCTTGAATCATGCTTAGTAACAGTATTGTTTTGCCTTAAATGCACAGTAAACAGGCAGTTAAATAAAGTAAATGTTTTATAGTCATTACTACTAGGGGAATTAAAATTAGGGTAACTGAAATCACCAAAGATATTTTTTTTATCAAATAGTTCCAGGGCGAATGCGTCAAAAAGCATATCATTTTGTTCATTACTTCAGCTGGAATGCAGATAAAATGAATACGTTTTAAGCCAATTTTGAATTTGTATTATATGCAAACGAGCGACTATGAGTGGGAACACATTTAGTGTATCTGAAAAATGGCAATAAGAGGCTCTTAAGTAATTAGAGGTCACCCCCCCCCTTTTCTGATCTCGACTCGGAAGTTGAAAATCTGAAAACAGTGAGCGAAGGATCAAAGATCTCCGAACCAGATATATCCACTCTTAACTATGTTTTCGTAAGGAATATGGAATCACTTGCACTTGCAATGTCTGCATAAATACCATCCAGTTTTGTACAAAGGCTCAACACTGTCCATGTTTTGACCGCAAGAGTTCAGTCAGTAATTCAGTATTACTCCTGTCCTGTTGGACAACATTAGTTTTCCGGGCGAACTCCAGACGTACTATTGTAGGAGAGTCTTTTATAAACTTTACACGAAGGCCAAATTCACAACCGGAAACTCTGGCATGAAACCGTTTCACGATTATTATTGAGTTTTTTGTAGTGAATATTCAATATGGAAAATAAATTCAAAACAACAATCTATTTCAATTGTTTTATTTATTTTAAAATTACTACGCAAAGGGTTCGCCAATTTTAGAAGTGGCTTGCAAGAAGAGAATGTTTGGACTCGTTGCCCTATACTAACAAATTTATTTTATCAAGGAAATTATTTCTTTCTGAAAAAGATTTTTAAAACTTATTATGAGGACTTACATCTTGAAGAGTATTTTAAAAGTCGAACATACGAGGGAGCGTTTTTATATTCGCGGAATGGGGGACAAGGGGTGGAAATAAAAAAACCAAATTATTTTTCTTTGTCAATATATTCACCTGCAAGACGGATACATTTTTCACATCTTTCAATTATTTTATTTATACCCTCATAAAAAAATGATTTCTCTTTATCTGCAAAATACGCCGAAACTGCCTCCTTGACTTCATCATTAGCAGTAAATTTTTTACCCCGCAGCTCTTTTTTCATTTTCGGAAACAGGTAATAATCACTCGGGGCCAGATCTGGGCTGTAGGGTGGGTGATTCACAATTTCGATGCCCACCTTATACAGGGCATCTAACGCAACGCGGCTCTTGTGGACGGGCGCGTTGTCGTGCAAAAGCAGAACACCTTTTGTCAATTTTCCCCGTCTTTTCTCTTTAATGGCTTCTTTTAGTCGCTCTAATATTGAAGCGTAATATTCTCCGGTTATACAAACATCTTTATCTTTATAATCAATCAACAATATTCCTTCCGAGTCCCAAAATACCGTTGCCATAAGTTTCCCAGCTGATTATGACACTTTAAATTTCTTGGGAGGTGCTGTGCCCTTTTTATGCCACTGCATGGAGTCTTGTTTGGACTCAGGTTCATAATAATGAACCCAAGTTTCGTCTCCAGTAACAATTCCACTCAATACACCATCCTTGTCTTCATTACAGAGGTCCAAAAATGCACGCACACACTATACGCGCTGTTGTTTTTGCGGCGGCGTGAGCATTCTCGGCACCCATCTTGCGCTGACCTTAGACATGCCGAGATGATCGTGTAGGATTTTAAAAATTGTTGTATCGGATACTCCAACCATTTCTGCGAGTTGTTTCTTCTTTAGTCGAGCATCTTCGAGTACAATTTGTTCAACTTTTTGGATAAGTGCTGGCGTGGTCACCTCAATGCTCCTGCCCGGCCTCGGGTCGTTTTCAAGGGATTCCCTTCCTTGTTTAAATAAACTATGCCACTTGTACACCATGGTTTTTCCTGGACAAGAGTCGCCGTAAACCAATGACATCTCATTCATTATGGTCGCGACTGATTTTCCTTGCCTGGTAAGGAACTTTATAACGGCACGATATTCGATTTTTTCCATATTTCACTTTTCACTCCTGATTATGTTACTTGGTTGACGATAGCTCAAAGACTAACTGTCTAATAACAATGAAACTTCGTATTTATACTAATCATGAGTCGCTGTACAGGCCACGCCCCCAATGCGCCTACTCACCCCTCTACAACCCGTTCATTCCGCGAATATAAAAAACGCTCCCTCGTATTACAAAACAGCTTGTTTCTAGAGTCTTTTGTCAATTTAAGGTACATTTAGTAATTTTCTAACGATACTATTTCGTTTACTATGTAGTAAATATTGCCTTCTCTACATTGGCTGCTGAAAAATTTACCGTTATTTTTACCATTTTGATGAAAAAATAATAATAATTTAATTGGAATAAACAGTAAAGAGGAGAACAAAAATGCTTATGTCCGTTCCACAAACGCTTTAATTAGTGCCTCGTTTGAGTATTACTTTGCGTAAAAAAGTACAAAGGACGGAAATTTAAAAATAATTCTGTTACATGATGAAAGTAAGCATGATAAAGAACTGACGGACATTTTGAACGAAAATATTCTAATAATTATGAAGCTCAATTCATAATTCGTCGTTCAAAGGAAGTTATCTAGATCTTAAAAAATTTCATCTGTGAAGAGCAGTCTTAAAAGGAACGCCGCAAAAGAAAGAACGGCGATGAAACATTTATCGTATGGGTAAACGTGCAGAACAGCATAGGATATCGCTTCAGTAAATTTGATTTTATGATAAGAGTCTATTAGGAGCGTTTTAAAGAAAAGCGCCAATAGCAAATATTCGAATCAAAGGATACACTTTAAATAAATAACTTAGCGCTTCGCGGATCTTACTTGGTCATTTTACTAGACATTTTATTTATTTTCGCAGTTATTTAAGATAGAAAGTTTCTATAAATATTTCATTTATTGCCCTCAAGTATTTGGAGAACGTTATTAGGTGAAAGTTTCTAAAAGGATTCTAAAAATCTGTTCGAAATATCTTCTTCAATCTATTACTTTATTTTCAAATATTTAGCTACAGGTTTAATTTTTATTTTAAACTTACATATATATATATTTCATTTCATTGATAATTTCGATTATAAAATTTCAAAATACATTTCTGAAATTATGTATTCTTGACTGAGCAGTTTTCAATTTTATTACATTCGTCCCTCATGTTCTTAACCTCGTTTGGTACTAATTTTATTAATTGTTAGTTTGTGTTACATATTTAATCACTTAAGGTTGATATATAACCTCTTTCCACAATTATTTTCGTATTCTGTATATGTATTTCGACAACTAAGTTGTCATTATCAGCAGATAATTAAACAGTGTCTCGTCTGGAAATCATGGCAAAATCCGTACGAAATTAATTCCGTACACGATCTGTACCGTTCACATAATTTAAAAAACATTGTATTCTAGTCTTAAACTATCCTAAAAAAGTACCTGTATGGGTCTACTACATCTTCTATCTATTGCAGAAGAGGTCAAAGAGAGATAAGTTATGGGTAGGGCCCACATCAGTGTTCAACATATGGTCCTTGTTCTTCAAAATGTACATGCTTTCATACGCATCTAATTTGTGATAATTACACACATTCTTTACCAAATGCAAACAAACAGCGATTACACTATGGTTAGTTTCCAACACATGTTTTGCTAAACTGGATTTTTCTGGCCGATTGGATTTGATGTGCGTAATATGTTCTTTATACTAGGTTTTTATAGATCGTTTTGTTTGGCCGATTTATTGTTTACTGCCATCTAGACATTTAATTCCGTTAATTTCCAATTTTTTGTTTTGTCTTTCACATTTCCTAAAAGGGATTTAATGAAGTTAGCGGACCGAAATGTAATTTGAAAACCACGTTCTTTCAAACACTATTCAAATTTTTCGTCAAGGGGGGAAAAGGTATATAAATTGCTTGTCTGGATTACTTTGAATCAAAACCATTGTATCTCGCGATGCGCTTAATAAAGTTCAACTCCTTTTCGTGGCTCACTTTGGTTAGTGGGAAACTAAGCAAACGGTTGATAAGAAAACTGAAAGAAGCCATCTTTTATTGCATGCTATGATTCGAGTTTGCCGTGATGAACATATTGACATTAGTCTCTCTTCGGAAAATATCTGTTTCTATTTTAAAATTATTCCTAACTACTAGGGTGTTCAAGAAGGGCGAAGAGTCATTGTTTCCTTTTTCTACCGTAAATTTAATCGTCGGGAATTTTGAATTTAATTGCTTGATGTAATCATCTAGGTTACATTTATGTGCATTAAAAATCGAGAAAATATCATCTACATACCTGATCCAAATTCTTGTAAAATATTTCGCCTTACATTTAAATTCAGCTTCAAAATTACTCAAGAATATGTCCGCTATAAATGGAGAAAGACAATTGCCCATTGCAGTTCCCTGTTTTGTTCATAGAACTTACCTTCGAATTGAAACAATTTTGGGATATACAAAGGGCAGTCAAGCGCGTACACAGAATACGAAAATTAATGCGGAAAGGGGTTATTTATCAACCTTAAGTGATTAAGTTAATCAACTACAGCCTTCATTAAATTTACCTGTATTACATAATGTTAATTTACTCAAACGATAAAATCAAATACGGGCTATTTACTAGTGGACAAAACTGCACACTAAAATTTGGAGAAAAATGAAAACAGAATTAAAGAAACAAGTCAGGCAATATAAAAACAAAAATCAAAATATTTGTAATTAAAAGCAAGATTGAATTATGTACATATATCTACTTTTTGGTACCTTATGACATTTAGATACATCTATCGGTATAATGAAATAGGGCGATTGACCAGACTTGTAAAAATAATGCGCAAAACAACAATTTAATTGAATAGTATTTACCTTCTGTATCGGTTTGAATTTACTAAACAGGAAAAGTTCCCTTGTGAGGTAAAATAAATAAAATGTGGGTTATACTTATACAAATTAATTTTAAAAATATCCTAGAATATGACCATTTAAATGTAGCGTCTGAATTTATTCACGAATACACCTGTATATTTTAAACGCACGGAGATACAAGCGTAATTTTTGATATTCTATAAATTTCCTGACATATAACTGGGGGCACCTTGTTTCACATCTTTCTGTGCTGCTGTTCATATGCGATGAGGGCACTGTTTAGTTCGTATCGACAGATATACTTTCACAAGTCAGAATGTATATGGCATATATGATGTGTGCAATGGAAGTTGCCAGCACTACTTGAGTGATTTCGAAGGTGGACAAGTCGTTAGAATGGTTTTAACGAGTTTGTTCTTCGGAGATATTGAGTAACGTAAGGAATGTTAGCTCATAGTATTTAGAGGGTATGACGAGCGTGCAATGTGGAAGGACTATAAGCGTGAAGAACGTTCTTTGGTTAATGCTGTTATAGCTTCGCGTACTTCGTCTTCCCGACAATTGGCGCAAATATGATACATTGTTGGGATAGTGCATTGATTGTGCGGCACCGTTAAATGGATAATGAACTGCGAATGCAGCGTGCATTGCGGTGCACCTTGTTAACACAGGATAGCCGTCGTATGCGGAACCAATGGTGCAATGTTAAGCAACAGTGGCATGTCGAATAGACGAGTATGATATTTTTTGACGAATCACGACACAGGGCATAATGGTATGAGGTCTTATTGCATTAGACGAACGTACACCTCTAGTGCGAATAGAGCAGACAATGGCGTGACCCTTATATAGACGAAGTGCTACGTCTAATATTACCCCCTACATTCGGCGATGCTCATATATGGCTTAAATGCACGAACATACATAACTTACTTACTGTAGTACAGATCGACATTTCCCTGACCAGCTCGATCTCCAGGTCTCAATCCATCGAACATGTCTAGGACATGATCGATCGGATACATCAGCAATATCTGGCTACACTCTTTTTACAGCTATTGTTGAAGAGTTATAGAGATGGGCCGAAGCAACATGTGCCATACAGAGGCTAATAGACTCCATAGCTGGTCATATTGTTACGATATTAGCGGCTCAAAGAGGGTATTCTCGCTATTACTGAATTTCTTTCGTAGCAACAACGGATTGCTCTTTTGGTGAGTATAAGTTATACTAGTTTAATAATACTTTTTTACTAAATTTCATTACGCTATGTTTACTCGTCCAGAATATACGGAGTGTGTTCGTGAATAAATACTAACAGTGTAATAACGCAGTGAGTCTTTACAGCACAACATAATGGGTTTTGATATTATGACCTATATAATTGTTTCTAAAGGGTTAGCAAAAAATATGCCGAACGAGACACTTTATCAATTTTATGTATAAGATCTCAAGTTTATAAAGATTGCTGACTTAATTATGATATTCAAATATATGGATTGCTTCCGTTTGTTACAAATCCATTGGTCCCTTAAACAAGAACTTCGAATTTTCTTGGAGTACCTCAATCCAAGTTATTCGTGATATATTTAAAGATCGTGGAGGGCAGAGTAGTCCTTTATTATTCTTGATAAATTTTAATTGTAGTACGTAGTAGTAGTAGTTTACATAAATAAAAACTAGTGATCTGTTTTATAATTGAATTCTTAAGGAGTTCTCATATTCTTCAGTAAAGTATTACTTAATGATCATTCTATTAATGTTAAACACTTTTTTGACGTGTTTACGTTTACCAAACTACCATTGTCGATGACTCAATGCTTATTTATAAATTGTTTGTCTTTAACGATAAAAATATTGTCTATTTAATAATTTAAACATTTTTGTTTATTTTTTATTTTATACATAAGTATGTTTTAAAAATCATAGAGTAAAATATTTTTGCAATATTAGTAAGCTTAATACTAAAAAGTTAATTTTCTTTTCTTTCCAGGCCTATCGAAATTCGCAAAATTGGCCAGATCGGTGACGAGAAGTCGATCCGTATTAGTTCAACAATTTTCCTCACACCTTCCAAACCTAAAAGATACCACCAAGCAATCACATCTGGCCCAAGTCAGTAAAGAAAGACCACAGAATCACATCTCCGCATTTCTAAAAGTGTTTTTTCTTTCCATGCTGCCTTTGGATTTTCACCATTTATTTTTTTTCTATTTTGTTTTCTACTCTATCAATACTCTATTTCGAAATTTATACAAAACGACACATCAACTTGTCATAGATGATGAGTCTGAGCGCGGACATCATGCCCCAGTACAGACAGGAAGCCCCGAAAACTCCACCACATATCCTGCTTCATTACTGTGCGTTCAAAGCAATATGGGATTGGATAATTTTATGTTTGACTTTTTATACTGCGATTATGGTACCGTACAATGTAGCATTCAAGAATAAAACATCCGAAGATGTTTCACTGTTGGTGGTGGATTCTATAGTAGATGTGATATTTTTTATCGATATTGTACTGAATTTTCATACTACGTTCGTCGGACCTGGAGGCGAAGTGGTTTCTGATCCAAAAATCATAAGGATGAATTACCTGAGGAGCTGGTTTATTATAGATTTACTAAGTTGTTTGCCTTACGATGTCTTCAATGCCTTTGATCATGATGAAGATGTAAGTATTTATCTATTTGCTTGTATTTATTGTAAACGAACTGTATGTTTTTTATGTATTTTCCCTCGTTTTGTAGTTTCACGTTTTTTATTTAACGGTCCTATACAAAAAAGCTATTCGATATTACCTTACTCGTGTACTATTGACTTTATCACTTGATTTACATATGCATTTATATCGTAACTTTTATTAATAATATTTATAGAGTACGAGTATATTTGAGCTTCCTTGAAAGGAGATATTTCTTCTTATTAGTCTAATATAATATTATTATCATTAGACTTTAGAATTTTAATTTTGAGTCTTAGCTATTTCTTATTGCACTTTTTATTAAAGATTGGCACGTGGTACTCGCATATCCTAATAATTTTTAACTTGACACTGTAGAAATAAGACTATTATTCATCTAAATGGAAGACCACTCACATCAGACTTATTTTCAAAAAGAGTGACCGAAGTCATATAAATAATTACCGGCCTATAGGAGCCATTCTTTCTAATTTCCTAAAATATTCGAGATACTCCATAGCGTCATTTGTGCAGGTCAAATCCCAGATATCGCCAATTCAACATTTCTTCGTAACTGGATGGCTAACAATCACTTATGTATTACACATGACATGCGCGTCATAGGCACTGATATAAAATATTGATGAATAAGTTATACATGTTAGGATTTATTGCTAATTTATTAGTTTTTATCTCCTCATACCTATCTAACAGACTAAACTACGTCTAAAATAATGGTTTCAGGATGACTACGTCTATAGTATCATGTGATGTTTTTTTTATTAACAATTCGTTGTTATAACTTATGGTTATAGCGTAAAATCTATAGTCGCATCAATGATACTGATGATGCATTACTATTACAGAGCAATATTGGTTTGGTGTTCGGATAGTTTAAGTACGAGGGATTCTGGGAATTACGAATAATTTTTATAATTTTGTTAATTTTCGTCAATATTACAATGCCGTTTTTCAACATCTCCATTTAACTAACTACATTTATCCCAACGATAAACTAATTTTTTTAAGCCATCCTCAAAGAAGTTTTTCGGTGTCTTGTCGATCCACTTATTTATGGCAGGTTTTACGTGAGTTAAACTTTCAAATCGAACCCCCGTAAGGGTTTTTTCAAATCTGGGAACAGATGGTAATCACAATGCAAGATCCGGGGAATAAGGTGGGTGCGGCAGCTATTCCCATCGTAAATCGTTCAAAACATCCTTCGTTTTTCTTGCGGTGTGTGGTCTCGCATTAGCCTGTTGCAATAACGGACGCTTATGCAACTTTCTAGGCCGTTTTTTGACTAGTGCCTGTGGCAGTTGTCCGGATGATAAATTTGAATAATATTCTGCATTAATTGTAGTACCTCTCGGCAGATAATCCATGAAAATAATCCCTTCACAATCCCTGAATACAGTAAGCATTACCTTTCCAACAGACAGAACTGCACGCGCCTTAAGTGGAGGCCCTTCTTTAGGTTTGCGCCATTCTTTGGATTGACTTTTCATCTCAGGATTGAAATAAGGAATCCACGTTTCGTCAGTGGTTATTATTCGTTGCCAAAATTCATCACCGTAACGGGCTAACAGTTCTTGAAGTTGACGACAAGTATTGGACCTATTGAGTTTGTGTTCTGGTCCCAACATCCTTGGCACCCAGCGCGCCGAAACCTTGCTAACGCTCAAACAATCATGCACGATGTCATGAACTTGTCGTGTACCTATCCCTAGGTGTACACTAATTTGACGAATAGTCATTCGCCTGTCGTCTTTCAGTAGGTTTTCGACGGCAGTAATGTTTCTTTCACTTACCGACGTGCTTGGCCGCCCACTGCGGGGATCGTCTTCTAGTAATGTTCTACCGGCTTTAAAACGATCGATTCACCGATAAACAGTACTTTTGGATTCTGCCGATTAACCAAATACTCCTTGCAGACGACTAATAATTTCTGACGTTTTCACATCTTCTTTCCACAAAAAGAAAATTATCGCTCTTTGAGATTTTGCCGCGTGTTCCATGGTTACAAAAACAGTGCTACTAAACGAGTCTACATCAGTCGAATACCTGAACCAGACTGAACAATGTTGCACTAGAGAGTTGCATAAACATGTCAAGACTTGTCTGGCATCAATAACATTGCGTATAAGTTCTGCGTTATTTAATTATAGCACCAATTCCCAGAATATTGGAAACACCCGTCGTAGAACAATCATACACTAAACATAAATATTGTGTAGGATGTTATACGAAAAGAAAAAACGTCACTATTTTTAAGTATAATGGTCATGCACTTACCTAAACTGGTAAAAGATTTAGGTATTCTATATGATAGAGAGTTAACTTTCAGTTTTCAGTTATCAGCAACCTGCAAAGCTGCTTCTGCAACGCTTGGCCTTGTAATGTGTGGTTCTAAAAATACGGTTAATTCAAAAACTATCAAATATTTGTATTGTTGTTATGCTTTGATTATTGTTCGAACATATTAATTCGCCTCAAAATAAAAGAGAAAATTAATATTATTATTTCCAGAAAATTCTTAACTCGTTGTATAATGTATAATGGATAAATAGAGGCAATGTTTCGAACTATCTTTTATACTGCCTATAAAGCTATTCGAAATACATTGAATGCAATAGGCTTAGGAGCTTTCCTCAAATGAATTTGTTTATTTTTAAATAAAATATGTGGTGGTTTAACTTATTGATCCGAATGCTATAGAATATATTAAGCGAATCTAAATGTTATAGACAAATCTTGAAACGTACATACATAAATTATTGTTAAAGTATTTATGGTAATTAACTTGGTCAAACGTTGCGGCGACTACACATACTTTTGTTGCCTTTGCGAAAAAGGAACCAACAATACTTTTCTTTCACTTTTAGACAGTTATTTGTCACTGTCGTTACGCCCATAAAAAATTCACACCCGAATGTATGGAAATTGTTTCCTCGAAAACCATTCGTTGACTATGTGACAAGGATTGAAATAAATGTGTTTGGAATATCGTGGGCAGAATGTACTTACACGCTTGCTAAATAAAGTATTTCGTTTCGGCAGGAAAAAAATATGATTATATAATGTAATATGAAATGGATGGCCGAGGGTATTTTAAAAGTATTTTTCATATTGCGTAATTCTTTTAAAAAGAGGGATAATTACGAATTAGTAATATAGCTGAAGGCTTATTAAAATTTTCCCATTCGTTTTATAGTACATCGAACAATTTATTTTCGCTCCAAAATATCAAATGTAAGTTGGACAAAGAGCACTTCGTTTCGACCAACGAAGAAGCTGTCGGTTCTTTTAAAAGTGAAGAAATTGACAGGCCTCCAGAATCACTGAAAAACTGCTTACTTCGAACACAAAAATGTATTGACAGCAATTGGGGATGTTTTGGGAAAAAGTAAAGAAATTTTCAGAATAAAACATTAAGTTCTACTGTATTAAATTCCATGTTACTCTTCGAAATACCATTACCACTCTTTCATTATAGTTAATTCTACAATTCTTCCAAAGCTCCCAATTTGAAAGGGCTGTCTTTTGTATATATTAAAAGTTTGGTTTCGTATATGAGAGCAATTAAAATTTGGCCTGCATTTTTTTTTGTGAACAAAGTTGAAAAGTTTCTGCAAAGAGGTTTTATATTCATTGAGGTAGGCATATTAATTAATGCCATAAACAACTGCAACTGGATTATGTTAATACTGTCAGTTGTGTGTCAGATTTTATTGCACAACGTATAATTATTAAATTTCTTTTCAATGAAGGCGTAAAAGTGACTGATATTTATCATAAACTGTTTGGAGAAGAGTGTTGATCACCCAGAACAATCTTTGAATAGTGTAAGTCCTTCCAGGACAGTCATGAACGCGTATTGAGCTTACCATCAACTGATTCGAAGCAATAGGCAAATATAATCACTAAGGTTGATATATAACCCCTTTCCACATTAACTTTCGTAATTCCGTATACGCATTTCGACAACTAAGTTGTCATCATCAGCAGATAATTGCAAAGTGTCACACTTGGTAAACCACGGCGAAAAATACCCGTACGAAAACAAACTCCGTACGCGAACTGTACCGTTGAGAACCAAAATGTACATACAGTGTACATTTTCGTACGGGTATTTTTCGCCGTGGTTTACCAGGTGCGATACTTTGCAATTATCTGCTGATGATGACTTAGTTGTCGAAATGCGTATACAGAATTACGAAAGTTAATCTGGAAAGGGGTTATTTATCAACCTTAATGATTAAGTTAATCAACCAAAGGCTCCATCAAATTCAACTCCAATAGGCAAATATTTATGAAAGAAATTGCTCGTATTGTAAACACTAGTAATATTGATAGTATTTATATTATAATATATTATATTATTATCCACGACAAACTTAAAGTTAATAAAGTCAGCGCCAGGTGAGTTTCAGGAAAACTTTCCGCGGAAAAATAGCATAAACGACTTCAGCTTCACAGAGAACTCCCGCTTCGATTCGAGTATGAAAACGATGATTTTTTGTAACGTATCATAACAATTGATGAGACGTGGTAACACGGTTATATTCCAGAAACGAAGAATGTTAGCATGGAATTGCGCCACTTAAACTCACATCAAAATTTCAAAACATAATCATCGATTCATTGTATCTATATTCTGGAACGCTATTGGACCGATTCACGTATATTTCATCATAGAAAGAAAAACGATTAATTCACCTTATTACAGTGAGTTTTTTTGGAAATATTAAGCTTGCTCTATGAACAAAATGACACGGTCTCTTAAGCAACGCTTCACGTTAACGCTCGCTCATATATAGCCCATCTAACGAACAATATATTGGCTAAATTGAGTTGGGAGGTACTGCCTTAAACCCCATATAGTCCAGACTTATTATCGTCTCTTTGGGTCACTCAAAAAGTTTTTGGGACGTAAGTGATTTACCTCTAATGAGAAAGTGAAGCAATAGGTACAAAATTGGCGTTGTTAATCAAAATAATTTTTTCGACAGGAATACGGAAGCTACCGGAACCATGGGAGAAGTGTATTTTAAAGACGAATTCTTGCTTAGAAAAATGATTCATATATTGGGTCTGGGAAAAAGTTCGTGGCGTTTTTCCCGATAGATGGCATTGGTTGCCGATAACTAAAGAACAACAAGTCACAGCGACACCACCGACGGCTCGTTTTTTAGATGACCTTCCGAACGTTAGTTTGAGCGTAGAAATATTGTAATCGGTGCAGTGGTTGGAAAGTTATTCGCACTTGAAAATGGAGAAGAATAATGAGAAATTTCGCTATATTCTGCAATATTATTATGATAAGGGGAAGAACGCTGCGCAGGCTTGTGATAAAATTTGTGCTGTGTACGGTGAAGGTACTTATATATATATATAAATATATATTTCCTTCTGGAAATTTCAATGTGAAAGTACGCTCCGGTCGTCCAATCACTGAAAAATCTGATGAAATTCTTGAAAAAGTCCAACAAGATAAGCATATCAGCAGTGTCGATATTGGCATGGAGCTAGGCATTGACCACAAAACTGTTTTGAACCATTTACACAAAGCTGGTTAAAAAAAAAAGCTTGACGTATGGGTTCCTCATGAGTTGAGCGTGAAAAACATGATGGACCGAATTAACATCTGCGATGCGCTGCTGAAACGGAATGAAATCGAGCCGTTTCTGAAACGTTTAATAACCGGAGATGAAAAATGGATTACGTACGATAATCGGAAGCGTAAAAGATCGTGGATAAAGGATGGTGAGCCGTCACAAGCGTTCGCTAAGCCAACATTGACGCCAAAAAAAGTGATGCTGTGTGTATGGTGGGACTGGAGGGGAATCGTCCACTACGAGCTACTTCCAACTGGTCAGACGATTGATTCTCAACTCTACTGTGCACAACTAGAGAGATTACGCCAGGCGATTGAAAGAAAACGGCCCGAATTGATTAATAGGAAAGGTGTTGTCTTCCATCATACAACGCCCGACCACACACTTCTTTGATGACCCGTCAAAAATTGAGAGAGTTTGGTTGGGAAGTTTTGATGCACCCACCTTACAGTCTGGATATAGCACCCTCTGACTATCATCTGTTTCGATCTCTGCAGAACTCTCTCAATGGAATTAAGTTGGTTTCAAAAGAAGCCTGTGAAAACTACTTGATTCAGTTTTTCGACCAGAAACCACAGAAGTTTTTCACCGATGGGATCATGGATCTACCAAAAAAATGGCGAAACATTGTCGATAATAATGGAGCATATTCGGTTTAAATGAATTCGTCCACACGCCATGCGGGAACCAGTTGAATTTTACTGAAAAAACGCCACGAACTTTTTCCCAGACCCAATATATAATATTAATTTATAGTTTGTACCGGCTGGAAAAGAATAAACTGCACAGAATGATTACCATCTCTCTGATGTTTTTTGGAGGCATGTGATTCGTCTCTAATGAGGAAATGAAAGAGGAGGTGCAAAATTGCGTTGCCAATCGAAATAATTTTTTCGACAGAATTAGGGAGTTCAGAGAAAAGTGTAAAGGGGGAAAAGGCAGCTGAGTCAACAGAACGAATGACCTATATATATATATATATATATATATATATATATATATAATATTAATTTGTAGTCTGTATCAACGAAAAGAAAAATAAAATGCAGGTAAAATTAGAAGCACCTTCGTATATTATATTGTCATGGTTTAAAGAATTTGCCTGTTTAGATTTGGCGACAGGCTCTAACTGCTTGTACATGTATGTATGTATGTATAGTAATTGTACCTAATCAAACTACAATTGTTAGTTCGTTGTAACTTGTGCTCTTCCAGTTTTGGTTCACCTATATAATTACAATATTACTTTATGCACTCGTAGCTGTAATAAAAATATCATACCTGTCTTGATGGTTATTTAAAAAAAACCAAGTGATGAACAAGTAGAAATAGAATATTGAAAAATTTGTAATATAAAGAACTTTTTCAAAAATTTCTTCATTATACATGTGATGTAAAAAGCGGTTTAAATTAGAGTTTTTCAATTAAAATATTCTTCAAAAAATTATGCATACTATTACATACCTCAATTAAGTTATATTTACAAAAATTTGGTTGACTTTAAATTACAAATTTTTCAATACTTTATTCCTATATTTCTATAAAAATTTCTGTTCAAGATACACATCTACACGTCGTCTCACATTATCAAAAACACTTTACGAAATTTTGCAAAAATGTTCACTGTTTCCATGATGGCAACTTATAATTCAAACCGGCAAATTTGCTGGTCATAAACGTGTAATGATGGTGAGGTTATCGTAAAATCCTCCACAAATTATTTCATCAAGTAATTAAAATAAATGAAATGAAATAAAGTTTATTACATTGTGGCGGAAAATTGATGCAATAATTCTTCTTGAAATTGCATTCCAGACACAAATATTATTAGGATAAAGATCTGTTTCAACTAAATTATGTGGTTTGTTACATGATCATATCTGATAACTTTGAAAATATAATAATAATAGAAGCCGCCTAATAGATAAAAGCAGGCTTTACCTGTGTATTAATATTAAATATAAGATTGCATAACGGTATTTGACGACAATAATTTTGAAGTTGAAAAAAATCTTGACGTACCTTGATCCTGGTTCAGAAGATAGTTCTTTTAGCAACTTATCTGGGCTAATTTTCATTTTATTTCTAACATTTTTTACAGTATTGCCTTCTTCTGATTTTCGTTTTAAAATACTATGGGTTTCCATAAAGTTTTGAATCAATACTTATTACGATGTCATTCAAACGGATCAAGCATTATATCATCGTTCGGATATTTCGTTAGAAACTGTTGTAAACGAGACTTTAATAAATACGTTCATGACCAAGCTTCGTTTAGCATTTCGAAAATGGGCCATAACAATAGAAATTATTTGTTTGCTAAACAACATTGCTATGTTTTTACAAAGAAAAATTTTTAAGCAAAACGTAAGAATTTACAAAGAGAATGTCAACAAAAACCATAAATGAACGATCAACAACAATGAAAAATACTAGATACGAGTATAAGCAAGCATAAAAAAATAAAAAAAAATGTCACCAATCTACGAAGATATTCCAAACTACACTTAGAAAACGAAATTCTAAGTTCAGCAAACTACTGAATTTCATTTTTTCATAAGTTGAATTGATCAGTACTTAATTAAATAAACATAAAATGATGCATAGGGAAAACTCTTAAAAAATATCAAATTGCTTTACTTCAACGAAAAAATTATAAATGTTCACTGGACTAAATTATGAAAATGTCAAGACAAGGAACAGATATTTTTCTTTTAATATGTGTATAAAGTTAATTTAATATTATTGCTTGCTTGATTTATAGAATTCGGGAAGAGAATAACTATGCATTTATATTCGCACATATTCGTGAACTAAAAAGACATAAATATTTAGAAATGACGGTGTTGTGTTTACTTAAAATGTTTTTCTGTTAGTTTTATAGAATTTCGAATGAAAACAACTACCTATTTACATTACGTAATGTATGTGCAAGTAAAATAAACGCAATGGATTTGAAATATTTAATAAGAGTCAAAGGCATCACAAAGCGGGACAGAGTAAGAAATGGTAAGGTCAGAGAAGAACTGCAGGTCGAGCCAATAAACATCGTAATAAAAAGAAACCAATCGAAATGTTTCGGACATTTATGCAGAATGGGCGATGGTAGGCAAGCGAAGCAGATATGGGAGGCAAAATTACAAAATATGTAGAAGAGGAAGAGGATGGCCAAAAAAACGTGGAACGATGAGGTAGCGGCCACTCTCAGGGAAAGAAATGTGACATGCGGCGAAGAAAAGAAAACTGCCAAAGACAAAAAAGAATGGAGAAAATTGGTACATGTTTAAACTGAAGTGTAATACACCTTACACCTAAGATTTTGATAATATATATATATATATATATATATATGTCTGTGTATGAGCAAAAATGACTTCACCACTCGGTGAACTATTTAATGATGCTTAAGGCGATTCTATCAGAGATATGGACGAATAGTTCTCTCTCAGAATAACAATAGCTACAAGATCCGTATAACCTCTTAACAAATACACATTGTTTATAAAACCAGACCACTTGATCTTGGATTTGTAAGGCGGTAGTTTACATCAAATATGTTTTATTTGGTGATTTGATACACGTAGCTGTTTGTTTTGTCAACAGTTGTGTTCTTACTGACGGCTAAAGCGAATAAGTGCTTTCATTTCTATTAGAAACGTGGTCGCACAATATTTTCACTACATATATTCAATGTATTATTTTGTGGTCTTACTTTCTTGTACGAACGAAGATTTTCCACTGACAAGTTATAATTTCATTTTTAAACACGAAACTGCCTTTACTGAAGACATAAAATGTAGGAATAACCAAGTGCTGCGTGTTCTTAAACGACTTTTCTATTTGATACAAAAATATTCGTTCTTGGAACATTCTTACACTTTAACATTTTTTAAATGTTTGGTAAATATCCATATTCGCCGCATTACTAATAAGTAAAAAGAAACAGCAGTTGAATGAATGCACTTTGCATTGACAGAATACATTATTTCTCCAGCGCGAGGACCTTTATGCTGCCATATACGAGGATAGTTTGACAAGTAGTGAGAATGACACCTATGTGGCGCTCTAATTAGTAAAACAAATGCACTGTAATTTAGGTTGGTTATTTATATGTTTACACTCCGTTATTTAGATAAATCGGTTGATCAGTTTATTTTTGACAGCTGATTGAAAAAGAAGCAACACGTCGTTTTGTGAAAATGGAAAAAGCAGAGTATCGTGCGGTGATTAAATAC
Organism: Dermolepida albohirtum; assembly: GCA_031893035.1. Lineage (NCBI taxonomy): Eukaryota > Metazoa > Arthropoda > Insecta > Coleoptera > Scarabaeidae > Dermolepida > Dermolepida albohirtum. Next base: position 255,666 of record JAVIWB010002956.1, read on the forward strand.
TTCGTAATTAAGAGTATGAAAGCTACCGAAATAAAAGATGAGTTACGGGAAACATTAGGTGAATCTGTTCCATCATCCGCCACAATAAGTAGATGGGTAAATGAATTTAAACGTGGTAGAACAAGCTGTGTTGATGAAGCGCGCTCTGGAGCACCCAAAATCGTGACTTCTAAGGAAATGATTATAAAAATCCATAATATTATTACGCAAGATCAACAACTCAAAGTGAGAAAGATAGCGGGCATGGTAAACATTTCAACAGAACGCGTACACCACATTCTAACGAACGAATTGGGCCTTCCCAAGCTTTCGGCAAGGTGGGTGCCACGATTGCTTACGACTGATGAAAAGTTCACTCGTTTGCGCATTTCCAATGAGTGTTTGGACCTTTCTAAGTGGAATCCGGCTGATTTTTGTAAGCGATTTGTTACTTGCGATGAAACTTGCATACACTATAGTACACCCGAAACTAAACAACAGTCGAAACAATGGTTAGAACGTGGTTCTCCACCTCCAAAGAAAGCGAAAACCACTTTATCGGCAAACAAGGTGATGGCATCAATTTTTAGGGATTCAAAGGGCATTTTGCTCATTGATTACCTTCAGAAAGGTGCCACAATAAACGGACAATATTATGCAGAACTTCTACAAAAATTAAATGTTGAGATTCGTGCTAAACGGCCAGAAATAGCAAAGGAAAAGATTCTGTTTCACCAAGACAACACTCTCTCGCATACCAGTACAGTTGCGACGTCCAAAATCCACGAGTTGCATTTCCAATTAGTACCGCATGCTCCTTATTCGCCGGATCTAACCCCTTCCGACTTCCACCTTTTTCCAAAATTGAAAACGGCACGAGGTGGAAAGAAATTTTCGTCTAACGACGAAGATAATAATCGTAAATTTAGTAGTATTTTGCAAGCCTTCCGGAATCGCATTTTAGAGATGGGCATTGAAGCGCCGTTGGAATAAATGTATTGCTCGTTTAGGAGAACATATTGAAAAATAAAAATTATTTTGTATTTAAAAAATTCATTTTTCTTTTCCATTCTCACTACTTGTCAAACTACCCTCGTATAGACAGATTAGATTAGGAAACATTTATTTTGTACATTCTACCAAAAATAATTGTCGAGTAAATTAACCCTGTATTACATTAAAATTAAAATTACAGCAAAAAAAATTCTTGACGCGTAATGTACATTTTTAAATATTATTCCGGAATTCATATTAATTAATCCTTTAATGTTTTTGTAACGTAAATAAAAAGACAGCAAGGCCTTAAAATGTTATAAACCAATGAAAAACCGCATTACCGAACTTTCCTTTTGACATCTAAATGGAAACGAAAAAAAGGTATTAAAAGTGGAAAAGAGCATTAAAATGATTTTACCGAAAAAAATAAATGCGAAAAAAGAAAATACCACTTAATTTCCATGATTTCGGTGCCGTTTCGAATAAGATTGTTCCTATTTTTAAAGTAAGAGATACTAAACACGTTCAATAAATGCTGAAATTTCTTCATGGTCTAAATAAAATGAAAACTTCGTAACTGCTACCAGAACTCGTAAACTGTTACATTTTACTAGCATAATAATTGGGTTAAATGCAAAAACTTTTCGCCAAATTTCAGTGGTAAGCACTCGAAAGTTATAAAAGGATTTTAATATCGAGCATTATTCTAATTAAGATTCTTAAATCATATGAAAATACACAGTATTAACTTTAATGGTGGAAAACAATTTATGATATTTATCGAACGTAAATTATTATAATCACTTGTTAAATATGTTCCAACACGATATTTTATTAGAAAATATACTATGCACAAAAATGTTTAGTACAGAAAGGAATATAAATTAATAAACTAAAATTAACTGAAATGTTGTCAATTATATGTTCTAAATTGATTATATACGGTGAACAGAAATTCACGGATAATCGTCAGGTAGGACGACTCTATGATTAATACCGAGTCGACAATTCTAATGCAGAAATTTGGTATTGTCAGTCTTTAAGACACACAAGGTCATCAATGTTGAAAATGTGCGATAAAAAATATTTCGAATTTTTTTAAATTTTCCGTGGAAAAGCGCTTTTTTTCTGTCAAATAAAATTATGCAACGCTACGTTGGAGTAATTAATCTCTATATGCCAATATTTTGCCTTATTAACTGCCTTTTATATGGCGATCTTGGACCGGACTTGCACGTTTGCAATTTAAAGATAATTATTTTTCAAATTTTGACGTTTGTCAGTTTAACGTTCATTATTTTCGTTTCCATTTCCTCATTTTTGTGATGTCCCAAGAAATTTGTAATGTATACTTATAACTAATATGTATATGGTATTTGGGTTTTGCAATGGAAATGTGCACTTGGCAAAAGACGAATGTGCAATAGGTTGCCTATACTAGCAGCATTCGTCTACCAATATTTTTAGAAGATGGAGTCGGAAACTTCGTGAAACAAGCGCATACGTTCCCAGTCAACTTGATACAGGTAGACCAAGACTTCGTCGTACGGTACAAGTTAAAAAAAATTTGGATATCGTTCATCAGGATCCTACTCGTAGCATTAGACAAATATCCCAGGAAATAAACATGCCAGGTAAGAAGACAGTTCTTTCAATGCGTACGGAAAGTGTTTTAAAACTGTTTCATGATATAAGTGTAGAACCATTATACCAAAATGATAAACTGAATAATGTTTTGCAACAGCATTTTAAATAAAATTTAAGAAGCTCTGGATATTTTATCACTTATTTTATGGAGTTATGAATGGTTGTTCATAGAAGAAGTTATTCGAGAATTTGGACATTTCAATGAAAGTTTGGCTAGGCATTTTAAACCTCCAAATCGTAGGACCGATATTTCTTCCCAATATATTCAATGCAAATGAATACGTAAATGTGTTAGATGAAGTACTGGCAAATGCTTCATTAAATATCAGAGCCAACATGCATTACATGCATGATGGTGCATCAACTCATAATGCAAAAATTACAAGAGCATGATTAAACAAACTTTTTCCAGATAGATGAATCGGACGAAATGGACCAATATCATGGCCGACAAGGTTACCAGATAAAAAGCTTGGTTGAACAAACTTTTTCCAGATAGATGAATCGGGCGAAATGGACCAATATCATGGCTTGCAAGGTCACCAGACATGAAGCCCCTTGACTTCTTTGTTTAGAATTTTTTGAAGAAAAACGTTTATGCGACACCTCCGGCTAATGAAGAGGAAATAATAAGAATAGAATTAACGCCAAAAGACGTCCTAAATTTAATTCTACAAAGGTTACAGCTTTGTCTTCAAAGCAATGGCTACCAGTTTCAGCATTTGCGTTAATTGCCAATATCATTGTTATTTTCATTAAACTTAAATAAAACTCGTATTTTATCACATTATTCCCACCTGTTTATTGAAGGCTTTATACCAAAGCAATTATATATTTGTTTGAATATTTAGACGAAGTTCCCTTAACTTGAATGACCGTTTGAATTCGCTTCGCGTAACGTCAATACAGGTTTTTACAGTGCTTGTAACTTTCTTTCCCCTTTACAAGTTTTTTCAATATTTTGCTTTAAAACGCTTAAATTGGGATTTGGGGACGAGTAAATAATAGATTTAAGAACACTCTAAATATCCTCGAATGGAGTATGGAGATTTATATTTCTTTATAACTTTAAGGGTTTGGTGTTGGAGCAGGGGATGACTTCTAGTCATCCATCTGAACCACCCCTTAGGATTTTCCATTCAGTTGAATTTGTATTTACATTACTTGTATAATTACTTCTTGGGAAATAAAGGCATATTATTATTATTATTATTATTATTATTATTAAAGTCCTATAAATTGTAAGGCCAGGGCAATACTGGTATACCGAAATCGCGAAAAACATTCTGAAAATTTCACCGTATGGCACGGAGCCTCATCTTGCATAAACATGGGAGGATTTTGCTCTGCATTCAGAGAAATAATAAAGGGCACTAGAACAGTTTTTATTACATTTTGGTATTGACACTGATTCGCTGTCCTTTTGGCAAAGTACAGAGGTTCTGTTCTGGTTCCAGTAATGCATGACCATACCCATCATACTGGAGAATACACATACGAATACACATTCGTCAACACATTACTTTCTATAACGTTCCGAAGGTGTTCGTCTCACAAATTCTGTGTTTGAGAAATTAACAACTAACACGTAATATAAGAAAATATTTTTAAAATGTTACGTCTTTCTCCCTTATCCAAGAATAAAATGTTGACGTATCTTGAACGCAGTTTTTTCTTGCTACTATTCGACGCGAACTTTCGCTTTTCAAGCAACTTCGCTTTGATAATTCAAACCAGTCTCTATCAGTTTCTATTCTAATTTTTTCACTGAAACTTAATGAACATGAATGGAATAAGTAAATAATATTGTATATTGTAGGTTAACAGAGTATGTATTTAAAAATATTTATATTTGTCTTTCCGGGAGAGCCAATAATAAGTATTTCAAACATATATTTCATCATAACTGAGACTTGAGCTAATTTACCAGATACTGTGCCCTGTAAACTTATTCTTTACGTTTGGACCATTGGATAAAATACATAATTCATATTTAAAATACAATTATAAGAACTTTTTCAACACTTACATAAACGTATTTACATTTTCTGTTGAAAATTGTCAATTTGTAACTACTTAGCGTTTTAAAATTTAAATTAAAATATGCAGTTTCTGTGCACTTGCATAAGCGAAGAAAGTTTATTTGGTAATGACAACCTATTAGAAAGAACAGAATACATTTGCAATGATAAATATTTTAAATTAACTAATTCCAAACTAATCGCCCATAGGCGTTATGCCTAGCTGATTACAGATCCACGCGATCATTATATATGCTCGACGTGATATATTCCCAGAACACATCTGTTGTGATATTGGCACAGGCCTTTGTAAATTCATGACAACTTAATACCTGTTGTTTCACCACGCACAGAATGTAGGGCGGTATATACACATATATATATATATAATGTTCGGTGACAGTTGTAGGTGAAAATGAAATACTTCAAAATAATTAGCTTTTATTGTTAAATTGAGAACTTACCTTTGATAAAATCTTTCTATTATAATTTATTTCGATAGTGACTTGTTAGTTTCGATGCTGAGAAAGAACTGTCAACTAACATTTTACTACAGTAAACAAATTTTCCATTACTATAACAATAATGGGATGGACTGGCAACAATTATGGTATGAACATAATAATAAGGTGAAATTAACTGTATCATATCGAGGTTCGGTGATCCTTTGGCAGTGGGAACGCCAAGAACCAACATTCTGTTTAGGGCTCCACTTACGCACGCGGCTAGGAATTTCAACCAACTGCATCGTCGCGGTGTTTGATTGGATTTAATTTGATTTATTTATTTATTTAACTAACATTCAGTTCTATTATTTTGTTATTCATTTTTTTGTGTGTTTTTTGATTTTTTTATATGTATTATCAATGTAATTGTAATTTTTGGTTTGTATACCCTATAGGAGTACTCTGTTGGGTGGTTAATAAATATTATTATTATTATTATTATACTACTACTCAAAAGACTAAAACCACTTATTGAAGAAAGAGAAATTATCCCTAATCACCAATTTGGATTTAGAAGTAAACACTCGACAATCGACCAAGTCCATAGGATAACAAACATTATAGAGAAATCGTTAGAAGAGAAAAACATTTGTGCTACTATCTTTCTTGATGTAGCACAGGCGTTTGATAAAGTCTGGCATGAAGGCTTAATATATAAACTCAAGCGTTTCCTTCCAAAACAATATACAGATATCCTTCGGTCATACATATCGGAAAAATATTTTAGAGTCAAGCAAGAAGAAGCCTATTCCGATCTTAAAGAAATCAAGGCTGGAGTACCACAAGGAAGTGTTTTGGGAACTGTCCTATACTTGCTGTACACATGTGATATTCCAGAGTTAGAAGATGACACCCTAGCCACCTTCGCCGACGACACTGCCGTTCTAGCGGTAGGAAAGAGCATTGAAGAAGCAACCTACAAGCTACAAACAGCTGCTCACCGTATCCATGACTGGACAAAGAGATGGAAAATTAAACTTAATGAAACTAAATCGGTACACATTAACTTTACAAATAAAAGGATAGATCATATACCAGTTAGAATAAATAATAACTTGATCCCATATTCAAACACAGCAAAATACTTGGGTATTACCTTAGATGCCAAACTTCGATGGAAGGTGCATGTTAAAAAGAAAAGAGAGGAACTTGGACTGAAATATAGAAAAATGTACTGGCTAATTGGAAGAAACTCCACTCTGTCTCTACATAATAAGCTTATGCTCTATAAGCAAATACTTAAGCCTGCATGGACTTATGGCATCCAATTGTGGGGATGTACCAAAGCAAGCAACTTAGCAATAATCCAAAGATTTCAAAACAAAGTACTGAGGAACATAGTAAAAGCCCCCTGGTACATTCGTAATAGTGACCTCAATAGAGACCTGGAAATGGACACTGTTGACCAGACTATCAAGAAGTTAGCCAAGAATCATGAAGAAAGACTCCATCATCATGTCAATGTTGAGGCTATTCAGCTCCTTGACAATACTGGATTAGAAAGAAGACTCAAGAGAATCAAGCCGTTTGAGTTGGTTTAGTGTTTTTAGTGCAAAAGCAGAGCTTGTGTGTGCACGTTAATCTTAGTGCAATATATACTACAGAACCTAAGGAAAGCTGATGAGTATACCTTAGTATTAAGTTTCACTTTATTAGATTAGGACAGAATTAAATTGCTCATTGGTCATTGCTGACCAGATTGTAATATACTAAATGCCTTTGTTATTATGGGTGTTTAATAAAGAAAAAAAAATTATTATTATTATTATTATTAAATATTATTATTATTATTAAACTAACTTCAAACTTTAGAAAACATTATGATGATAACATTATGTTAATGAAAGATTTAATATTGTAAATCTCCAATATATGGTTATTCCATTCCGTAAGTATCACATGTAAAGAGAAATAGAAATTGAATTGCAATTTATACAATACTATGAATCTAGAACAGTAGAAAATATAATAATAATACACTGGCAATAAATGGAAACTGTAAGATTACGATTAAAAACTAAATTATTAATAACCATAAAACTTGAATGTAATTTATAATTATAATTATATGGATAGGTAAACTGTAAATAAATTACTTTCAAGAACCTGCAAACATGAGAATAAAGGTTTCTTAGAATAATAGAATAACTAGAAATGTTTTAGTTTCAATAACACTAATGTTTATTTTTATACTACAGTGTATATTAAATCTACACTATAATAAATCAAAATAAAGTTTTTTGGCTTCAGTCGAAATATCTTTGTCATATCATTATCAAATATCTATCATAGAAACCAGACTCGGGGTTTCATAGCGTCTTTCTGCGTATTTAGTTATAAATTTTTCATGGCATGCCTGCGATCTCTCATGACATCCGACCATGTCGCGCTACACAGTTTAGCAGACATTTCTCTACAGTTACAATTCTTGTAACTACATACATATATGTCAATTTACTAGTGAAGAGTTTGACATTCGCGGCAAATTTGATATCTTTTACTTAAGAACTTTAGTAATGTTTTTGATATAATCGATCATAGAGTTTTAGTTATCAAGTTATATATATATATATATATATATATATATATATATATATATATATATATATATATATCTAAACACTCTAATAACCTAAATCACGATGATGGTTATTCCCTACGCAACGCCTAGCAATCCTGTATCTACAAACTATTTAACCGTAACGCTCCATTATTGACTCGTTCGCAATATAAACCCATCCTCCACAAACCTACACCAGTCTTAACGCGACAAATAAGATAATAGCAGCAGTTAAGTCCTGAAGATGTCCCATACAATTGGTGACGTAACGTCGGTACCAGAACTGTCAAGACGCGATTCCAGCCGGGAAACCAAGATGAAGATGGTATGATCTATTGATGTCTTGGTCGGTACTTGTCCATACGGGTTGTTTAAAAATATGTTATTCATTAAATTTTGGGATTTGTTGCATCTACAACGTATTTTAAACTTCTCTCGTGATAGTTTACAAGTTAAGGTTAAATATCAACAAATGCTACTATGCCTTTTGTACAAAAAAGCTTAATTTTATTAACATTGCATTGATTTGTTCTTTACTTGATGAAAAGTCACGATTAAGTCAAGTTTTCATAGTGTTAGAATTTTCATCTAATTTTGTTTTTAATTAATGTACATGACATTTGCTTCACCACACAGTGGCTTCCTCAGATGTCTAAAATAAACTAAATTCTGATGTAGAGTGTATAAGCTTTAAAAGAATAATATGTATTGGGTTGGCAACTAAGTACTTTCGGTTTTGTAGTATAAAATAAAACACTTTTTTTTAAACAAAGAATAGTTTTTAATCAATTATATATTTTCCATTTTGCTCAATGACCTTTTGCCATCTTTCTTTCAGCTGCATGATTCCGCGCTCATAAAATTTCTAGTTCTTATCAGCAAAAAACTGAACCAGGTGCGAGTGAAGGTCATCGTCATTTGTGAAAGTTTTACCATTCAAAGAATTCTGCAAACTTCGAAATAAATGGTAATCAGATGGTGCTAGATCAGGGCTGTATGGGGTATGTGACATCACTTCCCAGCCAGGCTCTAATAGTTTCCCACGAGTTGCCAAAGATGTGTGAGGCCTTGCATTATCTTGGTGGAAAACTACACCTTTCCGATTTGACAATTCTGGCCGCTTTTCTTTGATTGCTTCATCCAGTTTTATTAATTGTTGACAGTAAACATCAGAATTGATCGTTTGGTTCCTTGGAAGCAGCTCAAAAAACACAACTCCTTTGTAATCCCACCAAACTGACAGCATGATCTTTTTGGATGCAATTAAGCTTTAGATGTGGTTTGAGCTGGTTTATCGTGTTTGCTCCATGATCGTTTTCGAACTATGTTACTGTACAGGACCCATTTTTCATCACCAGTGATGATGCTTTTTAAGAAAGCGTCGGTTTCATTTCGTCTAAGGTGCATATCGCAAAAGTTGATTCTTTGTGTTAAATGAATTTCTTTCAATTCGTGAGGTACCCAAATATCAAGCTTCTTAACTAGCCCAAGACATTTTAAATGTTTTTCAATTGTTGTGTGCGATACATGTAGCCTCTCTGCAATCTCTCGAACAGTTATATGACGATCCTCTTCAATTATGACTTTGATTTGGTCATCATCAACTTCAGTAGGCCGACCAGAACGTTGCTCATCTTTGAGGGAAAAATCTCCAGAACGGAATTTTTTATACCAATTCTGACGCGTGCGCTCTGTTAAGCAATTAGCACCATAAACTTCACATATCTTTTTGTGAGCCGCAGCAGCTTTCTTTCCTTTACGGAAATAAAATAGTAAAATATGTCGAAAATATTCGTTTCTGCACTCCATTTAAAATTAACCCCACAACTAATAGCTTTAATAAAAATCACGCACTACTTGCTTCTGAAGTTACGTAAATGTGACTAGTATCACGCGACAAACGGTAAAGTACAGTACTAACATACGTTATACAAAAAATAAAGCAACGCTCTCTATCAGTAAAAACCGAAAGTACTTAGTTGCCAACCCAATATTTACACTACGTAATATAACTAAAATAACAATGCTAGAAATATTGGAAAAAGCACGTTCTGCTGGGTTATTAAACTTGTTATTCTCTAAACAGATTTAATAACGAAGAACCGTTTAGATCAATTTATTCGTTTGTTAAATTATTCGATTTTTTTAAGTTTTTAGACATTCTAATAAATTTAGTTTATGTTGTTTGTTTTCTATATGCATTGCTTTCTATTCAAAATTTGACCTATGATTATTATTAATTAAATTATTAACGAAAGAAAAATCCGTTTTTGATTTACCATCTGCATGAGTAGCTATGTTCTGATATATGTTTGTGGAACGTTCTTCCTGTTTGACCAATATAAACACCCTAACATGCACCATATATTTATTTAGAGACTACCAAGTTACTGCTATTATGGGTTTGATTTTTGTTATTTTTGATATGCTTTGCAAGATCATTGTTAGTTCCGAATGCCAATAGTACATTTTATTCTTTAAGAAGTTCCTCCAGTTTTATATTTGGAGCTCCAATGTAAATAATCACTTTATATTATATGTCATTGTTTTTTGTTTTTGGGTAAACCATTGAAACAATGTTGTCATACGGTTATTCAGTTAGAATATTATCTATTATTTGACGATTTTATTATATTTAATCCTTTTTCGAAATTAACTTTTGACATAGGTATGCTAATGAATCTATGATTCATTCTAATATATGCTGCTAACTTATGATGTATTAGGTATGTATTATATATGACAATCCAAATTTATTATTCAACTTCTGAATAGTTAAATCTAAAACAATTAAATTTGTTGTTTCGATCTCTAGTGCAAATTATATGATAGGATGCATGGAATTAATAAAATTCAAAAATATATTTAGCTATCCATTTGTTCCTATGTACAACAGGCTATGTCATCAAAAATACTTATGCCAAAAGAAAACATATTTGCTTAATGGCTGTTTAAAAATGTAGAAACTATAATTTTAAATTGGAAAATTTTTTTAAAAAACGAAATGTATAAGTAATATTCAGAACTAATAATTCATTCAAATCCATAATAGCGGTAATAATAAATTAATATGTGGTAGCTCTAAGGTGTTTATGTTAATCAAACAGGAAGAACGTTTGAGAACACAGCCACTGATACATTAATAAAATAAAACGGATGCTCGTTTAGCCAATCATTTAATTAATAATAAACATAAGACAAATTCAGAATATAAAATAATGCATATAGAAACCAAAGGATATTAATTAAATTTATTAAAATGTCTAGAAATTTGTAAACTTAAAAATCGAATAATTAAATATAAAAACAAATTAACAAAAACGATTCTCCGATATTAAATTTGTTTAGAGAATAAAAAGTTTAATAGCCCAGCAGAACGTATTGTCCACAACACGATTAACTTTATTGTCATTTTAGTTTTATTACATATTATAAAAAATATAATTCTCTTAGAGATTCTATACTGTACATTAGAATCTAGTTTATTTTAAACATTTGAAGAAGCCATTGTGTGGTGAAACAATTTGTTACGGTTTATTTTTCATTTAGAACATATTTCGGCGTATTGTATATTTATCTATTTATTAAAATAATCCCGCCGTATTTGATAGAAGGGACGCCTATGGCCATTGGTGAAGGTTATGTGGAAACACATATTTAGGATATCATATTCATTTTAAAGTTTTAAAAATATATTTAAATAAATATATTTCGGCGTACGTTTACATCGACCTTGATTTTGTTGATATCTATGAACGCTTTTTGTGGTGAGCAGGTGTTCATATAGCGAATGCAAAAACATTCCCCCCGTTCGTCTTACTCGCCCTGGTCCGATATAACATATCTATAACGACAGCATTTGAAAATTAACTTCGTAGAAGGGTGGACGTCGAAATTGACTTCGTTCTTTTTTTGATCAAATGAGAGTCTCATTCGTGAGCTAAGTCACCTTTACTGTGCAAATCATCTTAAGAGCCCGTTACCATCCACAGGGCTTCTTTTATGCCGTGTTCTCTAGTGACGTATTACTCATCAAAGCACCGGCGATAGGACGTCAATCCCCTACGAATTTGGAAAATCCGGATTTCAGTAGCGGATTCCGAATTGCACTTCAGTTTGGGAGCGATAAGTAGCCCCTTAGATATCTTTTTTTTTTGGGTTTCACCACGTTTTAATTAAAATTGAGAGAATTAAATATCCGTGGAAAATGTTGATTAGCGCTCTAGTGTAATGTGATGTTTTTTTTTCTTTTTTATTAAGGGTATTTGACTTCAGTAGGATATGTTAATTTGATTATCTAAATTTAAGTAAGTTTATGTAAAATAAGTCAACTTGTTTTTGGAGGTATACATATAAGCGCCGTCTGTAACCTATATATATATATATATATATATATATATATATATATATGGTGTCTTCCCAGTTCGGGACTTCCCATTTCGTGAGACGGCGAAATTTTACCTGCTTTGTTCCCATTTCATGACTCAACCCTTTTTGATTACTTCTAGCGTTCCCATTTGGTGACACCTATACCGGAGCATTGAGCGTATCAGGGATTAGACTAGATAATGGTTTAATTGTCATGTCCTTTTGTATTTTTAGGCTATATCTAAAAGTGTTTCTGACTATATTATAGGGAAATCCAATGTTGGGTTGGGTAGGGTTGGGTTGGGTTGGGTTGGGTTGGGTTGGGTTGGGTTGGGTTGGGTTGGGTTGGGTTGGGTTGGGTTGGGTTGGGTTGGGTTGGGTTGGGTTGGGTTGGGTTGGGTTGGGTTGGGTTGGGTTGGGTTGGGTTGGGTTGGGTTGGGTTGGGTTGGGTTGGGTTGGGTTGGGTTGGGTTGGGTTGGGTTGGGTTGGGTTGGGTTGGGTTGGGTTGGGTTGGGTTGGGTTGGGTTGGGTTGGGTTGGGTTGGGTTGGGTTGGGTTGGGTTGGGTTGGGTTGGGTTGGGTTGGGTTGGGTTTTTAATTGAAATAATTCTGTGATATTGTGTAAATATTTGACACATTTTCTTATTTAAAATTAGATTGACGTAAATAAAACAATTTTTGATCTCAAATGTGTAGTTGTTTTGTCTATGTTTATGATGTATAGCATTCCTTTAATATCGCGTCCCGAAATGGGAGACGCCGAAGATATCATTTTAGGTAGTGTCACGAAATGGGAAATATTTGTAAGAAGTCCCGAAGTGGGAAGTCACGAAGTGGTCATAAGCCATATATATCGGGGAGGCTCAAATAGTTGAAGTATAAGAGAAATGCTTATCAATTTTGACAGTTAAATTAACACTTTGAAAAATCAATACGAATATAATTTCAACCTTTTATTCTTCAGTTTAATCTATTTAATTTATAAAAACTTTTTTTACCATGTATTCAAATATATAATAAATTTGTAGTTAATAATTACACACACTGGGTTTTGAATCAACGTATCCGACATTACGGTGGGAAAACAGGGCATCTCAAGGACCAGTAGAGCTACGGCCTTGAGAAAATAGAAATAACAACAGCCATAATTTTGCTCTTGGCGCCCTTTCTTTTTTTTACATCTTAGCTCAATCCTGAGCTTGCGAACCCCGACCTCCGCAACAGTAGCCGGCAATTTTCCGTTGTTGCCCAGATTTACCCAAGCTCCTCCGAGCGGTCGTTCGCGACCCGCAACAATTTGCTTGCGTGCAATCTGCACGTAGCAAATTGTCAGTTGCATTAATTAAAGACAAAATTAATGAAAATTGTAACACTTCGTGTGTGTATTTATTAATTTAATTTTCTAATTCTAGTTATTTCGCATTTACTTTCCTAATAAAGGCGATAGTTTGGCCCTCGTGTTTTATATGGCACACATAACAACATTTGTTTCATTGCTTCTAAAATGTTGGGTTTTATCTTTATCTTGTTGTGTTAGTTCAGAACCATGTATTCTAATTTTGTTGTTACAAAATTAGAATATATGTATGCTTCACTTGTTTAGTCGCCTTATTATATTTATCTTCAGTTATCCATTGAAAATATGCAATGTTATTTTCTAAAATACCTATCATTTAAGTTGATGACGTCCATCCGGAGCGCAATATTGACTACGATTCTCTGCTAGGATGGCCTGTATCCATTCTTTAAAGAATTGTCGGGATACTTTTGGAGTGAAATTTATGTGGAAAATTGTTCATGGAGCCCGATTGTTTGTATCAACTTGTATCAACTTTCATGTGCCCCGTCTTTCCTCTAGTTATTTCCCAATTTTTGCTTTATCTTTCCCCAAGACCAACTTGCTGCGAGAATCTTCACTTGTATTGATGCGCCTTATTGTTGATTTTATTTGTAATATGAACACACTTTTTCATTTCCATTAAGTAATTATATTTTCTTTTCTTTAATATATTTAGCTTTATGATTCATTTTCATTTTAAAAATTTTTCTCATTAGTATTGTTTTAGTTTTTAATTTAATAATTGTTCTTACATTCTTCGATTAGTTGTCATTAGCTTTCCGTTGGACAATAAAATTGCTATTATTTATTACCAATGATTAATGGACGGTTCTAAGGTAATTCGATTCGAAAGTTCCTAGTTTTACAATGGGTGATTTATTATTATGTACTCTTTTCAATAGCATTCTTTTGACAGATAGAGCGTGAGTCCTTAAACTTTCACTCTATTTTAGTTAGGTATTGTGTGACACTTTATTATGGAAAGATTCAGCCCGGCACAGCGTCTACAAATTAATCAGCTGTATTACGAAAATCAGCGTTCCACGAGAAATGTGTTTCGTGCGCTTATAGTAATTTATGGTCTACGTAATCGGCCCACTGAATGCACAATTCACTATAGCATGGAAAAATTTGAAACATAATTTCATTATTGGATAATGCGCGACCAAATAGACCACATCCTGCACGTAGTGAAGAAAATATAGCGATGGTACCTGAGAGTGTACGCGATGACCGTGAAGATTCGATTCGATGTATATCTCAACAGCTTGACTTGTCGTATGCCACAACTTGGAGTTTTTTTACGCAAGAGTCTTGGTTTAAAAGCATACAATCGATCATTCTAGAATTGAAATCGGCCGAGTTTTCGAGTCGTCACCGTTTCAGTCTTTGGGCTTTTGAAAAGCTTGAAGAAGATTCACTGTTTTCGACCAAAATTTTGTTCGGCGATGAGGTCCATTTCTGGCTTAATGGCTATGTCAATAAGCAGAACTGCCGTATTTGAAGTAAAGAGCAACCCAACGACGTTCAAAAGCGGCCATAACATCCAGGACATGGTTTGGTGCGGTTTATGGGCAAGTAGAATCATCGATTCACATTACCTTAAAAATGAAGGCGGCTGCAACGTAACTGTAAATGTCGCCCGTTACTTGATAACGGACTGCTTGCTGCCTGAAATTAAAGCCAGTGATTCCGACGACATGTGATTCCAAAAGGGCGGCACTACTTGCCACACAGCCCATGAAAGCATAGCTTTATTGTGAGAGCAATATGGTGAACATTTAATTTCACGTAATGGACCTGTGAAATGGCTACTTATATCATGTGATATCACACCTTTACACTCTTTCCTTTGGGGTTGCGTAAAGTCTAAAGTCTACATGGATAAGGCAGCTACGAGTGTGCAGTTGGAAGCCAACATTACTCGCGTTATTTGCCAAATACCACTTGAAATATTCGAACGCGTCACTGAAAATTGGGACTTCGGAATGGACCATTTTAAACGCAGTTGCGGCTAACACTAAGGAAATAATTTTTAAAAAATAAATGTCAAGAATGGTTCTTTTGTATGATAATAAAGAATACCGCATGAAATTAAAGCTTTTATTTTCTTTTATTTTTGAAAAAGTACCGCCAAATAAATCACCTTTTACTTTTCTCGAAAAACAACGAAATTGATTTTTTAAAAATATCGCAATCGTTACATGTCGAAGTGAATAAAGGTTTTAAAAAGCACAATAATTCCGAATTCATTAATGTGTGATTTTTCCTAAATAGCAGTCATTCGGTATATAGAAATTTCTAGGTAAATTCCTTTCTTTTTCATTAATCACAAGAATGCGAACCAACCCTCGTATTAATTTACTCCAGTAACGTTTATAAACCTTTCGTTATGATAAATTGCCCTCGTGTTTCACATATAAATACTTCCTTCACCGAAGCACTTAACACATAGAAAAAAGAATTTCAACGAAAAAACGGAGATGAACAAAACGCGAAAGTGATCGCAAAACGAGAGAAAATCAATTAGTCCTTTGATTCTTATATTTTGATTGAGTACAAGTGTTTCTCCCATCCTACGGGAAAGTAAAAAAAGATGCCACACGACTAAATCAATAAATTCATTTATCAATGTCGGATTTTCTTTTCTCCCCTTTTCTTTTACAGGGAATCGGTAGCCTTTTCAGCGCCCTAAAAGTCGTACGTCTGCTGAGGCTGGGACGGGTCGTAAGAAAATTAGACAGATATCTGGAATACGGAGCGGCCATGCTGATACTACTCCTTTGTTTTTACATGCTGGTTGCACATTGGTTGGCCTGTATCTGGTATTCGATAGGAAGATCGGACGCTGATAACGGTGTGCAATATAGTTGGCTCTGGAAATTAGCCAATATAACACAAAATCCCTATTCATATGTTTGGCCGAACGATTCGAATACACCAGAGTTGATAAACGGACCGTCAAGGAAGACTATGTACGTGACGGCCCTGTACTTTACGATGACGTGTATGACGTCTGTGGGATTCGGTAACGTAGCCGCCGAAACCGATAACGAAAGGATTTTCACGATTTGCATGATGATAATAGCAGGTAGGTGGAGATAATAATACCTTAATTATGCGGAGTTTTAACAGTACATGTGAACTATCCATTTATAACGACTGACGTTAATTTTTTAAGAAAAGAAGTACTATAAATAACGTTTAATTTTAATGTTGACGAGAGTGAATTATATTAATAACTTGCGTTAGTCATTACTTTGCAAATTTACAGGATAAATAAGAATTCATGTAAATCAAATTTAAGGAGGAATTTAAGAAAGGAAAAGAAAATATCCGTTAACGATAAAATGTCGGCTTTTACGGGACATTAGGGTTCTCCAAAGTTCAATATAGGACCCCAAGCACTTCGTTATATTTAATTAATGATTTAGATGGATATAATATACTGCAATGTGAAAAATATATCAGGTCTTTGAAAAATAATGCAGTATTTTAATATTACAATAGCAGTATTGAGCAGTTTTAAAAATCTAGTAAGAAAAATCATGTGAAAAGGAGAATGCTCATTTTTGCTTTTTCTATTCAAACTGTTGTTTTCTTCAACTTCAACTTTGTTCGACTGAGAGCAGTTTTCGAACACAATGAAACTTCACATTTAAAATTATGACTATACTAATACCACTAATTAAAACAAGTAAATAACATAGGTCTGCAAAAAAAAATACTTCCTAAAAATTGTTTTAACTTTAGTCACTTTTTTGTGTTTTTTAGTGCTGTATTCAAAAACGAAAATTCTTTATTTCCATCGCGTAGGGTTTTCTCACAAATTACAGATGTATTTTAGAAATAGAAAGCCAAATACATACAAAAAATTGTAGGGTATATATTTTATTTTACATTTTATTAGAATCATAAATAACCAAATATTTTTCATAAAAACAACACAAAATTAATAAAACTCTATAATTTTGTTTAATAGTCTTTGAGTATCGTTTACTTTTCCTATCAAAACTTTGTTTTGTGCTTCTTCTGCTGTAGGATCGAATACAAGTTTGACAGCTACTCAGTGTTGCCACCTGGCCAAATTATTATTTGCCACGGCCAATCTGAGTCTAGTTTTAATTATTAAGATTAAACATGTAGTGCTTACTTAAGATGCCTAGTTGTCGATAATTTCAAGTGAAATTTGTTACTAAACTTTGCATGATAGAATTTTTTTATTACTTTTTCCGTAATCAGCGTATAAAAAACTATGAAATTCACTGATTATATTTTCAAAAATTTTACCATCGCATGTAATTTAGCAAGTTAAGTTTAATTTAAGGTGAGCAGATCAAAATAGAGATCATTAAATTAAAAACTTCGTCAACCTGGACTTATTTGTCCCCTTACGTGTAATCGGTCGGGGCGTTGTTTCTCGCGTCTTATTCGAATGCGGATAGAAGTTCATTCTAACAGCAATATCTCCAAAGAACGTACTATGGTATACAATTACACAAGGAGAATATAAGTAAGGAAAGGAAAACCCTAGAAGATCAACAATAGTAAGAATAAATGTATATGACATCAATGTAACAAAACTTACCTCAGGTCTTGGGCGGGTTTATGATTAATAAGGGTACCCGATATATTTCCAACGATTCGTTGATAAATTAACTCTCTCACACGAGTATATTGTTTCCCAATCTTTTATATTCTCTATATGTAAAGTTTCATAACTTTTGACAAAGGAATCCCAGCTATCACCAATTTGTTTGTTCGTGATGAAATGATGCCGCTTAAGCAACTCAAGGATCTGAACGGAAGGGGGGGTTGGAAAGTTCCAGTAGTCCACTCGACAAACGGACAAGACAAGGACGCTCAGAAGAATACGTGCATCCATACCGATTCATAAGTACGAGCAGAATAGTTAGATCACATCGACAGCAACGCGACATTGTACAAAAACAACGCGGTAAGATGTGGATTTTCCCACGGTTCTGGCAATCCATAAACAACTCTGTCTGAAGATTAAATTAAAATATTAAGGAAATAACACAGTTTACAAAGAAGTATACAAACGTATACGAAAATAATCTAAGGCAAAAAAACGACTAATATACAGAAACAGAATAAATACATATGCTATACACGATTTTCGAAATTAAAAGGAACAGTGAAATAAGATATAAACAAGATGAAAATATAACTGTAACACCGCATATGGAATTTCTCTCAGAAGAAGTGTTTCAACTTGAAAAGGAATACGATCGTGAAGAAAAATTTATTTTCTAAATTTTGGTACATAGAAAGTATCACTGGCTTTCATTTATATTATTACATATCCAATAAGCTGTATTCTTGGTTAAAATATTATTTCGACATGTCGGATAAGTGCCATTCAGTTTTGTGACGTGAAGAACTGAAAAACGTTTCCTTCTAATAAAAAGCAATCATATTTCGCCCAAAAAATTAGCACTGGTGATTTCATTTCTTGTATTTAACTACTATAAAGCATGTTCAATTATGAAAAGTGGGGAATGTTTTTAAATAAATAAACTCCGGCAACTAATGGTAAAAAAATCTTCATACGACGTTAGTAAATTGTAAACAAAGTAAATTATCTATTAAGAAAAAGCTGTATGAAAACTGGACCACTATTTCGCATGTAATTGTTTTCACCATTTATACATACAGGCAAAAAGGTTTTTAAACCGCCGAAGGCTTCATTTATAAATAATGAAATAATGATGGTTGTCATCATCAGCAGATAAATAAAGTGTGTTGTACCTGTAAAACTACGGCAAACTACCCGTTACGAAACAAATTCTGCACACGATCTGTACCGTTGAAAGTCAAAACGCACAGTGCGCGTTTTAGCTTTCAGTGATTAAGTTATTCATGACATCCTCCAATTTAACGCCAGTTGGCAGTCCACGAATTACTCTTAGGGTTGCGCTCGAAAAACCTTGAATAAAAACCTTTGGATTGGGGACTCTGGCGTGAGACATCATCCGACTCACATTCTTCTTGTAAATCGATAAATTCAAACCATTCAAAATGTAAGGCAATCCAAAAAGTTCACGCCATATTTTTTGGCCGTTATCGTGACATAATTTTTAATTTTTAAAAGTTTCGTTTTTTGAATATGTCCGTTTAATTCAACTATAATACGTCATGTTTACTTTATGAACTCAAATTGTAAAGGTATCTTGCAATATATGCACGAAATATACAGAAGTGGTATAAAATATTTTCTTTTAACGATTGGAAATTCGCCAGGTTTGCGAGATGTTTTTGAATTTAATTTTCATACATGTTCGGAATTCTCATATGTTCAAAATGTGTGGGGTTACATTTGCATAAATTGGAAATCGTGCATCGTTGGTCTTTTTTACGACAAAATTTTTAATTTGTGAAAATTTCTTTTTTTAAAATTTCTGTTTTATTCATCATGTTTACAATATGAATTTAAATTCGTTTCAAGTTATAAAGGCATATGGCAAAATATGCGCAAAATGTACAAAAGTTGCATACAAGATTTTATTTCAACGATTAATTATTTGGAAATTTACTAGCTTCAGGTAGATTTTCCTTAACCGATAACGTAAAGTTACGAGATGCTTTTGAATTAAATTTTTATACCGTGAATATATCTTATAATGCAACATGCACATACGTACATACACTAGTTGCTAGAGTAACGAAATAATGAAATGACAGCAATGTATTTTAGCGTGTATTTTATTTTGCAACATAGGATGTGAAATACAGTAGTTGAACAAAGTTTAAAAACTAATTTAACAAATTTTCAAAAATGTCACCATTGACGGCCAGACAGTATCCTAAGCGATTGTAGAATTCATTTATTGTATTTTGTATCTGCTCTGGAGTTATTTCTCTTGCTTCTATTTTTTAATTGGTCAATATTGTTTAGAGGTTCTCCATGAAAAATTTTATTTCTGATACATGACCAAAGAAAGAAATCGTTTGGAGACAGGTCTGGTGACCTTGCGGACCATTCTACTTCTCCTCCACGGCCTATCCAACGGTTTGGAAATCTTTGGTTGAAAAATGTTCTAACCATATGAGAATTATGTGCCGGCGCGCCATCATGCTGGTACCAAATCTCACCATCAATATTTAAAGCGTGGAGGGCTGGCATAACTCTGTACTCAAAATTGGAATATTTTTCTCCTGTAAGAGTACCTTCAATAAAAAACGGTCCTACAATATGGTGTCCAATCAACCCAGTCCAAACATTGACTTTCTGTGGCCGCTGAGTCCTTGTGATATGATATCGATGCAAATTTTGTCTACTCCAGTAGCGGCAGTTCTGTGAATTTACTTCACCATTTACATAAAATGTTTTCATCTGTAAAGCAAATTCTGCGTAGTAAAGTATCATCATTATCAAGCTTATCCAACATGATTTCACAAAAGTTACTTCTTCTTTCTGCATCATTCGCAATTAGTTCCTGATGGTTTTGAAAATGATACGACTTAAAATGTTCTCGTTTTAGTAGTTTATGCACGGAAGATGTGCTTACATTTGTAGTTTGTGCTAAAGCTCTTGTGGAGAGCATATTATTATTTTCGATTGTTTGTAGAATTTCATCTCTTTTGGCGTCAGTAATAACATATCTTGACCTATTCTTTTTTTATGATTAGGAACGATGCATCCATTATTTTTATACTTCTGTACTAACCTACTTATTGTAGTTGGACTCGGTCTTGGACGGTCAGGATATGTAATTTGAAACAAATCTGCTACTCTCCTCAAACTCATATTCGAGTTATACCAGTTCACTAATAACAGTTTTTCTTCTACACTATACATACCTCAAAAATAGAGTAACTTATTTTCACATCCTATGTTGCAAAATAAAATACACGCTAAAATACATTGCTGTCATTTCATTATTACGTTACTCTAGCAACTAGTGTATGTACGAGTATGTGCATGTTGCATTATAAAATATATTCACGGTACATGTTAGGAATTCTTATATAAGTTCAAAATGAGTGGAGTTACATTTGCAAAAATTATAAAAATCGGGGCAAATTAATGAATTGGATGTTGCGTACTATAACAGATGTAGTTTTAAAAACTATCTTTCGCTCTTTTCAAGCCATAAAAATATACTTTTCTTGGACTGGATCTCTATTTGTGGCCAAAAAAAGTGGATTCTCTATCGTATTAAAAAGGAACTCCAAAACATTTGGTTTGTGTATTGTGCACTGTGTATCACTCTATGAGTATTTTTCAACGTTTCTCAATGAGGATCAAACGATTACAACTGAGATCTATTCTACATAACCGGAAAGTATGAATGGTATGTCATTATGAAAATGACCGTGATTAATTAGGATTATCCCGTTTAAGATTAAAGGCTTTAGCTCTCCTCCAGTACCCTTCCGACACCTTTTGGACAGATGGTCACCTTTTCATGAGACTAGATGATCAATCATATGCCCAATAGAGGATTTTGTACTACCAAAGAGATCAAGACAGAAGTTGGCAGATTTTTAGGCTTTTTAGACAAAACGTACTATAAAAACAGCATTTACAAACTTATTTTACGTTGGGAAAAGGCGATAGATTGTCGAGATGAATGAATGTATAAATTTATTCCTAAAAATTGCTACATTTTTTTTAATCAGCTAATGTTAAGATTTATTGCTGGTACAGTTCCATAACACTACAAAGAAAAGGTCTTTATATCCTAAAAGTTTTTTTTTAAATTTAATATTCAACCTATTTAGACCCTTTCTCAATTTCTTTTCAATTCTTTCCAACTGCTAACCACTGCTACAACGAATTGTTCAATTGCATATTACATTTCTGCATTAATGCACGTATTTTCCTGTATAAGGATTTTATGTACACCTACTTTGACAACAAGGTTGTTATCTTCAAATCAATAGCTTGGCGGTGCTTTCAAAGATGACGTCATTGTCAAAAGACATACATATAGTTATAGTTTTATGTGCAGTGCAAAATTATTAGTGTTATAAGAACTAAGCCTGCAGAAACGAGTGCGCACTCATTGGTGGTGATATATTTCGAAAGCGGTCGGATATACCAAAAGTCGAGATTCATATGCGTATGGTATGCATATAGTATGTGTATAAAAAGACGTGTTAATAGCAAACAACGTATTGTAGGAAATTATAAATTTCTATATGACTTTATTTTTCTGATAAGTGTGTGCAACATTCCACAAAATATTATAAACAATGAAGAATTTCGAAACTTTTGGGGGAAATACGATCCGGAATGGAGATTGCCCACAAGAGGTCAATTACAGTATAATTTTCCTCGGGTGAAAAACGCGATGACAGATCAAATAAAAGCAGAGTTAAAAGATCAAAAAATATGGCTGACAGTAGATAAAACAACGGATGCAAGGAAGAATAGTATTTTAGATACGCTAGTGCGCACTTTAAAAAGCGGTGAGAATTCATTGGCTCTTCCTCTACGTAGTAGAATATTACAGAAGACAAATGCGGAAAGGATAGTAGGAACTATAAAACGTACCTTTGGGAAATTCGATATATCAGCAACTCAACTTGTAATGTTGGTTACAGATGGGAGTTCGAATATGGTTATAGCTGGAAGGTTATTAAAACAATCTTATTCTCAATTGGAGTTGAATTTGATGGAGCCTGTGGTTGATTGACTTAATCAATAAGGTTGATATATAAACCCTTTCCACATTAACTTTTGTAAATTCTGTATACGCATTTCGACAACTAAGTTGTCATCATCAGCAGATAATTTCAAAGTGTCGCACCTGGTAAAACACGGCGAAAAACAACTGTACGCTCAAAACCAAGATGTACATCTTGGTTTTGAGTGGTGTGGATCGCGTACGGAGTTTGATTTTCGTACAGTTGTTTTTCGCCGTGTTTTACCAGGTGCGACACTTTGAAATTATCTGCTGATGATGACAACTTAGTTGTCGAAATGCGTATACAGAATTTACAAAAGTTAATGTGGGAAGGGGTTACATATCAACCTTATTGATTATTCTCAATTGCCTCATGTAACCTCTTTGCTTTATGCATGTCATCTTGCAGCTGAATTTGTTAGGAACAGTTATCCAAAACTAGACCAATTTATAGTTTCTACCAAAAAAACTTTTATTAAATCTTCAAAATGCATTCGTGAGTTTAGATAGGCTTGTCTGGACATTCCCCAGTCACCGCAGCTGGTATTGGCGAGATAGGGAAAGTAGCTTAAAGCTGTTTTAATATTATCAGAAATTTTTTATACATTATTAAACCTTATATCTTAGATTTAAATCCGCAAGATGCTCAAGTAATTTCAGTAAATCGGCGGTTGGTTTCAGATACCGAAATCCATACTCAAATAGAACAAATTTCCGAAAATTATACAATTCTTTTAGATACTATTTCCAAATTAGAGCACACCAAGCTGTCACTATGTGAAGCGCTAAATGTAGTATATTGCCTCATCGGGAAATTTAACAGACAGTATAGGAAGATTAACAATCGATAAATTGTGTACTGTTATAAATAAGAATCCCGATTTTCAAACTAATGTGTATATAGACAAGGGTTTAACTGAAAACCAAGTGTGCGAATATGATGCGAACGTCCTTTTTAAATCCGCTAACATCACATCATTAGACGCAGAACACTCTTTTTCCAAATACACCAACATATTTTCACCTCGTCGTAGGAGTATCATTGAGTCAGCAGTGGAAGGCATACTAATGACCCAATACTTCAGCGAATTTTTGCGTCACTCTACATCAACGATACAAAAAAAAACTAAAAGAGTAAGCAAAGACATCTATTATTTTTAATATTGAGAGTAACTGAGCTGTACGCTACTGCGAAAGCACTCGTTTCCGCAGCCTTACTAAGAACAAATCGTTATTAGTCAAAATATTACATATGCATTATAGTAGGGCACTACAGAAAACTTTTACAACAGATACCTTAATAATATACAAACTTTTTTTAAACACAGCAACTCGTACATGAATAAGAAGAAATTCTTTTTTGCTACTCATTTATTTAATAATGTTCATTTACCAAATTTTTAATAAAAAGTCATGCAAACGACAAAACGAAATTCATTAGAATATTAAAAATTAATAAACTTCACAGTTATTAAATCTGTTTAGAGAATAACCCAGCAGAAAATGTTTCACTCGACATTTCTAATTTATTTTAATTTTATTACGTAATGAAAAAAAATATCATTTCCTTAGAATTTCTGCACTCTACATAAGAACACTAAACATCTGAAGAAGCCATTGTTTGATGAAATAATTGCCTTGTACATTAATTAAAATAAAATTAGTGATAGTCTGTATTTATTAATTTAACTAAATTATTTAAGTTCTATTTAGAATTATTTTCCATGATGTAAAAATGAATAAATAAATAAAATATTTTTATAGTAGTGGGATATATTAAAAGAAGACTATAAAGAACATCTAAATTTTCTATTTATTTTTATTATTTTATTCTTTTAAAAATATTGTTGCATATTCAAAAGAAATATCTTGAATATATGTGTTCATGTTTTTAGTGACTTTAGCCCATATAAACTTGCTCCTGGCAATATGAAAACTTTACATGTCCTGGTAATATGAGAAAGTAACATGAGAAAGCGTATCTGACATTTTCCTCTCTCAGTATTCGGGTGTGAGGCTTCACTGTTCCCTCATTGTCCTAAATAAATGAGAGAATTCTTCTTGGATAAGATCCAAGAGTAATTAGCAAGTAAACATGAGCGCCTTTGTCGAGATAAATGAAAAAAAGCAAATAAAGATAATGTTTTAAAACTATTCAAATTCTCTATACTGAAAACAATTAATTTTTAGATGCACTTTCTGTGTCAATAAAAGAAACTAATACTATAAAAGTGAATGAAGTATATACAATTTTGTGTTTATATGATGTAAATGTTATTTATAGGGAACACTATTGTGGGACATTTCTGTTATAAGTGCACAAAGTTTAGAATCCATATATGAAGAAGTTAAATCAAAATATTGGAAAACCTAGTTACTAATAGCTTGAAAGCAATTTGGTATAATAAAAATAATAATTACGTAATTAAGTATTAGATCTAGCACAACTGAATGACGTAATAAGTGAAAAGAAAAATTGTTAACAAAATAATTTGAGTTCAATATTTCGTCTGAAATAAATAATGTTACTGACATATACATCTATAACCGATTTAGTCACAATGTCTATGAAAGGCTTAAGCAGAGCAAAATATTAAAAACAAGATTGCTATGGACATTATACTAGAATTTAAATCTATACAGTAAAGTTTCCGTACACCCCGTGTATGGAATGTGAACATGCGGCAATGATAAAGCATATTTACTTCCATTTAACAACGTTAAAAAGCTGTAATAATAATATGCAAACTGTTATTATCTACAATTACAAAAGAACGTAACAAATATTCTAATGAATGTCAGGAAAGTTGTACACTTCACATTTATAATATATTTTTCTATTGTAAGCCATAAATTTATAACGAATTCGGTAAATCCCCTTCATAGTATCACGTATTTGCGAAAAATAAGTACTAAATGCTTTTATAAAGATTACTTGTAAAAATAAATATATATTTGGTAATATTCGTCAGTTAACTACACTACGCAAAAAGAACCGTTAAGCCGAACAGCCAAATTTATCGAAAAAGAATTCGAAAAATAAAACGGATATAGTTGAATTTGATGGAGCCTGTGGTTGATTGACTTGATCAATAAGGTTGATATATAACCCCTTTCCACAATTAACTATTTGTAAATTCTGTATACGCATTTCGACAACCAAGTTGTCATCATCAGCAGATAATTTCAAAGTGTCGCACCTGGTAAAACACGGCGAAGAAATTGTACGAAAAATACACTCCGTACGCGATCCGCACCGTTGCAAACCAAGATGTGCACTGTGTCTGTTTCACAAGATTTTTAAAATACTTTTACTTAAACTAACATGCACTACTTCGAAAAAGGTTATTATGGTCAAAAAGTGTGTGTGATTTATGTGTGTTTTATGATATTGCTCCTCTTGTCTTTCAGCAGAGAGAAGAGAGGCGTTTGTAGAGGGCCGGCCTCATAAACGTTAACCAGATGGCCTGAATTCTTTACGATGTACATGCTTTCATACGCGTCCAGTTCGCGATAATTGTACACGTTCTTTATCAAATGTAAACAATCCAAATTAACACTGTGGTTATTTTCTAATACATGTCTCGCTATACCCGATTTTTCCGGTCGGTTGAATTTTATGTGCGAAAGGTGTTCTTTATACCTGGTTTCGATCGATCTTTTGGTTTGGCCGATGTATTGTTTATTGCACTCTAAACATTCAATTCGGTAGATTCCCGATTTTTTAATCTCTTCAATTTTGTCTTTTGCATTTCCTAACAGCATTTTCAGGGTATTATTAGGGCGTGAACATACTTTAAACCCGTGATCTTTAAAAATACTATTCAGATTTTTTGTCACACGATGGAAAGGTAAACAAACAAAATACTTTTCCCGATTGCTCTGTGGTGAAAGACATGTGGTGTCACGGATTGTTTTTCTTATGTTGGCCTTTCTAATTAATCCATTGATTATTTCCGAATCGAAACCGTTGTATACCGCGATATTCTTAATGAGGTTCAATTCTCTTTCATATCTTACTTTTGTTAATGGGAAATTGATCAAACGATTAATCAGAAAATTGAATGAAGCCATCTTCTGTTGCATGCTGTGATTTGAGTCAGCCGTAATGAATCTATTGACATTGGTTTCTTTTCGGAAAATATCAATTTCTATTTTGAGATCTTTCTTAATAACTAAGGTGTCCAAAAAAGGCAACTTGTCATTGTTTTCTTTTTCTACTGTGAATTTAATTGTCGGAAATTTTGAATTTAACTGTTTAACGAAATCATTTAAGTTGCATTTTTGTGTATTGAGGTATTAAGAAAGATCTCAAAATAGAAATTGATATTTTCCGAAAAGAAACCAATGTCAATAGATTCATTACGGCTGACTCAAATCACAGCATGCAACAGAAGATGGCTTCATTCAATTTTCTGATTAATCGTTTGATCAATTTCCCATTAACAAAAGTAAGATATGAAAGAGAATTGAACCTCATTAAGAATATCGCGGTATACAACGGTTTCGATTCGGAAATAATCAATGGATTAATTAGAAAGGCCAACATAAGAAAAACAATCCGTGACACCACATGTCTTTCACCACAGAGCAATCGGGAAAAGTATTTTGTTTGTTTACCTTTCCATCGTGTGACAAAAAATCTGAATAGTATTTTTAAAGATCACGGGTTTAAAGTATGTTCACGCCCTAATAATACCCTGAAAATGCTGTTAGGAAATGCAAAAGACAAAATTGAAGAGATTAAAAAATCGGGAATCTACCGAATTGAATGTTTAGAGTGCAATAAACAATACATCGGCCAAACCAAAAGATCGATCGAAACCAGGTATAAAGAACACCTTTCGCACATAAAATTCAACCGACCGGAAAAATCGGGTATAGCGAGACATGTATTAGAAAATAACCACAGTGTTAATTTGGATTGTTTACATTTGATAAAGAACGTGTACAATTATCGCGAACTGGACGCGTATGAAAGCATGTACATCGTAAAGAATTCAGGCCATCTGGTTAACGTTTATGAGGCCGGCCCTCTACAAACGCCTCTCTTCTCTCTGCTGAAAGACAAGAGGAGCAATATCATAAAACACACATAAATCACACACACTTTTTGACCATAATAACCTTTTTCGAAGTAGTGCATGTTAGTTTAAGTAAAAGTATTTTAAAAATCTTGTGAAACAGACACAGTGCACATCTTGGTTTGCAACGGTGCGGATCGCGTACGGAGTGTATTTTTCGTACAATTTCTTCGCCGTGTTTTACCAGGTGCGACACTTTGAAATTATCTGCTGATGATGACAACTTGGTTGTCGAAATGCGTATACAGAATTTACAAATAGTTAATTGTGGAAAGGGGTTATATATCAACCTTATTGATCAAAAAAAAAAAAAAAACGGATATAACCGAAGAGTACCGCGTAAAAAATCTTTCATTTGCAGTTTAATACATACCTATTGTAAAGCATACAAGATGTACATACATACATACAGTAGGTAAATGTTAACGTCGCTAATGAAGGATTTTCTACCGAACCTCTTTTGTTATACATATACGGCTTGTTTCAATTTTTTTATGTTTTTAAAATGTATTTTTTTCCAGTATCAAATTCCATCTGCACGTCTGTACTCAGTGCACATAAACATGAAATTTAACTCATTGTACTTGTAACAGTTCTCTGATCGTGCTCATTTAGAATCTCTGGACGCCTATCTCTCGGTAGGTTTTCAACAGTTCAGGATATTTTAAAAAATTTTTTCAATATACAATGCAGAACACGCTTCGTCGATAAATTTGACTATGTGCCTAAGGGTTTTTTTTCTGTGTATTGTTGTTAACTAGCGCATATTGCCAGGTATGTGTTTACTTTTATAACTCGTCTCTGTAAAAGCATCAATTTTATTATTTTCCACATATAGGTGATACGATGAAAAGGATTTACAGAATTAGCTTTAAATTCATGGCTTGCAGTAGCGAATAACGTGTACGAAAACTTTTATGACATTCGATGTTAGAATATTTAGCGAATTTTTTGTTGTAACTAATATTTTTCGTATTGTTATTAGGGTTTTTTAAGGTAGTTAGATGGATGTAAGTAAATATGTTTTTTTACATATTTTACGAATAATCACGGGGTGTACGAATATGTGATTGACTATAATAGGTTGTGATTGTAATAATAATAATAAATATCCAAACTCATTGTTTAAAACAAGAAACTGACCATGTGTTGTCCAAACGACGTAAAATTTTGTCGAAGTCTTTAGCACACAATAGCGCTAAAATAGAGTATGCCCAATACACACAAAGCGATTCTCAATCTAAAGGTGCTCTAGAAACTACTAAAATAGAAGAAAAATACAGATTCAAATTCTATAAACAATTTTATAAAACATAAATCTATAATTTAAAATTTGAATAAGTAAGGTTGCTCATAGCGAAACTATCGTATTTATCGATATAATTTCCTGTCAGTAAAAATAAAAATAAATGTAAGTCAAACTAAAATCACAGTATGTTTAAAGCAAAAACGTAAGTCAGAACTCGTAAAATAATAAAGATTAAGTCAAAATGAATAAACGCACTATATTTATTTCATCGCTGCATTTTCGTATTAAGAGGGAAGAAAAACAAATTTTTCGTCTAAAGAAACCTATTTTACAACTAATACAAAGGGTACTAGGAAAGTTTTGCAATACAGCTTCCTTTGTTAATTTTTTCAAAGTAATTTCCTCTACACTCAATACACCTCTCCATCTTCCGAAACCAATCTTTAAACCAGTTCTGCCAAGTTTCACTAGGGAGTAAAGCATATTCGTTGTCCCAAGCCCGTAGAAGGTCCTCATCACTGGAAAACTGCCTTCCTTCTAGCTTCATTTTCACATGCGGGAACAGTGCAAAGTCGCAAGGAGCAAGATCTGGACTGTAGGGAGGGTGCTTGAGAAGTTTCAATCCTGTCGTGGGCAAATATTCGGTGCAAACTTTGGCACGTTGAGCTGGAACATTATCGTG
The DNA here is from genome assembly GCA_031893035.1 of Dermolepida albohirtum. Taxonomy (NCBI): domain Eukaryota; kingdom Metazoa; phylum Arthropoda; class Insecta; order Coleoptera; family Scarabaeidae; genus Dermolepida; species Dermolepida albohirtum. The sequence goes on from JAVIWB010002956.1 coordinate 285,752, forward strand.
ATGGAGGAACCAGATGTTCATTCTTAACCTTAGCAGCGGTTCTTCATAGACCCAATGATTTTAGGCAGCAGGTTCTTCATAGATCCAATGACTTTAGGCAGGCACTGTTCAGTATACCACTTAGCTGTGACTGTTCTCTGTGTGTCCAAAACAACGCGTTCCACAATTCCACACGATTTGAAAAATACAGCTATAATTTTTTTTAGAGATCGGGATTTTCTGGCAACTACGGGTGTGGTCTCATCATCAAATACCCAAATTTTGTTTTGAGCTTTAGTCGGCACATCGTAATAGTACGGCCAAGTCTCGTTACCTGTCACGATGTTGTTCACATCCCGAGATTGTCCCTTATTAAACTTTTTCTAGCATCTCCCAGCACCAAGTCACACGTCGTGTTATCTGTTCTTCAGTCAGTCGATGCGGCACCCAGAGAGAACAAAGTTTCTTCACGTGCAAACGATCATGCGGAATCGAACGAATTGCTAGTGCATTTAGGCCTGAAGTACCCTCTATCTGTTGGTAGGTCACTCGCCTGTCCTCGCCAAGCATTATGCTCACAGTAGTAATGTTTTCCTCCATAACTGACGTTCATGGTCTTCCCGGCCTCTCAGCATCTTGCACAGTTAAATTTCCCTTTTGGAATTCTCTATACCACCTGAATATCGTTGTGCGATGTGGACAAATATCACCTAGTGGAAGAGTCATTTCTTCGAAGCACTGGTCTATGTTTAAACCACGCACGAAATTATAACGCAAAACTGCCTTTATCTCATTTCGTGAACACGATGCCATCGCAAGCACTTTACACTCTCACTGCTAATGAATAACTGAGCCCATCGACATGGCGCGGCGGTTACTATGCACGTATGATAATGTCTCAATATGAAGCAACAAGCAGCTTCCTACGATTCATTGTTGCGTCATATTGCAAAACATTACTAGTACCCTTTGTAATGGATATCCTACATAATTGATAATAAGAAGTTGTGCCAGTTAATATATACTTACAAATATTTCTATAAGCTAGTTTTATAACTAGCTAGTAGCTAGTATAAGCAACACGCTCTTCAGTTAATATACAAACGTTTGCCTTTGTGATTAGTATTGAAGAGTTTTAATTTCGAGTGTTGTCCGAAAGGACAAAGCTAGTTTTTTTAACGTTTTAAAGAAAAAAAAAAAGAATAAATAGACGTGTCTTAACCTGTTTACATATGTGTTAAATCGATCGTCGTTGAAATGTAAAAAAGCGCCCTTCAACACGCTCTTCCGTCAATACATAAATGTTCGCTTCTATGATTGTGAAAAGATGTAATTTCGAGTGTTGTCCGAAAGGAAAACACATAACGATCTGTCATTGTGTTGGAGGGTCAATTGGAAAGTGGAAGAACACAACGAAATGTTCCTGAGATGTTTGGAACATGCCAACGCCTACATTTGTAAACTTTGGATTCACTTTTTGAAAATTGGACGTGCTCAATAATGACGAGGACAAATTGGGCTAACATCTACAACTCCAAGAGACAACCGATACCAGTCGAATTGACAAGTAGAAATCGAGCTTCTAATACAAGCCAGCTTCAAAACAAGTTTGCTTTTGCCAATAAAAGACTACTATCGACGCAACTTATAGGGAAGCGTTTACATATATCAATTGGAGTCATGATAAATATCTCAATATGAGGGTTATGTTATGGGTTAAGAAGAACTGGAGGCACCCGACTTTTATTTCATAGAAAATACGGCTCTTACTACCCAGGTATATGTGGATGGGATTCTGTGAAACATTATTATTACCTTTGAGCAAAACGATTCATCGAAACATTTTCTAACTTCTTTGAAAGAAATTGGTGAAGTGCTGCTCTACAAGCAGGTGTCCCATTGATGCAAAAAGATGATAGTTAGACGTAGCAAGATCTGGAGAGTACAGCGGATGCGATATTATGTCCTATCCAAGTGCTTTCGATGCTCTCTTGACCGGTTTTGCGGAATGAGACGGCGCAATATCGTGCTGTAGAATCACTTTACCGTGTCTTCGGGCCCATTCTGGACGTTTTTCTATCAATACATGGTTCATATTAATAATTTGTTGTCCGTAGCGATCAGTAGTAACTGTTTCACTTTAGTCTGGTCCCACTAAACATTGAGCATTGTCTTGCGACCAAAAGATTTCGCCTTGGAGTCGATGGGCTGGCTTCGCCAGGCAATAAGCATGATTTTTTTGCGCTCACCCGCCACTATTCGATGCAGAAATGACTTTCGATCATACTTTTGAATCAGCATTTCATAGAAGATATTTTCGATTTGCCATTTGCCTATCATCAGTTGATGTGGCACCCATTTCCCCATCTTTTGGGTTTCTCCTATTGCTCGTAATAGTCGCTAATCATTTATTGGGACACATTTAACGCTTCTTCTTAACGCTAATTGTTTTTGAGTTTGGGTTCGGTCTTTATCCAATAACTAGTGCACTTTCGCATCTTCAAACTTTTTCGGTCTTTCAAAACGTTCTTTGCCTTGTTCATCGAAATAACCATCTTTGAATTATCGAAACCAGGCCTTACATGTTTTTATAGTCGGAGCATGCTCACTGTAAGTTTCTACCAGCAAACGATGACTTTCAGCGGCTTTTTTCTTTTGATTAAGTAAGAAAAGTAACGCGTGCAGCAAATGCACTTTTTCAGCCACGAAACTCGATAGTTTTCAGAGGTACGAATGTATGACAGAATTACTTTAGTAAAATATAGCATGTATGACTTTGAAACTTGATGCTAGTAGAATAAAATGGCATACGTGTCAAATCATAACATTGCGTACTTAAGCCTAGCAACATATGTTAGAAAAACTGAAATGGTTTTCCGGTACACCTCGTACAATTTACTAAGTTCTCAAAAACAGAAATAAAATGAGCATGAACTAAAACTAGTGTTTGAAAATTTTTTCGAGCGATACTTTACATCTATTATAATTTATCCAACTACATTTGGCTTTTATGGCATACTAATACGGTCTCCCACAAGATTACTAATTAAACGAATATCATTAATGGCTCAAAAATGTAATAAATCATTCAAATTCCATTAAGCAATTATTCGAGAGAAATCTTAATACAAGAACAACTCATGCCGACTTCATTCTGCAATTTAGTTCTTCAAGAGTATTCTATTCAAAATCCTTTCACTTAGGCATTTATTTTGCAATTACTGAATCATCTCCAGAGAACGAGATTAATTAATTCCCCTTCCTTTGACTTAAAAGGACAATTTATTCCTCGTCATTTCCCCAAGCTGCGGAAATTTACCATTTTTAGACGATTCCTTACGTCAACTCAAAAAGCAAATTCCGGATCGTATTTAAATATGTATCTCCGCTAGGAATACGTTCTATTGGCAAGATTTAGGGCATCTTGACAGAATTTCAACTCCCGCATGAAGTAATCGATACGCTCTGAAATCGTATAGTTTGCAATAAACATCTGACACACAAACTTGGTTCAGAAGTTACGTATGTATCAATAATATAGACTCGATCTAAAGAAATATAAAAGTTAAAAAGTAGTTAAATAATAAAGAGCGCTTCATGTTTTTCTAAGTGAGTGCTTAGAAAACTCTAATCTTTGGTGTGTATATGTATATGTAGGTCGCATGGAAAATTAGAGTATATTTACGTCAGAACGGTCCGCATTGTTTACATTCAGTTTCATATTTCTAATTGCGATTAAATACAAAAATTATTTACTTGAACTTAATGTCATTAAAGACAATAGCAAGCACGCAGATGGGTCAATCTAAACGTATTTTTTGTGAGGGTAAACAGGTAAAATAGTTTCTTACGCTTTTAAGCTAAGGAAAACTTAAATACGTTCAAAATGATTGTTAAGATAAATGTCTACTTCTATTAGACAATATTTTTATTGCGATGATGATATTCAGAAAATATTCTAAGAAAATATAGATCAAACGTTGAGAACGATTGTAGGTGTGGCAAGACCGAAATACGTTTAAGGATTATAATATATAATAATAACAACCAACCTCGTCTCCTTCCTTTGTTAATAGCAACTTGTAAACTACAGTAACCTAGTTAAATAAATAGAATATCGATAGGTTATTAATACTTTTGTGTTTTATTACCACTAATCTGCAAGGCAATAAAATATAAAAGAATTCAAGAGAATGTGTAAAACGAAGCGATCACAACGACATTGAACACATATTCAGACAGTGTTACCAAGCATTAGTAACGATTTACTTTGTACAGAGACAATACATAATGCGACATGATAATATCTTTAAAATAATACATAGAAATCTTGTAAAAAATACAAATTAATAAATGCAATTGACCCAGGATACATGTACAAACTACAAATAGTTTTAGACAATTTGGAGGTTTAGTTATACTGGGGCAGGAACATTCTCACAAATCACACAATAACAAAAATATACCAAACATTACACTAACTAATAAAAATATTAAAAGAAGAACGTACCTAGAAACCATAATAATCATAGCCTCCACTAACCTAATAAAAATATGCAGAGAAACATAATAAATATACACTACAGCTCAGGAAATTATGGACAGCAACTATATCAAGCAACAACAACAAAAAAAATAAAAAGTATCAATGAAATTGAACAATAATTAATATTTATTAATTCTTTATATAATAAAAATTAAAATTACAATTCATTAAACTTATTCCTAATATACTTATATTAATTATACTTTCTTTTCATTGAAGAAACCATGGTTCGCAGCGATTACAGCTTTTGTTATTCGGGGCATTCTTTCTATAAATTTTCTTATTTCATTTAATGTAATGTTATTCCATTCTTTTTATAAAATATTCCAAGGTTTTTCCTTCGATGTTGGACATTCCTTTCTAACTCTTCTGTCGAGTTCATCCCACATAATTCGATGAGGTCCGGGGTTATTATCATGCATAATTTCAAAATTATTACCGATTAATCGCAAGCCTGACGGTAAAGAGTGATTTTCCAAAATTTCTCGGTAATTCTCCTTTCTCATAATACCATCTATTTTTATCAAATCAGCCCTAGACTGCAACACAATCACCTCCCTGTTTCACCGTTAGAGCTATGCAATCTGGCAACATTTTTTTCTCGTGCCGATCGTCTGACGAAAATTCTTCTCTTTTGCCCAGACACTTCAAATTTCGATTCGTCACTCCACAGAACGTTCTTCCATTCATCGAATGTCCAATTACGGTGTAACCTTGAAAATTGAAGTCGTTTCTGCTTATTTCCACGTCGTAATAATGGTTTCCGTGAGGCAACGCGACCGTGTAAATTTGCTTCCACTAATCGTCGTTTCACTGTACTAACGGCATTTTTTTTAGCACGGCCCTGATTAAATTCGGCTGTTATTTCAAGTGCCATTAATTTTCTATTTCTTTTTCTAATTAATTTAATTCTTTCGTCATCATCTTTGGAAGTACCTCTCGATGGTCCCGGCCGAATACGGTCTTCCAGGCTTCCAGTTTGTAAAAACCGACGAATTGTGAAATTCACTGTCGATTTTTGCACTTTTTATTTTTCGCCAATTCCGCGAACTGAATACCCCTCACGATGCAGTAACTATCGCTGATCGTGTACCGTATCAAGCGGCTTTCCCCGTGGCATTTGTAACCAGAAGTTTCACTATTCGCTTACAAAATAGACAACTTCACACAAGCACGTTCAGTGATCTACTGATGAACTCAAGGTAGTAATAGGGTAACCGACTCATGCCAGGTAAACTTCTAGACTTTAGTACCTTCTTAATAACCGCACCACTAATTCTGATTATATATATTTGGAATTATCGTACAATCCTATTGAGATGCAATATTAGGTAATTATAGTTATTGTTAGATAACATTGGTTCTATCATATTATTTGTAGAATACATACAAATACAATATCTATTTGAATTATAAACCTCCTCAAGAATAAGGTATATTAATACTATCGCTATTTGTTGGCATTAATATAATTTTTATGATCGTTATATAAAATTTAATCAAGTCTCCCTACTTCCATGAGCGGGAGTGTATATCACTAGCAAATAAGATGTTTGCAATGCGCCTCTGTAAACTATACGCTGGTGTAAATAGTAGTACAAAAGCCCGTATCGCTTGCCTCAAAAGATTTGATAATTCCTCCTTACTCTTAGGAAAGAAACTAGCCAATTATTTCGTAAAGTAGGGAGATTCCGGTATAAAAGTTCTAATCGTTAAAAGTATCCTTGCTAATGTTAAAGCACATGTATTCTCCAATACATTGCAATGGTCAAGTTTAAAGTAACACAAAATGAAAGCACTAAAGGCGATATTGGGACAAAATTAATTTTAAACTATCGGTTCAGTTATTTGCATGAAATCAAGGACTAAATAACTAGCCCAGGTATATAAGGTCCCAGAAATATTTATTTAATTAATAGCATATGACCAAGGACTAAATGAACAATCCTGGTATATGAGATCTCAGAAATATAATTCTAATTACTGGCATATAATCAATGATTAATTGGTATATAAATTCCCAGAAAAATCAATCTCATTACTAGCACATAATCAATGATAATATTGAGTTAATTAATTTATAAATCTTTAGTAAGGTTAATCTAATTAGTATGCATTAGTATAAATTTCTCATGAGGTTAGACTGGCTGCGTATACAGTTTACATAAATTATACAATGGATTCTATGTCTTAGTAAAGTTAATAAATACCTTCGCTGTCAATGGTCTCCACTAATCGATAAAATAATATACTAATTAAGGATTGAGTACCTTAGTTATTCTTTAACTAATTGATAAAGTTATCTCACGACTACTCAGTTTACTAATGAAAAAAAAGTAAATATTCCTCAATCTTACATGGATACTCGTGTATGTTGCGCCGATATCTTTTTGGATTGGCCGAGTCACTGTTGACTGTTGTGCTAATGTGGCGATTAAGAGATTATCATTTATGCCTCAATGGCATCACAGAAATCTAAAAAAAATCTGAAATGAAAGTGGTGGTAAAGTGGAAACAGTACTATATTCTTTCTGTGACGAGATAAGTGTTCGTGTCTAGAAAAATTTCGCAGAATATTAAGAAAAAATTTGCCAGTTTAAGGGATTTTACAGTAGCACTTCTTCTACAGATACATTAACTCAGTTCAAGGAACATTTTAACGCAAATATTATATCAGTAGACACGGAACGATCATTCTTTCTAATAAGAACATTTTTACAGCGCGACGAACATCATTTAGCACGAAGACTCTGGAGACCATGTTGCTGATGTTTAGTCAGGCAGATTCAGATCATTTTTTCGTAGGTACTTATTTAACGACAGTAATAACATAACATACATTATTTATTTCTATTTACTCATACTGTATTGCAGAACTTATTGGACGCCTTTGGTGTCTCACGATGTATGAACTTCTAACATCGCAACACTCAATATAAGTACGTAGGTGACGGCTTAAATTGCCGGAAACATCAGCACCACTTTCGCTCGTCCCTCATGCATGGTGTTTAAATATCCCCTAAAAAGATATCTATTTTATTAACTACTTCTTTATCAAGTTGAATGAATATCTTAAAAAAATTAGTTTAGTTCCTTTTTTATAAATTAGGCCAGAAACGGAACAAAATATTATACATAATTTGATAGATTATTTTAGCAGCAAATTAAAGCAACACATTATTGTTGTAGATTAAATAAAAAGTTTTATTTGCTGGGTTTATTGCGTCATGTAATAATTCGTAATCATGGTTAATATTTTCAGTTTTTTCAGCTACAACGTTTTTAAATAAGAAACCGAACGCATTGACACGCGTGAACTTGCTTGTGCACATTATAAAGCTACTAAGGCACTAGAGTGAATAAATATCATTAAATGAATACACAATTATGTGATTTTATAAGAAGTTTTATTGATAAAATGACGATAAAACTATTTTATTAATGTGTATGATCTCCACGAACGGCAATAAAGGTTTGACATCTCATCGGCATTGATTGAATCAGGACACCAAAAAATGCTTGTGGTATATTATTTCATTCCTCTATCAGAGCAATTTCAAATTCCTGAATTGTACGCGGTGGCATATTTCCTTCTGCAACACATCTATCTAAGGCATCCCAAGCACGTTCGATAAGATTACCATCAGGAGAATTTGGTGGCCAGTCCATTCTATTGACTCCCAATTGTTCAATTCAGTTGTTCACGATGTTTGCTCGATGTGGACGAGCATTGTCATCCATTAAAATTAATCTTGCACCCATAGGGCCAGCGTACGGAAGAACAGTGGGTCTCTAAATTTCATCCAGATTCCTCTGAGCAGTCAGGTTGCCATTCTGTATTGTGTATTTTGCGTATTAAAGGTGTGTAAGACCTCCTGTGTTTATCCCAGCCCATACCACTCTCACGTTCATATTGCGGCCTTTCCCGAACAAATGTGGCTAATTACGTGTTCCAGGTTAATGCCAAATTAAAATACTCCTATTATCCGGATTTAAGGCGGATCTGGATTCGTCACAAAACAATACTTGTGCCCAGTCATCGTGATTCCAATTTTTACGTTGCTAATCTCATATTGTTCGCCTTTTATGAAGAGCAGTTAGTGGAACGCATACTAGGGGTCTTCGAGCATACATGCCAACGTTATGAAGACGATTTCTTATTGTTCGAGTCGATACTAGTCTTCCCGTAGCAGCAGCAAGCTCACTTTTAACCTGCATCGCGTTATTACTGCGGTTTCTACGTGCAAATACTGTTAGGCATCGATCATCTCTTGGTGTTGTAGGTGCCAGGCGTCCTTGTCCTCGTCTTCACTGAACGTCTCCAGTTTCTAAAAACCGATTCCGCAAACGCGAAATTACACTTTGACTAACTGCAAAAATTTCAGCAACATCTTGCTGTCTCCGACCACCTTTCAACCTACCTATGTCTCTCCAAGCCTGTGCATGAAGCAAATCGCGTTGCATTAGCATTATTACCCGCAATTACAGTGGAAAAATTAGCTATGATGCAGAAAATGATGATGATCTAACTGTACTCACGCATACGCACTGTTATACCCTCAAGCAGTAGCGGTTCGCGCAGACGCTGCACCGAAGCGCTGTACAAGTTGAAACCTATTAATGCATTCTGTTTCTTGTTTAAAAGCGTTATATTGGGTCTGGGAAAAAGTTCGTGGCGTTTTTCCCGATAGATGGCATTGGTTACCGATAACTAAAGAACAACAAGTCACATTTTTTTACCGACGGCTTTTTTTCAGATACCTTCCGAACGTTAGTTTGAGCGTAGAAACATTGTAATCGGTGCAGTGGTTGGAAAGTTATTCGCACTTGAAAATGGAGAAGAATAATGAGAAATTTCGGTTTTCTGCAATATTTTTGATAAATAGAACGCTAGGCTTTATAAAATTTGTGCTGTGTACGGTGAAGGTACTTTATCGAAATCTGTTGCGCGGAAATCTCGCTCGCTTTCGTCGTAAAACTGTTTTACTCACAATTTCAATGTGAAATGTCACGCTTTTTCCAATCACTGAAAAATCTGATGAAATTCTTGAAAAAGTCCAACAAGATAAGCATATCAGCAAAATATTGGCATGGATTAGGCATTTACCACAAAACTGTTTTGAACCATTTACACAAAGCTGGTTACAAAAAAAAGCTTGCAATTATGGGTTCCTCATGAGTTGAGCGTGAAAAACATGATGGACCGAATTAACATCTGCGATGCGCTGCTGAAACGGAATGAAATCGAGCCGTTTCTGCGTTTAATAAGGAAATGAAACATGGATTACGTACGATAATCGGAAGCGTAAAAGATCGTGGATAAAGGATGGTGAGCCGTCACAAGCGTTCGCTAAGCCAACATTGACGCCAAAAAAAGTGATGCTGTGTGTATGCCTTTGGAGGAAACGTGTCAAAATACTTCCAACTGGTCAGACGATTGATTCCAACTCTACTGTGCACAACTAGAGAGATTACGCCAGGCGATTGAAAGTAAACGGCCCGAATTGATTAATTGAAAGGTGTTGTCTTCCAACATGACAAACCACACGAGTTTCTGTTCTGACCCGTCAAAAATTGAGAGAGTTTTTTAAGTTTTGGCACCCACCTTACAGTCCGGATATAGCACCCTCTGACTATCATCTGTTTCGATCTCTGCAGAACAATGGAATTGAAAAGTTGGTTTCAAAAGAACCTGTGAAAACTACTTGATTCAGTTTTTCCGATCAAAACCAATGTCTCTCCAAGTTTTTCGGTGGTTCATGGATCTACCAAAAAAATGGCGAAACATTGTCGATAATAATGGAGCATACGGTTTAAATGAACAGTGGCGGTCCACGCGCCATGCGGGGACCTGAATTTTACTGAAAAAACGCACGAACTTTTACCCAGACCCAATAGTTGTGATATAATAATATTTACGTGTTCTATATTATTTATTTATTTATTTTTTTATTATTTTTTCAAATATCCTCCAATTATTTTGAGCAGTGTATTTCTGCAGTTGTTAATTTTTTCTTGCCGATTTTCGATTTTTAAATTACTTTATTATTTTCATCTCGCTTACTTTCTTTTTCTACTTGTTCCTCATCTCCTACTTTTCGTAAAACTATTTTACCTACAATTCCTTTATATTCTTTCTTTTACTGAAAAATTATAGCATGAAAAAGGTTTTTTCCAAGTGGGTGCCGCGATTGCAATTTCGATGGAACAAAAACAGCAACGTAGTCGATGATTCAGAAAGCTGTTTATCGCTATTTACTCGCAACAGTAATTCCACGTCTTTGAGAGATTTCTTGCGTCGAAACGTGAGTCAGATGGACGAAACATGGATACATCAAACACTTCCAAGTTTAAACTCTCGAAGCGGCAGTCATCTGAGTGGCGCACAGCTGAAGACAACACCTTTCCTATTAAAAAGCCGTCTTCTTTCAATCGTCCGAAAATCTCTCAGTTGTGCAGTAGAGCTGGCAAAGTCCTGACCAGTTGGAAGACCTGTGGAAGCCGTTACACCATGTGGCGTGATTTTCGTTGACTAGCTCGAAAAAGCTAAATCGATCAACTTTTAGCTTGATTATTATAATTGTTTTTTATGGTCCGTTTGAAGGAGGAAATCGCAAAAAAACGACAGCAGCGCATGCAGAGAAAAGAAATCCTTTTTCACCAAGACATGATGCACCCATGCGTCAAGTCGATGAAAACAATGGCAAAATTGATTCAAAACGAATTGGGTTTTTTGACACTGCTGCTTTCTTGTTGGACTTTTTCAAGAATTATCACCCCCCAGTGATTGGACGCCGGAGCGTGACTCATCTTTAGCCCCCAGTGACTACTGGCTCATTTGCAACAGATTTGATACCTTCACTCGTACAAAAAAATGCTCCAGGGAAAAAGATTTGGCTCAAATCAGGAAGTCATCGAACTGAAGCTTATTTTGAAGCGAAAGATAAATTTTTTTATAAACATGGTATTGAAAAATTGGAAAAGCGTTGGAACCATTGTATCACCCTAAAAGGTGATTATGTTGATGAATAAAAAAAATTTTGCAAAAAAAATGTTGTTTTCATTGTTAGTCTCGGGACTTATTGATCCATGTGTTATTTACTTACCGTATCTTCAATGTACTCAAAATATTTTCTCAAAGATACCTTCGCGAAGATTCCGAGCACGTTATACATTTACGGTTTATCGAGATGATGTTCACCAAAGCCCTACGTCTCGAGCGGGGATGACGAAGTTATTAATATTTCAGATTACAGGCGAATACTTTATGAATAATTGGAGGTATTACAACCAAAATATCTCTGGTGTTTCTTCTCGCAAAATATACGGAAATATTTCCATACGTTGTCTTCTACTAATTAACATAAATCTTAATTTAAAATACAGGAATAATATCGCAGATTGTTTTGTAGAGACGAAAGAAGAATATCTGATTGTAATTCGAATTATAAGCAAACAATACGTCAGTTTATGATAAACCTGTGGAACCTACAAAATGATGTTTTAGCGTAAATTTTTAGAATTTTTTTTTATTATGGTCTGGTAGATAATTCCATGACATTTATTTTTTAAGTATATTACATGATCCATTCGATCAGTGCAATTTTTGACTACTTTTTCTAATAAATCTGGCCGTATGGCGTCAATGGTGGCTTAAATATTGGCTTCCAATACTTCAAGAGTTGCTGGTTTGTCGGCATAAAACAATGACTTAACATAGCCTCATAAAAACTAATCCAGCAGCGCTAAATCGCATGAAGGAGGGGGGCAGTGAACAGGAACACCAAATAGATTTTGCAATAAATCGATTGTTAAGCGCGCTGTATGGCAAGTTGCGCCGTCTTGTTGGAACCAAATGTCGTCGATGTTTAGCAGCATGGCTCGATAGCGCTCGCTATTCACCGTAACGACAGCTCCTTCCTCATTTCGAAAGAAATAAGGACGGATGATACCGCCAGCTTGTAAACCGTAACAAACAGTCAATTTTAATGGATGTAATGGTGATTCATTAATGGCTTGAGGATTGTCTTCGCTCCAAATACGACAATTTTGCTTATTGACGTAACCATTTAAACAGAAATGAACTTCATCACTAAACACAATTCTTTGATAAAAATGCTCATCTTCGGCCAGTTTCAAATAAGCCCAATCAGTAAAAATGCGACGTAAATGATGGTCATTTGGCTTCAATTCTTGCACGAGCCGTATTTTATAGGCACATAAGCCAAGATTCTTACGTAAGATTTTCTACGTATTCGAAGGACAAAGGCCAACAAGTTGAGAACGACGATGAATCGACATTTAGGCGTCTTCTTCAATACTTCACGCTACAGCAGCAATATTCTCTTCGGTCGCACATTTCTTTGTCTTGTTGATGGTTTTGAATCGAGAAGAGTAAAATTAGTGCGAAAACCATCAATAAGTGCACGAATTGCTTGCTCACTAGGCCGATTATGCTGACTGTAAAATGGACGAGATGCTCTATGAACTTCGCGAACAGATTTATTTTTTTCAAAGTAAATTTCCACAATTTGGAAGCGTTGTTCTGGCATTAAACGATTCATGGTGACTTGTCAAACCTTACTGAACAGAAATGTCTACACAGTTTGACATTATCAGCTGTCAAACCATAGTTATCGATATCGAGAGTTTTCATGCAGTTTATAAAACACTCATTGCATAAGTGACAGCTTCAAAATATAGATACATAAATAATTAAATCGTAGGTGTAAGTTCAACGGCCACGAACGTCAGTTACGGAGAAAAACGTTACTACTATGAGGAAAATGCTTGGCGAGGACAGGCGAGTGACCTACCAACAGATACAGGGTACCTCAGGCCTAAATGCACCAGCAATTCGTTCGATTCTGTATGATCATTTGCACGTGAAGAAACTTTGTTCTCTCTGGGTGGTTCAAGTCTAACCGTATAGTAAAAATGAATCGGGGAACGTTTTGACAAAGACAATATATATTATATATATATTATTATATTTTAATATTTAGTGATATTCTGTCAAGCTTACACCAAGCATGAATGTTAGAAGACGATGTTCAATAGTATAGAATCTACAGTACCATATATTCTCTAGCAAAGTTAGTCACACTATATAATAGATATCCAATTATTAATGTAAATGTTGAAATATCACCAATTGATCAAAACACTGTAGGTCAGGTTATGAATTCATTGAAGACCACCCACCATCTTTTGTAATCAAGCAGGAGTTATTCTAATTGAATGCATGTCGAAGGGCATTACAATAACAGCAGTTATCTACGATAAGAAGATGACAAATTACATACAAGTTATTTACCAAAAACATTCTGGCTTGAGTCGTAAAAAAGTCCTTCTTCTTCATGGCAATGCACTAGATCACAAGGCAGCAAATGTTCAATACATTCTTCACGAGTGCAACTTCTTTAATTTGGCCCACTCATCATCCGTTCGACATATCTTTATTTAAAAATTTTAAAGTGCGCTTCATAGGATGTAATTTTCGCGACGATAACCATCTGAAAGGGAAGATTGATGCCTATTTTGACGACTAACTAAAAATTTTTTTTTTGTAATGGAATAAAGACAATGCAGGATAGATAGTGAAAATGTATTGAAGTTAAAATGGATTACGTAGAGAAATAGAATAATCAAAAAAGTCGTACATAGGTATCTTGTTTCATTGTTAGGTAAAAAACTTTTTTTTAACTTTATATCTACATACATTTTAGAAGATTGCTGATATGTATTTAATAACTTAAACAAAATGTTTCTAATATAATTAACGTTCATTATGATACTAATTTCAAAAAGAAATTTCTATCCAAGTATTATGTCACTAGTATGTATCAGATTAATGTTATGTATGAAAGATGCCAAGTTTCCAATGCGTTGCCTGTTGATATTAAAAATACAGATAGCTTCCAGTTTTCAGGCAAAAGCTTAAAATTCCATTACCTTATGAATAACAAAGAGGTAACTAATTTAAACTATTAAGAAGTTTTAAATGATCAAAGAAATGTTTCGACCCAAGTGAAAAGTTTACAATGTTGAAGTTATTATAACAAATACTTATGCAAAAATTACGAAGTTCTGAGAAACCCCACTAAAGTCTAATGTTCATTTCATTTTTTTCCATTTTCTCTGTTTATACACTTAACTTAGTTCTAATCATATGAATGTATATTTAGTAAAATAAAATTTTTCAGTTACTGGATTACAAGAATTTACGGGAAGATATTTTTAGCAGAACAATATTTTTATTTCTTAAAGATAGGAGGTAATGGTTATTATTTAATAAATTAATATTGTAAAGTCATTATAGTTGTCTTGAATTGAATCTTAATTAAGAAATGAAAGGATAATGTAATCTTAGTTTTCCGACTTCCAACTTAGGCCATATTTGCCAATTACTGAATTTTATATTGAGACAGTACATGTGCAAAATGTATTTGAAGTACGTAATTTTCCATTTTCGTTAAATCCCTCTAACGTAAAAATGTGTCAACAATGCTACTGTAAATCTGTTTTAATACGCTCGCTGGGGAATTTCACCAGCGGTACTTAGCAGTAAAAAGGAAAATAAACACTAACACGTAGCTTTAGAGAAATAACCTATTCTATTATTTATTTGAAAATGTTTTAGTATAAACGACAAAACAATGCTAAAGAGCTTATACATACGTATGCAATGGAATGTTATTATCTTGTTCTGCTATTTAAGAAGATCTTTATAGCCTATTTATGTGTAATTATTCATAAAATTTTACTAATACTAATATAAATATAAATGGTTTTGTACCATTTATAAGAAATCGCATTGAATTTATAAGACTGCACATAAAAATTTGTAGTAAACAAGATATGAAATACGCTTTAAGCAACATACATATGTGTATGAAATGTCCTAGTAACCATATTGATATGGTAAGAGTGACCACAATTCTAACAACACTAATAGAAGAAAATATGAATCGGTCAAGTATACAATAAATTGATAATATTGTAATTACTACAATATCTTTCAATAACAACATATTACGTGCATGGTGGAAATGCCATTTTTATGTGGATTGTCATAATTGTAATTACAACTGGAACATTGTGAACATCTTCTGTTTTCGTGCTAAAAAGCGTATTCTTTTTTATACAGTCTCAGACCTTTCTTCTTCTTACAACTTATTATGTACAACTATACTATTGTTGCTATTGCCTTTGTTGCTATGCTAATCCCGAGACTTATTCGATTATTGATCTTGTAACATCATCGCTTCTGAAGTTATAAAAACTTAAGATCCTTTGCTACTCCTATGGAGGAACTAGCTAGGATATTCGGAGAGTAGGCGAGCATTTAATCCATAAAAGTATCCTTGCTAATGCTGAAGCACTAGGAGCCAATACGTGCCAATAACGTAGGAACAAAATCGAGCAAAATCCCCCAAAGAATTATAAAATAAACGCTAAGTTGTAATGGGGAAGAAAACTCGTTAACACTAGTTAACAGACAACTTATTTATTAGAAAAGGTAAAATTGAACACCCACTCAATTGCACCAGGACTTAATGGACCGACCCTAGTATATAAAATCTCAAATATTCTAAAAAATTTCCTCACAAATAAACTGTATATAAAAAAAAACATTGATTTTTTTAACTTCTTAATCAATTAACAGAGTGTTAGGCTGAATACGTACGCAGCTTATAAGTTTTTACATTAACCTTATATCGATTGGCTAAGTAATATGTAAATGACTGATAAAGATAGGCCTTATGTATCTTATAGTCTTTAAAAATGCATCTACAATAGCTTTCCGTACTTAAGTTAATTTAATTAATCCTTAAGGTTTTTGTATTGTGACAATTCGAACACACAATTCTCCTAAAAGGTGAAACCATAACTAAATCTGGAACAGACGAAGAATGCATTCAGACTTTCCTGGACACTGACATTACGAGATATCACTCGTAAACTGTAACAGATAGAGTAACGAAGCGAAGCTATCTATATAGGCCTCCTAGCCCAAGTGTATTTAATCCCAAAAAGGGAGATATTTTCAGTACAAATAAATGGTTTACCTTTCAAGTTGTATTTTAAACTTATTCTGGGTAAGGTCAAAAATATAGTAGCTCCATTTTACTAACGTTTAACTGCAAGACATGATCCAATTTTCGAGACAACAACCCAAATTAGTTTATAATCTGCAGATAATTTCCTCGGCAGGGTATGCTGGAACTACATATGAAACATCATCAGTAAATATGAAAAGCAATCAGGCAATGAATCAGTTCTTGTAAGTCACTAGTGTACAGCAAAAGCAACAAGAGTCGTAAGATGGTCACCAATGGAATACTATAAGAGATTTCGGCTCGCTCAGATATAATTTGCCCTTCACTGTGATCGTAGTAAGATTTGACTTAATCCAATTCAGTACGACACCTCTAAAGTCCATAACATTTCGTGTGAATGAAATTTATTGTCTTATACATTATCTTTCCCATTATTTTCGGTACATTTAATATTTGTGCTATTGGCCGATAATTACAAAATTCAGAAGTATTTGATTTTTTACGTATAAGTTTTATAATGTTATCAAGAAAAGTGCCTATAAAGAAAGATATATTAATAGTGTGGATCATATAAATTTAATTCTTTGTCAAAAACATAATTTCAAATTAAACTTGTTATTTTGAAACAATTAGTTGTTAGAAGGATAGGTCAACTTTAAGAACCAGACTGTATATTTGCGTAAAGCGTTATCGAATAAGCAAAAGGTAAAATGAAATAATTACTATTTATGAACACAAATAATGTAGGTCAATGTTATATGAAATATATTCGCCTGATTATTAATTAGAAATTGTGTTATGCGTCTGAACTGTTCCCTTACATAACTTTATCCCGACTCATTACTTATTCATAGAATATCCTCGCAGATACACGTATAATACTGTTATGGTCACTGTTTAGTAAACTAAATTTCATAGTTATATGGACAGCAATAAATGCTATATGAAGGGTAATAAATGTCTAACAACAAATCGTATATTAGATACCGCAGATTTTATTGCACCAGTTTTCGTATTATTTTATTTGAATGCAACATCAATAATATTAAAACAGTCTTTTAACTAAAGAAAAGAATATGATTGGAATGATAATTTGCTGTTTCTTAAGAGCGCTATTAACTTTCATAATAACCACTTTAGATTAAAATGTGGAAATATTATATGTGTATATGAAAACGTTTCCTCAAGTTAATGGATGGTATATATATATAGTATTCATTTAGTAGAGAAAAAAGCCTTTTAAAAGTCTAGCTGCGACTATAGCATCGCAAAAAATATGAGATTTTCTTTATAATAAAGGTGTCCCAAAATTAACGCAAGATTTGAATTAAATAGAAAACACAGTTTTTACTCTTTTGATTGTTATTTTTTTAATTGAATCATAAAGTACATAGGATAGGGTTATTTATGGAATATCACATCGGGCAAATGGCCTCAATGGCTTTGCATGCACATACGCACTCGTCTGTCGAAATTTTCCATGACCATTACGCATAAATGTAGGTGAATTTCGTTGATGCAGCGTTGAATCTCCTCCTTTAATGCACGGGTGGTTGTGAGCTTGTTGACATAGACCTGTGATTTCAAATAACCCCATAAAAAGAAATCTAATGGTGTTAAATCGCACGATATAGGGGGCCAATTCTGATCACCGACATGAGAGAGTACGCGACCTGGAAATGTCTCATGCAGTAATTGAATTGTTTCACGTGCTGTATGGCATGTGGCACCGTCTTGTTGAAACCACATATTGGCCACACTAATATCATCCAATTTCAGCAGAAAGAACTATGTTATCATGTCGCGATATCGAGCACCAGTAACAGTCACTGCTTGACCAGCCTCATTTTCAAAAAGGTATGATCCACACCACAAAAGTGACACATTGTGGATGCATTTGTTTTTCGACAACCATACGTGGGTTCTCAGAACCCCAAAAAGCGGCAATTTTGGCGATTAACATAGCCATCAAGTTAAAAATGTGCCTCATCGCTTAGCATGATTTGGCTCGAAAAATCAGCATCCATTTGTTGATGTTCAATAATCAATTCAAGGAACTTTCTTCGCTGTGCATGGTCATTAGGTTTCAGTTGTTGTGTTAATTGAATTTTGTAAGCATGGAGACACAGATCTTTAGTGAGTGTACGCTGTTGAGAGCTTCTTGAAATTTGCAATTCTTGTCCACGACGCCGAATTGAGGTTCCTGGATTGTCACCGAGACTCTCACGCACTGCTTCGATATTTACATTTGAACGGCTTGTTTCTGGACGACCAATGTGTTTGGCGTCTTCAGCGGATCTGGTCTTTCTGAATTTTTCAATTAATCTCTCCATGACCATATTTTGTATGAAATTTTTGAATTGCGGCCGCCAAACTTTCATTATTTGTAAAATATTGTTCAATAATGAAGACACGTTGTTCTATCGTGTAACGCTCCATTTTTACTAACCCTAAACTGTCAGCTGTCGAATTGTTTTTTTAAGGGTTGCCAACATGTTACTGTACAAATGGCGACAAATTAAAATCTTGCGTTAATTTTGGGACAGCCATTATATATATTTCTGCTACATACAATTTTTATTTTGCCTTCATATTTACTGTCAGTAATGTTTATCCGAAGCAATGAATAGAATTAGCACCAAAGTTCAATGAATTTTTTTCTGCGTGTTACAATGCGCCTTATAATGTCTTTTGCATATGCCACAGGTCTGTCTTGAAACTGATTGATACCATTTTAAATACATAATTTAGTTTTCGTAAGAAAAGAAAAAAAAAGAAATATCTACTGTACTCCCAGTTTAACTGTCAACTATCGTAATCTTTCTTATGAATTAATTGGACAGGTGCATATGAAATGTTTTTTTCCTGTTTCTTTCTTGCGGAAATAGTACAATATTAGTGCGAAGTTTGTGACTGGACGTGTGCAAAATTGATATCAAATTCGTTCATCATTTTTTGAAGGACACAATATGAACCAATGTAAAATGCATTGTATATTTAAACTTTAAAAAGATGCGACGGCTGTAATCTGATACATAAACAAAAATTATGGTGAGCTTCCATATATGAACGAAGCACGCAAAGCTAATATGAGGAACTTTGTGAAGATTAGTCACACGTAAGCTTGTCCTGGTGTATGTAGATCAGAAAGCTTAGTTGACAATGAAGGTTTAAGAACTTAATTGGAAGAACATGTAAATCGAATCTCGAACTTGCAAATAGATTAAATGTTAACTACCTTAATTACATTATAGTACTGCATTATAACTTTATAGGTAAAGTCAAAAAGTTCGATAAGTGGGTGTGGTAAGGGACAAACGTAACCCAGGACTGGCTGAAGTCGTTTATTTTTTACAATAAATGGGTAAATGCAGTATATGAAAGCATTTTAACATAAGATGAAATCGTGTTCTTCTACCGAGACCAGCCATTAAAAGTATAAGGTATTAAAGGAAACAATTTTTCGAACCTCGTCAAAGAAAGACTAAGTGTCTTATTGACTAACTAAAACTTATTTACTACTAAAAACCATTATGACTTTTAGAATTGCCGTGGCAGTTTAATAACCAATTCTAAAGAAAGAAATACATGCATCTTTACCGTTCGTTTGAATATTATTTAGTGATGCACCAAACTATTAGATTATATTAGCCTATGCCATTGAGACCTTTCCCGGTCTATTGTGGTCTTCATGTCTCCTGTTAGAGTATTTTTTCTATCTTCATTCATTTAACGTGACCTAGCAGTTTCGAGTGCAGTTTTTCTATTTAGATAACGGCTTCAGGATATTAATCGCCTATTTATAGAATCCACGTTCTTGCCAAACCTTAGCATTGGATTGTTGTTTTCCCATCTACTTGGTAGAATATTCACATGGTTTCTTCTGTCAACTATACATGCTTATATATGCTTATACAGTGTGTATCAGCCAAATAGAATAAATTCGATAATAATTAAATGGAAGGGTGTTCGAAAAAACGCTCGGACACGTCGATTGGGATTTTTAGTTGCGTATTTTTTTAAATAAAAAGTTTATATACAGGGTGTGTCATGTAAAAGTGGTCAATACCAACTTTCTTATTTTAAATGCAACACCCTATCAAATATTAAATTTTTGGATTCTTTGGAAAATTCTAGACATATTTCATGTACAATGTCCTATACCTATCTTCGACTGTTTCGGAAATATTAAATGTTTGGAGATTAATTTGAAAAATTTTTGATAATGTAAGAAATAACAAGAAAAACATTAATGTCACTGTAGGAGATGTTCAAAGTGTTCGCCGCAAACGTCTTGACAACATCCTAATCTTAAATAAAAATTTTTTCTAACGTTCTTCAACATCTCAGGTGTGACCGATTAATCGCAACTATTATTCGTCTTCTTAAGTCAGCTAAGTCGAGGGCTTTAGTTTTGTATACTATACTCTTAACATATCCCCATAAGAAGAAGTCTAATGGCGTTAGATCAGGGGATCGTGCTGGCCATTCCATCGATTCTCGCCTATCTATCCACCCATTCGGAAATATTTGGTTGAGGTACTGCCGGACATTGATTTGGTAATGGGGTGGTGCTCCATCTTGCTGGAACCACATCGTATTTGCTGGAACTTGTGGGTTTGCTAGATCAGGATATAAGTTTGTCAAAGCTGGCACGAGATTATTTTGAAGCAATGCTAAATAATTGTCGCCATTCAAATTTCGATCAATGAAAAAAGGACCTACGATATGATCTCCCACAATTCCTGCCCAAACATTAACCTTCTCAGGTTATTGCGTATGTTCTTCCCTCATCCAGTGAGTATTTTCCCTGGACCAATAGCGGCAATTTTGACGATTAACATGACCGTGAAGCGTAAAGGTACACTCATCAGAAAATAAAATATGTTCTAATTGGATCACATTGTTATCTAACATTGTCATCATTTGTTCACAAAAATACGTTCTCCTATCAAAGTCGTCTTCCATGAGCTCCTGAGTTGGTATAATTTTATAGGGATGCATTTTATTTTCTTTTAATGTGCGAGTAATCGATGAATGGCAAACATCGAAAATTGACGCTGCTTGTCTACTAGAAAGTATGCGGGTTTTCTTCAAACTCAAGCACAATATCCAGTTTGGTATCATTACTTACTGCATTCGCAGCTGCTATTTTATTTGCCTTACATATTCAAACTCGCGAAACTGCTTTTCTATTTTACTAATTGTTCCTTGGGATATAGGCGGCAAATTTGGAAATTTCTCATGAAATAAGTGAGCAACTTCCATTTGTGTCCGTGTGTTATCTCCATAACCAATCATTTGCAGAATTATTATTTGTGCATTTCTGTTAAATGAACCATTTTACTGAAATGTAGTTAACGAAATTCATACAGTTATGACACTGACAACACTTTGCTAAGGCAAGATATTTTAAAACGAAGTACAAGTACATTTAAAGATTTTCACTTAATAGTTCGGTAAACAAACTATTATGTGAAAATCTTTAATTGTAAACAAAATTACTAATCTGAAAACATTTAATATTTCCAGTCGAAGATAGGTATAGGACATTGTGCATGAAATATGTCTGGAATTTTCTAAAAAATCCAAAAATTTAATATTTGACAGGGTGTTGCATTTAAAATAAGAAAGTTGGTATTGACCACTTTTACATGACACAGCCTGTATATAAACTTTTTATTTAAAAAAATACGCAACTAAAAATCCCAATCGACGTGTCCGAGCGTTTTTTCGAACACCCCTCCATTTAATTATTATCGAATTTATTCCATTTGGCTGATACACACTGTATATTCGCTGAGCTTACACTGTTCTATTAGTAGGCCTACTACTATTCTAACAGACTTTTTGTCCCTATTCGGTCGGGACTAAATTTAGATAAGCGCTCCATAAGGAACTGTTTCATTTGTCACAGACAGCGATATGTTTTAAATCTACTTTTCCATGACTGCTTTAATATTTCTTATTTGCAATGCTGCAGGAAGACTCTAGTGCTATGACAATTATTGTCAAGATTTGTTGAGCCAGTTGGTAGGTTTTCCCATTAACCCCGCATTATTTGTGTTTTATAACCCAGACTACTGTCACTTTTTGTAAGTACTGAGAATGTTCGGGGCGTATCCTATGCGACTTCGACTTATCACACACCGTCTATTAATTTCTTCCGCGAAATGATGTAATGCAGTTATATCTGCTTGGAACACTATAGTATTGCTTAGTCTCAACTCGTCCTTTTCTGAATCCGTAAACATCTTTTCTTAGACTCAGCTCTTCCTTTTCTGAAGCCGTTAATTTCGGTTCCGACTACTTCTTCTGTTTTAGAACCGTCTGTGTATCGAACAGATTCTGTCTGCATTGCCTGCCCTATCTGATATGATTATTCTGTAGCTTTTAATATAATTATTCTACAATTTTTATGGAACATCCGAACTATGCGTATCACTCGGTTTTCTCAGAAGGGGTCCGCTTTAAATTCTTTTACAAACCTATGATAATCGGTATCATGGATTTGGCTTATATGGGATTGACCTTGCATTAGTCTGTAAACTTCTGACTTTGTCTCGCCTTGCATCTGAACGCCTAGAGATGGTAATTTGAATATAATTTCAAATGCAACTGTAGGTTGCATAAGTAACTGTCAAACCTCTCGTGGCACTTAAACAGTCGAGTCTTTATATTCCACTTACTAGTCTGCTAACTCCCTTTTGCTAAGTCTGGCCACCGCGTGACTACTCCATAGGTTATCACGGGTCTAATTTTTCAACAGGTTTCAAGTAGATCAGTTTTTCATAATGAATCGAGCACGCAAAAATTATGTACCAGATGAGTGACACATTTGTTAAATGTGGATCACAGCCGTTAATGAAAATGCATTTCAGCCTTCAATTTAGCGAGGTTAAGACATGATATAAAAGATTTTCGGCGCTGAAAAATAACGGTTGATACAACTTGGATACACCAATATGCACTACAAATGAGGCTACAATCAACTGAGTCTAGCAGTCTAGCATTCTGCTTTGAAAAAGGTAAAAGTCCATACAATCGGTCGGAAAGTTTATGGTTATTGTTATTGGAACTGCAGTGGAATCCTTCATATCGATTATTTTCAAAAAGGCAATGATAACAAGTGAATACCAGGCATTTCGTTTAGATAAATTTCATGATTCAATACAATACAAAACGTCCCATTTAAAGAAGAAACAAACGCTTTTTCTTCAAGATAAAACACGTGTTCATACTTTGACTGTTTCAATGTCAAACATTTATAAACCACATTTCAAATTACTTCTGCATTCAGTTCATTCGTTGATTTGTCCCTGTCAGATTTTTTTCCCAACTAGAAAACTCACTGGTAAGAGAACTGGGTCAAATGAGGAAGTAATAACTGAAACTAACACACATTTCAACATAACAATTTGATAAAGTTTACTTTTCCAAAGGAGTAACAAGACTTAAATATCGGTGGACTAAATGTAGTGAGTTACAAGAAGAATGCTTTGAAAAATAAAATAATTTATTACAAAAACGTTTGTTTTTTTTTGTCTGGTATCACTAACTGCCGACTTGCATTTGTGCAATTATCAGTGTATGTACAATACTACGAAAATTCTCCCATATTTGCCCGCTTATTTCATGATTACTTCTCTGTCCTTCTAATAGTACCCGTAGTAATAATTGCAAAAATATACTACTATTGTTTCCCTTTCAGTGCAAAGCTGTTATTTTAGATAATTGAAAACGTTAGATGTAGAACTAAATTTAAAAAAAATTAATTAATTTAACAATTTAAAAAGGATTATAGAAATTTCACTGAGCATAATCTCCCAAACAAGATTATGTAAATTGCTAGGAAAGAAATTAAAAAGCTTTCGACTTTAGAAAAGATTGTTGGAGCTTACGAATAATTGTTGTGGGAAATAAGCTTTCAGAAATTTAATTTTCGTTTATATTTGGCATTTTTATTTCAATTTTACTTTAAGTTATCAAATTTTTAATATTCTACCACCGATATTTATTATAATTTACACGAGAAATTTTTCCATTCTTACAATGCGTGGTTTACTGTTTTCGGGTCTCTCTATCTTCGTCTTTCCTAACTGTTTATCAAGAAATCAAAAATAAAAACTGTTTTTTCTATTACTATTTCTTTATATTATTGTAATAACTATATTTTTTATCCAATACAATGTACGTATGCACACATGTACATACGTACATGGCATTGAATGGCTATACTGCATCGCTATAAATAGAGACTTGGGTACTTTCCCTAATTTGCAGGTGCGGTTCGTTTCGTGAAACATACAATATTTAATAATAAAATATAATTTGTCAACGTAATGTAACACTGAAAGTAATACCTAATTATAATTTTCGAACACTCTTATGCAGCTGTAGAAAATATATTGCATATTGTTATAATAAACATTTATACATTTATTGTAATCAAGTAAGTATCTGCTTGACGCATGTACTAAACCATCGTAACCTCAAAACAGCCGCAAAATCGAAATCATGTGCCGAGTATAACCAAAGAGCCGCGATTATAGAAAGTGTTCGCGCTGGGCGCTCAGCCACAGAAATTATTCAGTTCTTCAGGTACCCGAGATCGACTGTGTATGATGTCATCACAAAGTACACTGAGTCGGAGGAGTCCACGAAGGTTTATCAACACCGGCGACGAGAATGCACTCGAAGGAGTGCGTAGTCGACATCATTCAACGGGTTCAGGACCTGAAGGGGAAAGTGTCACAAAAGATGTTTATTTGCTCTTTCTGACAAATGTAGTGGACCAGTGTATTGAAACTGCGTCGTCTGAAGAGCCATATGTTTTCCAGCAGGACGATGCGCTCGCCTACAAAAGTCGCTTGCTGTAAAATTGGTTGTCGGACAACGTTGACATCTTTTGGTCGAAAGAATTCTAGCCTTCCAATAGCCGAGAGTTGAATCCTTTGGATTTCTATGTATGGAGCGTAGCTGAAAGGTCACGAACAAGTCCAGACATCCAAACGTCGCATCATTGAGAGCCGCTATTGCAGCAGCGTTCATCGATATGGACCGCGACATGTTATAGCGCGCTTGCCCACGCTTCAGACCGAGAATGGAGGGGGCTATTCAAACAAGCGGGGTATATATTGGGTAAATATGTTCTTTATGGCCTTACAAACAACGTGGTTAAACAAACTCTGTAAAGTTTTCGTTTTTGCAATTAAAGATATGTTTGGAAGAAATGTATAATTTGTCCAGATTTTGGCGCCGCACTCTGTATATGTTTTATATATATTACATAGTAATGCCTAATAGTAATAAATAAATTACGATAGTAAAGTCTATTACATTTACATGCATGCAATTTTATAATAATAAAATATTTATTTCAATATAAAGTATTGTACGCATCGAATAAAGGATTCGCGCCTGCGAATGAGAGAAACTGCCTAGTCTAGATTTAAATAAAAAAAGTGTTACATAATTTTAGGTTAAAGTAACCCCTATTACATAATAATTATAGTTATTACATGTAACATAATGAAACATACTATGATACTTTGTAAAGAAGCAGTGGTTTGGTTTATTATTTCTTGGCAAGAAGTTAATATTTAAGAAGACCGAAACACCAAAAAATAGTAAATAAATAGTTAATAATTAAGCGGTTAAAGAATAGAAAAGAAATAAATATTCTTATAATGCTTCTACAAAGTATAAATTGTACAAAACCGATTACATATTTCTTACCAACGAGCAAATATGATTATAAATGTGGACACAGTATACATTACTGTGTTCCTACTATTTGAACACCTTACCGAATGTTAGACACATTTAAGTAAAGGGTGTTTCAAATTGCGCGGTTTTTTTAAGAGTAAATAAAATATAGATGGCGCACTGAATTTGTCTGGGTATGTAGCCATTTAAAAAGTGTGATGTATGACATTTATAAAAATGGCTTCGCACACGGTACAACAACGCGTTCAAATTGTTGAATTATTTTATGAAAATCAGCGTTCTGTGAAAAGAGTTTTTAGAAAATTACGTGAATTTTATGGTTTACACAATCGTCCGTCCTAAAGCACTATTGGTCGAATTATCAAAACATTTCAAGAGACCGGTTCCGTGGAAAATCAAAAAAGTGAAAAATACAGACGTAATGGTCGTTCTCAAGAAAATATTGGTTTGGTTCGTGAATTATTTTATGAAAATTAACGTTCTACGAAAAGAGTTTTTAGAAAATTAAGTGAATTTTACGGTGTACATAATCGTCCATCTAAAAGCACTATTGGCCGAATTATTAAAAGTGGAAGATCAAAAAAGCGAAAAATATAGTCGTAGTGGTCGTTCACAAGAAACTATTGGTTTGGTTCATGAAAGTGTTGTTGAAGATCCTGAAATGTCCATTAGACGACATTCACAACGACTTAGACTTAGTGGATCAACACCATGACATATTTTACACAAAGATTTAGCTCTGAAAGCATACAAGGCTCAAATAACACAGGAACTGAAGCGATTAGATCATTTCAAACGTCGTTCGTTTGTCAATTTCATCAATGAACAACCAGCTGATTTTTCTCAAAAAATAATGTTTTCCGATGAGGCACATTTTGAAATTGGCGGCTATGTTAGTAAATAAAATTACCGTATCTGGGGTGTGGAAAATCCACGAATTGTTCATGAAAAACCTATGCATCCTAAACGAGTTACTGTTTGGTGTGCATTATGATCAGGTGGTGTCATTGGACCTTACTTCTTTGAAAATGCTGCTGGTGAAGCTGTAACTGTCAATGGTGATCGATATCGTCGGATGATAACCGAATTTTTGTGGCCTGAATTAATGAATATTGATCTAGAGGATATGTGGTTTCAACAGGATGGTGCTACACCTCACTTTGCACACGAATCAATTGGTTTATTGAGGGGAAAATTTCCTGGACGTGTAATCTCAAGAAACGGTAATACTAATTGGTCGCTAGATCATTTTCTTTGGGGTTATGTGAAAAGTCAGGTATCTAAAAATAATCCACAATCAATTCCTGCTTTGAAAGATGAAATTATTCGTGTCATTGGTGAGATAGAGCCTCAATTATGTTAATATGTCATTGAAAATTTTAACAAGAGAGTGGAAGTCTGTGGAGCTGCAAGAAGGGGACATTTGGCAGATATTATTTTTCTCATATAAATGTCATAACTAATACTTCAATTACCAACAAAAAGGTTTTTGAAAGTGAATGCAAATTATGTGTTTCATTTATTTTTTAAAAAACCGTGAAATTTGAAACACTCTTTACTTTCAAACAAATTCTACATTTGTCTTTTAAGAAATATTTTGCATTAATGAACGTTTGCATCAAAGAATTCACATTTATTTCATGTACTCATATTTCCACTAATTACATGCATTCCTCAACGTGAAGTATACCTCCCTTGAATGATACGTGCTTTTCATTATTTCTTTGACATCGTCCTTAAAAAGATATTTATAAACAAGTAATATTTAAGTCATTATATTTCTCTTGTAATGCTTTTTGGTGGCGTATTCTATATTAAAGTCCCTAATATTTAAACAATTTCCTGGAAAGCTTATTAATTCTACAATATTTTGCGTCTAGAAGATTTTAATTAAAGAACTTTATGAAGTATGTCTAAATATTTTGTTACTTGACGCGATATTTACGTCAAAATGAAATTTTAAGTGGATCAGTTGTATGCTTGCTCTAAACGAATATTTTAGTAAAACATTTAATGTAATAAAATTAACGAAAAATGTTTTTATAATTGAAAAATGTCATTGGACAGAAATATGATCAATATACAATATTATTGAAAATAATTTCGAAATATCACGTAATAATAAAATTATAATTGGAATAGATTAATTAGAAACATCAGAGCAGGCTTATACAAAATATATCGATAAACTTGATTAAGTAGAGTACTTAATTTTTTAAGGAAATGTATTTTCTTCATCCTACACAAGAATCCATTACATATTTTTTATAAAAGCCACCATAGGAGGATAGAATAAAAAGTTATTGGCTTGATTAAGGAGGAACAGTTTCGCTTCCAAAGTAAATATCTATTTTTAAAAATAGTCCCTTTTCAATTCGACACACTTAGTCTAGCGGTGCTCAAACTTCTATTTATCGTCCATACAGTAAGATTATTTGACTTTCTTAATTAAAACGGGCATAAGTTTCAGACATTACCTACTGTTTGGATCATCTTTTACAGGCAGTTTTTTCGAAATGAAGAACAAGAGGTCACTACAAGTTAAGTCCGGCAGTTAATGTGCATGTGAAAATGGAAATGGGCTGATGCGTTATGGTGATATAATAGAATTTTTTTTCGGCAAATTTTGAATATCTCGAGAACTTGCTTCATAATCCTCTTCAGGAATGATTCACCTTTTCTAAAGATATTGATAAGTACAATATCACAAGCAATAGCTATGAGTATTATCTATTCAGCCGATAAAACTGCTTTTATCTCCTTTAGAGTACTTGAAGTAGTTTCTAGTTTTTGTGTAGACTGTTTTTTGGCATGAATAGAAAGACAAGGAACGAATGAACATCCAGAATGTGCATCATCTTAACTCGATGAACGACCAGATTCTAATTCTGCTTCTTGTCAAGAAACGAAGAAGAGCCATTGCTAAGAGCTGAACTCATTTCAATGTCTATTTTAGTGGGTATCAAACTTTTTAAAATGGAATATTTATTTAGAGCTCCGTAAGTCAATTCCTTTCATGTTAACAAATGTTAAAAAGTACTTTGACGGTTGGGTTGGGTTATGGTAATAGATTGTAAACTTAGAAAATAAATTTTTTCAAAGATCGTTCAGACATTGCTGATTATATTTCTTGAAAAAATCAATATTTTTATACATATACTTATCGCCAGGGAACGAAAAATAATTATTAGGTAATATTTATTTCTACACTGTAATGAAATAATATTTACTTAGTATTGTCTTTAAACTGCAAAAATGAATGAAACGACGTTTGTAGGAAGAAAATTATAGATGTTATTCCTTAAACAGTCACATTATATTATGGAATAAATTCTTAAATTATTTTGTTATATTCAAAGTTGTTTGATAATTAGTAGACAACAATTTTGGAGATTGGAGAAGTATTGTTTGAGCTATAAAAAATATCTTGAATATTATAACTGGTATGGTTATTTTTTTGTCTATTTTGTACTTTAAAATTCTGTCTTCCACCTCTATCCTCTTATTAAGAGAATCTTTAATATATCTCTCAGCAATATTTGATGACCTCCATCCACCGTACCTCTTTAAACTTATAATATCAGAGTGAACCAATATCGTCCCAGAAGAATGACAAATTGTTTTAGATATCTCTCTAAAATTATGTATTCATACTATTTGCTTACAATTTTTTGTATTGTGACATTAAAAAAAAATTTTGAACAAAGTTTTAAGGTATATTCCATTTTAACTTTGGTCGAGAAAGAATCCCTATTTTTATCCTTGCGATAGTCCATAAAACAAACTTATGCTTATTCATTTGTTTATCTAGATACTTTTGATAGTAATTCTTAATTCTAATGAGGCAGTATTTACTAACTATAGTAGTTTTGGAGGAGTACCAGAAATGGAAAATTCATCATCACTTATCATTTTAAATTACTTATTCTTATAGGGAAAGTTGTACAAAACACCAACAATTAAATTTCTGTACTTCAAGTTTGATAATTCAAGATAAACTTTAATAGAGACTGATTAGTTAAATTAATTAAAAAAGAATAAATAAAACCCCTTTCCACATCGATGTTCGTATTTTGTATACGTATTTTGACTAAGTTGTCATGATCAACAGATAATTAATTACAGTGTCGCACTGTGGTAAAACTCGCAGAGAATCACGCCCCACAAAAACCAAATACACACTACACTCTTCTTTCTTGATTGACAATTCAAAGTTCACACTACCATTTAAGTTTGGATTTTTCCAAAAATTTTGCAAAATTTTAATTTCTGTAAATTTTTGAACAATCTGCGGAAAATAATACGTAAACAGCAATATTTCTAGACTTTGCGTTGTTAGGACTCGGCTTTCGTCTCGATCTAGCAATCTCCACAGTCTGTTTATTTACTACTCTAATTGTTATCCACGTATCAGGTCGAAAATATTTCGACCTATTTTAATGATATATTAAATTTTATAATTTTGCGATTGTACTCGCTTTACCAAAAACAATTACGAAACAAATTGAGTAGAATTTTACCGTTGGGTAGGTCTTTTTTTAAAAAAAGATTATCCCGAATGAAATTGTAATTTTAAGTTTGGTGTCGAGCTTTTTTAGCGAAGATCATTCCAAATGAAATTTGTAAAATTTTATATTCGACGCAAAATTTTATGAATTCATGGTTGCTTTCAGATTTTCTTTAACAGATACACCACCTTACCGAAAATATCCCAGTTGGAGTTCATCGTCATGTGGCTCATTAATAAATGGCTCCAAAATCTGTTCATAATATCTTTCAGAATGCATCATTCTTAAAATAAATATGAAAATTATTTTTATGAATGATGATATTCAGTTCTTATTATCAAAAAATATAGGTCTATTAGTCATTGCATTGAAATATCAACATGAATTCCAATTTTTTTAAAGATGTAACGGAGACCCAATATACAGATGAGCTTTTTTTGTAGGCCATATGTATAACTATATTCGCTATTCTTAAGCCAGAGTCTTTCAGGTAGGTCAATTGACAGTTCTTGAACAGACATTGCCCTCAATCGCATAGATGTAAGCTTTTCTTACAATAGTTTGTCAAGTTCCAACAGAAAGTTGACCTTGTTCCACTAAAGAACGAAGTGAGGTGCTTAGCGCATTATGAACTATAGGTCTTATGTTTTAACTGCTTCCTCTATGCATTTTTTAAGTAGTCCACTGCCTTCTCTTCTACCAATACTGTGTTTCGCGAAATAGATTTACACAATGATTTAAAGTTACACGAAACTGATTATATTCAACAGCCCCTTCTGGGAACTCAATTCTAAATTTTGCTAAACATTCTTTAATTGAATAAGAACAAATACCATTAACCTTATGACCGTTTCAAAAATAAGATTCGATCGTAATTTTTTTTGTTCTTCAGCAAAAGCCATCATTGAATTTCAAATGTTTTGCCATTAAATACAAATGACATTTCACCGATTTTTACAAAGATTCGACATGCCGTTTGGCGTCGCATATAAATCATGACTCATGAGAGGTGTCTTTCTTTAACGGTCGATACTATTACACAATAATTAATGGAAGCGGTCGAATTTTTATCTGAAATTGTGGTTTTAACCCGGTCAGTGAGTTATTGGGGATTTGTCATTTTCACATGATTTACAAAACCTTCAAGGAAATTGTTCTGTACAAACACTGGTAGATAACAAAAGAAAAACTAAAACAAAAAATCCATATCTTTACTTACAACTGAGAATCTCTTAACTATACCACTAGTCAAAACCATATTTTTCAATTTGTACAATTCTCTATATATTACCATAAGTAAAAAATGTATTAAAAATCGATAGTTTAATTTCAGGACATAAACTTTAAACTGAACTCGCATTTTTAGATACTCTAAAAAATCATCGACATTTTCGACAAATAAATCATGCTATTTCAAACTTTATTCACGGATAGAAGAGCCTGTGCAAATACGATAATGGAATCCCGAGAACAATCTAACAATAAATAACGGAATTATTAAATAAAAAAGGGATTCGTTGGTCGCGTATTAAAGTGTAAAAACTGTTGGAGATATTGCAGACTGCCATTGGGAACTTTTACATAATTCGCTTCATTGAAATTAGGGCAAATTATACAATATTTATAAGATTTACATAATTTGAATAAATATTAATGTGTTAAAGGACTCAATAGGAACGAAAAAGGAAATCTTGAAGTCCACGAATTGCTTTAAAATTTCAATTCATGAAAATGGCATTTCTCAGAACACTTAAAAGTAAATTTTTCGATAAAGAAAATATACTTTATCTCAAAAATAAATGTATAAATCACTAAACGGAATTCAGGTTTCTAGACAGTGAACCAGAGCCAACTTTTTCACTAATTTACTTAAATTTCTAAAGGAAGTTAATTCTTAGTAGACCCGTCTGTTACTATTAATAATAAGACGTCTAAAGCGCAATATCAAGCGAAAATATTATATTTTTTAGTCTATTATACACCAAGCAAAATACAGGATATTTGCGACAAGAATACGTGTACTAAGAAACGCTAGTCTAGCCCTTTTATCTTTTATTTCTTCGGAATTTTTCTTCGTTATTGGTAAATATTTTTCAAAAATAAATAACTTATTCCTACCAGTGAAAAGATACTATTATAAATTTGTGAAAAATTTATTTAATACTAAGCAATTTCTGCTTAATTTGAAGCAAATATTTCTACAGTGTTAATTATAATATTTCTATATATTTTAAAAACTTTTAATTTAACATTACACAAGTCCATTTTGATAGCTATATCGCCATCTTCATTAAAAAGTTAAAATAAAAAAGCATTGTCATTACATTACGTGAAAACCGGGGCATTTCGCAAATTGATTGTGCTAAAAACATAGGCATTTAAAAAACCAAAGATCTGAATTTGCTCAATTTTTTTCTTTTGGTGACATTTAGTTAATTTCTGACATTTTATATTAAAGGTAGAGTAGTGTGGTTCCCAAAATACATGAACAAGAAATTTCAATAATTTTAGAACTGGGCACATCTGAAACTAATATGCAACAAACTTTGGTAACAATTCTCCTTCGAAAGCTAAAATTTGTCCCTGGGTTACGCCCTCCTTAAACGAACAATGAAGTGTGCTAGCAGGACCTTTAAAAGCTGCCACGACTTTGAAAATAATCAAAATTAATGATGCTCTTTCGAGCAACTAACATTGATATCAAGGAAATAGCATCATAAGAATATAGACAGAACGTTTATTTCACGTTTTACATGTAGAATTGGGCTATATGGTTACCGTGTATCTTGCACTGTGATCAGAAACATGAAAACACGCGAACATGGAACGATAATTTGAAGACTTTTTTAAGGTACAAAGACAAGTTATGGCTGACGGAACTTGATTTCACCACCATGTTCTGGAATCCAAACGGCAATCTTAACAACGAACGCATTTGGTAGCCCTTTCCCGATGAGAGTTAAGATATTTCCATCAACGAGGATAGTTTTCGCCAGAGTATCTTGCAAAAGATCGATATATTACGTCACTACTAGATAAATTGATTGAATTTCTGAAGGATGACCCTGGAGTAGACTATAAAAAATCCTCTCTGATCACGATAACAAGCTTTCTAATACTAATTGTGAAATAGAGACTTCAGGCTGCGCCTCGTCCTAATCATCAGATCTAGCTCCAGTTAAAATATTTCTTGCTGAAAAGAAGTTTCGGTCAGGGTAATACTTGCAACAACAGAGCGGTATTAAACTTGTTTATAACAGGTTCTTTAATAGTTTCCTTTTCCGTTGAAGTAAATGCTGACAGACAAAGTCTATTTTATTATTTTTCAAGATATTTATTTGCAACTGTACACTCGGAGCAACGGTGTTCAGGTGCCGTTATGTACTTTTGGAATTAATCTTTCTCAAGATCTTGTTATGGTTACATTATTACTTTTCGTACTTTAACTTTCTTTTGTTAATTCAATATATCATGGCCAGACTGTATATGATGTTTTCCGTTACGTTTTTATTTTTAGTTAATTTAAAAATCGCTTGCAGCTCTTTTTTGTTTCATAGGATGTATATGTTTTCGCGGCAATAGTGACTCTAATAATTGAGGTTGACCCGAAAGGGAATATTAAGAGAATTACAGTTAGATTACTCCTTTCTCGGATACAATTTTATTTGTGATAGAAATTTATTTTATCCAATTTATTGTATATTCATAATGGATATATTTGGCGTTACATTTCTTATTCCTCGTAAGCTGTGGTTGCGTTTTAAAACTCCTTTTTTGGAAGATTTCCTCGTATCACAGGGATTTTTTGGATTTTTTGTTATGGAAAATTTTGGTTACTTTCACAGTTGGTTCGTTGGTTAATTAATTTTCCTAATTCATTTAAATATAAGCAATTCTAGCAATATCAAGCAGTGCCATATGTAATCATACATATGATAAAATCATGTTGGCTCCCTACATCCTTTTGCCGATGGTAAGGGACGTGATTATAAGTGCTGTATTCTCGTCTTCGGAGTAGCCCTTGTAATGATTGTTGTTCTTCTTTCTTGCCAACTCATTTTACTTATTATAGCAGACATCCGCTAGCTTGTATGCTCTTTCAAAATTTTCATTCGCTTGAAAATGTTCTGTGTGAGGTTTGAAGCCGGTCGATATTCCTAATATATATAGTCCACACATTTCGTCACTAGGCCATCCGAGGTACAGAAATTATTTCTGTAAAACCTGTATTTATGCTACAAGTATATGCTTAGTACCCATCTTTTTTTGTGCATACGTAATTCTATTGCGAAATATTGATGGCTGGAGGTTCTTGAGTGTTTTTATTCGGTCTCTATTATCGTAGTTATGGCTGATATTTTTTCGAATCATATAGAGTCAAATATCTTTATATCAAGATTTCGTGTACGAGATTAAACCGACAACGTGACAAATGATTATCACTGTTAACCTGAGTCAAGCTTTAGCACAAGACTATGTCTTCAATGTTTAACACTGTAGCAAGGTTAGAACTCTCTTAATCAAAACTATAGACCAAAATTATATTCTATAAATTAACGTGACTCTTATTTACTAGAAATTGTTTAATTAATAATATAAAAGGTGAGACATTTATAAATAACAATTGTGAAAATTACCTAGAAACTTAATATCATGTGTATTGCGTAGTATGTTTTGTATATGTAAACGCCAAAACAACTTAACTATGTTTAAATTTCATTAGGGTATTTACACAAACACATAGGTAAATAATGCAATTTTCCAGGAATATAATTAGTTTCAAAGTACAAGCAAGTATTGAACTATAGCTATATACATACATTTATATGCCCTCCATTCCATACCTTGTTTTCGTTCTCCTCGAATATAACTCGAACAAACTAATGTATCAAGCTTCGAGTTTACCCGTAAATGAGATATGCAAAATACGCCGTACAAATATTATGAAAGAGAATTATTCAAAACTGGTTATAGTAATTAAAGATTTACTGCGACGCAGGTAGCATTCTACAGTTCGATACCCGTATGAATTTCGCAAATAAACACAAAGCGTTAGTCCTTCAGGATAGTTTGGAATTATTGGATTTTTTCCTCCTCAGTTGATATTTTCTAAAACGTTCCATGTTTCTGGTATAAAAAAGACGCACAATGAAGTATTTAAAATAATGTCGCGCTTGCATTGGAAATTTTTCATTAAATTTATTTCCATTGTTTAATGGAAATTGAAAACAAAATTCAGAGGCATTTTTAATGTAAATAAACAGTTTTATTGGGAAAGTTTAATATGACAGGTTTACATTTTACAACCCGGACTTCACGCTGTAACAACGAAATTCAATTCTTTACATATTAATAACGTGTTTATAAAATATATGTCGTTTGTTTCTTTCTAAGCGTTGTGTTACATTTTGTTTTGACCGAGCAGATGCAAATTAACATTACTGAATGAAAACGCTGTATAGTATTAATTATATACCTGGTGTAAAATAAATTTCTTTGTATTTAATAATTTCTTCCTTCTGTTAATCATAGTTCTATACAACCTTTTCCACTTAATCGTGTTTGTGTAATACCTTCGTTAGTTGTATTATTCTTATATCTGCTGGTCCCAGGCGTTACCTCTATTAATAGTGCTTCCTCCCAATGTACAGACTATCGAAAGAATATGGTCCTAATTTATAATTTCTTGTAACCAGTCAAAGCATTCAATGTACAGACTATAGAAAGAATATGGTCCTAATTTATAATTTCTTGTAACCAGTCAAAGCATTCAATTTCTGTGGATATCATGTGTGACTCTCGTGTATCCAGTGATGATTTTCAGTTGACCTACTATTTTATCTGAGAATATCATCATTCAAAAAGAAATTAGCTTCGTCACTAAAGAAAATATAAAGGATGTTTCAAATGCGCGATTTTTTTAAGAATAAATAAAATATAGATGGCGCACTGAATTTGTGTGGGTATGTGGGCATCTAAAAAGTGTGATGTATGACATTTATAAAAATAGCTTCGTACACGGTACAATAACGCGTTCAAATTGTTGAATTATTTTATGAAAATCAGCGTTCTGCGAAAAGAGTTTTTAGAAAATTAAGTGAGTTTTATAGTGTACATAATCGTCCATCTAAAAGCACTATTGGCCGAATTATTAAAAAATTTCAAGAGACCGGTTCCGTAGAAGATCGAAAAAGTGAAAAATACAGTCGTAGTGGTCGTTCACAAGAAACTATTGGTTTGGTTCATGAAAGTGTTGCTGAAGATCCTGAAATGTCCATTAGACGACATTCACAACGAATTGGACTTAGTGGATCAACAACATGGCGTATTTTACACAAGTAATTAGCTCTGAAGGCATATAAGATTCAAATAGCACAGGAACCGAAGCGATTAGATCATTTAAAACGTCGTTCATTTGTCAATTTCATCAATGAACAACCAGCTAATTTTTCTCAAAAAATAATGTTTTCCGATGAGGCACATTTTGAACTTGGTGGCTATGTTAATAAACAAAATTGCCGTATCTGGGATGAGGAAAATCCACGAATTATTCATGAGAAACCTATGCATCCTAAACAAGTTACTGTTTGGTGTGCATTATGGTCAGGTGGTGTAATTGGACCTTACTTCTTTGAAAATGCTGGTGATGAAGCTGTAACTGTCAGTGGTGATCGATATCGTCGGATCTTAACCGAATTTTTGTGGCCTGAATTAATGAATATTGATCTAGAGGATATGTGGTTTCAACAGGATGGCGCTACACCTCACTTTACACACGAATCAATTGATTTATTGAGAAAAATTTCCTGGACGTGTAATCTCAAGAAACGGTGATGTTAATTGGCCGTTAGACTATTTTCTTTGGAGTTATGTGAAAAGTCAAGTATCCACAATCAATTCCTGCTTTGAAAGATGAAATTATTCATATTATTGGTGAGATAGAGCCTCAATTATGTCAAAATGTCATTGAAAATTTTAACAAAAGAGTGGACGTCTGTGGAGCTGCAAGAGGAGGCCATTTGGCAGATATTATTTTTCGCATATAAATGTCGTAACTGATACTTCAATTACCAATAAAAGTTGTTGAAAGTCAATGCAAATTATGTGTTTTATTTATTCTTTAAAAAACTGGGAAATTTGAAACAGTCTTTATATAACTTGATATATTATTACATTTTCATAACTCCAAAAAATGAAGACAACAGTCATAGTCATCCTCGTTAAGTTCATGTACGTGAACAATATTGTAAAAGTGATTATCTTCTTTCTTTAGATCTCTCAGTACAATTTGTTGTCTAGTATGATGCTTACCTGCAATTTGTTGACTCAAATTTTAAGGATTATTTGCAAATTATATAAAGGAGGTTGTTTGTTTTTATTTTCTTCTATACTTTAGAACACCCACAGTAACGAATATTTCGCACGTGTTCACGCTCTTCGAATTTCTGTAGTATTTTATTTGTAACATATATGACTAAGGCATTTAATATTTTCACCGTATTCAATTAGTAAAATTTCTTTTTCTTGCTTTCTAGATAAATAAGGAACCGTTTTGTAGTAGAAATATTCAATGACGGAAAGAAAACAGAGAGCTAATGACGATATATCAGACTAACAAATTGTGCTCGAAACTTTTATTACTAGCAGCATTTAAAGACGATAGCTTGATTTTGTAGAATATTCTTCTAAAATGTGTTCTAGTCTTATTTTATAAACCATATATTTATCTTCCATCTTATTTGGCATCGCGGTAATTATAAAAAAGTATCCTTTTCTTATAGAAAAAGGTAGAGTTGCAATTCAAAAATTTGGTCATACAAGGCAAGGTTAGATTGCCGACTATCTAACCTTTCGCCGAAAGCTGTACTTAGAGGAATATTTTTTATAACCGCTCATTCTATTTATTCTTCAAATCTTCGCAATTTATTCTTTGTGAAGCAGTTTTTAATAATAAAATAAATAAAATAAATGAAGTAATTGAAATAAATAAAATAAATCAAATAAAGTGGATAATAATTTAAATCTCTACTATGCAGACTGAAGAATTATGTTTACTATAATCATTACAGACAGTTAACGTTAATAATAATATAGCTTGTAAGTCTCTGTAGAGTCAACAGTTATAATTCGCGTGTGCTTTTCCTGCTAATTCTTGTTATGCCTTTTCCCTAACTAATTCACATTCCAAATCTGGTAAACTAGACAGTCGTTGTAGATAATTGTTTTAAAAAATGTTACCGAGCTGTAATCATTCATTTAAGCGTTTTTAAACCACAAAATTTCTTTAGTTTTATTGTTGCTACACTCTATTCTCTATCAAGTAATGTTATCTAATTTTTTATACATTTTTAAATGGCGCACTAAGATTATATCTCTATATGTATGTATATACTTCAATTATCTAAAATTTTCTAATATTTACCACAAAAATCGCTTAAAAAATAGCCATTTTATATTTTCAATTTCATATATACATTTTACTATCGCTTTTCATACGATTTAAACAAAACGCCTTCGAAATCCGAACCTAAATAACTCATTTTCATGAATTATCCCTTAGCTCGACCTAAATGTATTATTTCCTGAAAGCGTTTA
Source organism: Dermolepida albohirtum (assembly GCA_031893035.1). Lineage (NCBI taxonomy): Eukaryota > Metazoa > Arthropoda > Insecta > Coleoptera > Scarabaeidae > Dermolepida > Dermolepida albohirtum. The sequence continues at coordinate 325,171 of JAVIWB010002956.1, forward strand.
TTAATACCATACAGAAAATTATAATTTTGAACATTTATATATGAGGGTGGTCCCATAAGTACCAGGCCTGACCGGTAGTTGTTTGAAAAATATCATTGTATTAGAAACTACACAATCTATAAAGCACATGTTTTAAGTTTGAAGACACCACGTTGTTTAGTATTTGTTTAGCAGCCATCAATAGTCAACATTTTCAGTGAATTTGTTAAAATGAAGAAAATAAATCATCGTTACGTGATACAATATTAAAGGCCTCAGCCTCACCGATATAAAAGATGAACTGGATTCAATTCTGGGTGAGTCTGCTCGTTTGTTTACAACAGCGAAATATTGGGTAGCAGAGTTTAAACGAGGCCCTACGAGCTGCCCAGACGAGCATCGCAGTGGTTGACCAAATGAGGTGATGACTCCAGAAATGGTGAAGGAAATCCACAAAACGGTACTGGATGATCGTCGATTGAAAGTGCGCGAGCTAGCAGACATAGTAGGTATTTCAAAAAGTACGGTATATGGCGTATTATCTGAAAATTTGGACATGAGGAAGCTGCATGCAAGATGGGTGCAGCGTTTGCTCACACTCGAGCAAAAACAGTGTCGTAAAGATGTTTCAATTGAGTGTTTAGCGAAGTTTCACAGCAATAAAGCGACATTTTTGCGCCGTTTCATAACCATGGATGAAACATGGGTCCATCACTTCACACCCGAGATAAAAGAGCAATCAAAACAATGGACTCAAAAGGGAGAACCGGCTCCAAAGAAGGCGAAGACCGTTTCATGTACAGGCAAGGTTATGGCATTGGTTTTTTGGGATACGCGTAGAATAATTTTCATTAACTACCTTTAAAAAAGAAAAACTATCAACGGCGAGTATTATGCGAACTTATTGAAACGTTTGAGCTAAGAAATCAAGCAAAAACGGCCGTATTTGGCTAAGAAGAAAGTGTTGTTTCAGCAAGACAATGCACCGGCTCACAAATTCGTTATTGCAATCGCCAAAATTAATGATTAAAGTTTTAATTGCTACCGCATGCACCCTATTCGCCAGATTTAGCCCCCTCGGATTATTTTCTGTTCCCAAACTTGACAAAGTGGTTCAGTGGTCAAAGATTTTCCAATGATTAAGAACTGATGTCGGCAGTTAATGGCTATTTTGAGGAGCAAGCCAGTTCTTATTATAAAAAGGGTACCGAACTTTTTGAACATCGCTGGGAAAAGTGTATAGAGCTGGAAAATTATGTTGGAAAATGAATATATGTCTTTTCAAAATTTTAGTATTTTTTTTGTTGGGTCGGGTACTTCTGGGACCGCCCTCGTACAGTACATTTTTATTTACAATATGTAACGTTTAAAATAGGTTTCTTTAATACAGAACAATTAACAATTAATCTTTTGATAATTCATTCCTCTCACAATTTATTTTATTCACTTACTTCTAAGTTATCTCATAAGATCATTTTCACTTCAATTAAAAGACGGGTCTCTGAAAGACGAATACTTGGTGAGATTAAATAATTGTTTATTTATGTAAATTGAAACTAGCTAAAACTTCCTGTAGATATGAAGGTTTTCTTAATAAGTGATTTTCTAACAGTCGCACAAGTAGAAAATACTTTAGCAAATTGCAGAACCTTTTACAAGTGGAAAAATACCAGTTAAATGATGAATTGTATACGATGGTGATTAATTCTAATATGTATCCTCACCGAATCTAATTTCCTTAGACTTCTTGTTGTCAAGCTATTTAAAGCTCGAAAGGTTTCAGACATCATTTGAATCGAACCCAGATCTACTACAGAAACTTCTACGGTATGTACATATTATAATTTGTGCTGATGCTAGTAAGCTTTCGTAACAAAACACTGAATAAATTTATTTAATTAAATTGAACGTTGTCGAATTAGTTTCGTTTTACTTCTTTTACAAACAAGAGTAATACTAACATTTCACATATTTAATGTAAAAAAAATTATCCGTATAATGATATCCTTTCTATAGATGTTAAGCCAAGAGAAAATATTTTATATTTAAACTATTAAAAAAAATTCAGAATTTTACATTTTCAAAACAATTGTAGAAACTGGTTTAATGATCAATTTGTTTTCTTAATTCCAAAGAATCGATCTTAAATAACGTGAAGGTTCTACTATATAAGTAACATAAAATTTTATAAAATTATTTATTAACACGAAAAAATGAAAACATTTTCCAAAAGTGAATAATTTAACCATTCAAAAATCAGCTTCCCAACTGTAACGCCGAATATATGCGAATACAGGCAGTAAGTGTTTTACAGTGTCTTATAAATAGCTCGTTGCATCATGAAGTCGGTGTGTGTGTTTACGCACAGGCATATGTGTACACAAAATGCAATGATTGATCTGTTTAGATGACGATGCGGTAATCTATTAATAACTTATAATTTTTAAGCAGGTGCTTATTGTTACTTTCTTACTTAGTATTACTTATTTTATTTTATTTGAACTACGGCGAAACAATGATGGTGACGCCTATGGTGCGAAGGGGAAACTTGCGTCTCTATTCAAAAGGAATGGATTAGAGCAGGGTTTGTCAAATCAAATCCAAGTTTTCCAAAAGTGTTTCCCTATGTCAAATTTTAACAAATACATTTTGGAAAATAGTGACTACTTTTTTTATTTAAATGGTTGGGTAAAACCATCTAAAACACAAGGATCTCTCTAGAGCGTTGGAACATTGCACTACTTTTTAATGACTTTCAGCATCCATTCAACAAAGATTAATTTGACAATATTAATTAGTAATAGACAAGTAATGTCATTTTCATTGCCAACCAAGAATCTGATGGATATTGCGCTTAAAATGAAAGTAAGGGATTCCAAACAAAAACTGGTTCCGAACTGGTCCGAAATCGCAAATAGGGCGTTTGGTGTATTCTCGGTATTAGTCCTTGATGTGTCGAAATTTTTTTTCAATACACTGTGAAAAATAACTTTCTTGCTTGTCTGCAAAATGTGCATTTATTGCTTTCTGAGGCTCTTCATCTCCTAACAAGCACTAGGAACTAAGTCCGGGCTATTGGGTGACTGGTTAATTTCTTTGAAACCATAATCTCACATAGCAGCTTGCTACGTGCCGTAAAAATCGGAGCATTGTCGAAAAGAAGTAAAACCAACTTTTTCTCTTTAGTTGCTTGTCTTAGATTAGGCAAAGTGGTTGTGTAAGATACTGCACTTTTAGTTTCACCTTCTTGCATCTACTCGATCAGAAAAATTCCTTTTTGTCACTGCTTACTTTCAGGGTCATAGTCATGAATACACTTTTCATTTCTAATAGTACTTCGGTCGAAAATACTTGATGAATCTTCCACCACACAGCTCAATAGTTCTCTACTGCCATCGACATGCACTTGCTTCTGAGTCGTCGTGAGCGTTCGCGGCACCCATCTTGTACTGACTTTTGAAAGGTTAAGAAGATTATGAAGAATAGTGTGTATAGTAAATAAGTGAGTCACCTCTGTTTACATTCTAACCTTTATTCAGGTATCCTTCAGTACAAATTTCTCAATTTTCTGTCGTAACGCCTAAGCGAGTGTAGTCTTATCTCAGTGCTCTCTCTGTCTCCTTTAAATTCACTTGACCACTTTTGAGCCGTAGGCAACAAAGGTGAAGAATTTTTGTAAATGGGCATTATCATTAGAAAATCACTGCGATATCGAGAATATATTGATAGATCTGATCCTATTCGGGTTATGTGCAAGAGAAACAAAATCCGATTCGGGACCAGTTCCAATCAGATGGGTTGAATTTGATGGAGCCTGTGGTTGATTGACTTGATCAATAAGGTTGATATATAACCCCTTTCCACAATTAACTATTTGTAAATTCTGTATACGCATTTCGATAACCAAGTTGTCATCATCAGCAGATAATTTCAAAGTGTCGCACCTGGTAAAACACGGCGAAAAAACTGTACGAAAAAACAAACTCCGTACGCGATCCGCACCGTTGAAAACCAAGATGTGCACTGTGCACATCTCAGTTTTTTCGCCGTGTTTTACCAGGTGCGACACTTTGAAATTATCTGCTGATGATGACAACTTGGTTGTCGAAATGCGTATACAGAATTTACAAATAGTTAATTGTGGAAAGGGGTTATATATCAACCTTATTGACCAATCAGATAGGGCCTCGGATCTATATGCGTGTCTCTAATTAATATTACGTATTTCGGTCTAAACTTCCTTTTTACCATGCTTTAATATGTTTCTTCTAAAATAAAGTTTTTGGTGCAATTGCCTTTGAACATGTAATTTTTTATATAAATATGAAAATTCTTTTCAAGTCGATTTAACTGTAGTAATTTTTCCACTGATTTGTATAAGAAATCAAAGGAATTGTTTGTTTTATTATAGCAAGTCCATCTTTCTTTTAAACTTATAACATTTTTATAACGCAAATATTTCAAAAGATATCTGTAAACAAAAAATTTAAAGACACACCATTAATTACTTTAAGCATTTTAAAATACCCAGTCTTGGGAAAGAAATCTGTTAGGCATTACTTCTTTGTTCTTCTACATTATTTTCGACTCAGAACTGGTAAAATTCGATTCACTGGGAGTTTCCTTTGTTGTTTTTGTGTTTCAGCTCTATTGTACGCCACGATTTTCGGTCATGTAACCACCATTATTCAGCAAATGACTAGTGCCACGGCCAAGTATCACGACATGCTGAACAACGTTAGGGAATTTATGAAATTGCACGAAGTTCCGAAAGCCCTTTCCGAACGAGTTATGGATTACGTCGTATCGACGTGGGCTATGACGAAAGGTCTCGATCAAGATAAGGTAAAATATTTATGTAAATGTCTTTTAAAGAAAATGTTAAATTAGAAAAATGAAACGCGGTCAGATACAGTTTACATTTAATTGCTTATTGTATAATTAAGTAAGTAATGTAATAGTAAATAAAACAATAATTAGTGTAAAGTAATCCCTTTAATAATTATGAAGTAATATTATGTCTTTGGATAAACGTATGGTTATTAAATATTTTTAATACACGCAACCAAGGGATATAAAAGGGCATGGAACTAATTTACAGAAACTAACTGAACGATAGCCTAATTTTTTCATGGAAATTACACTTTTTATTTTTTTATTCTTACTTATTATTTGTTTATTAACTTACTGACTCACCAACAGACAAATATATTGACAGGACAGAATTCTTTAATCCCCATTTATTTTGAAAACTATTACTTTTGTAACAGACATAAGCAAAATCTTCAGTAGTACAATTAATATGTCACTATCTCATATTATTACATTGTTGTCTGTTAGACACATGAAGTGTATAGGAATCTGTAAGGTAGATCCAAAGGTTCAAACTTTTTCAGCGTCTTTACATTGTCCGGGTTATTCAAAAAAGTCAATGCGAAAGTATTTTGTAGATATTTAATTTTTCTAAATATTTTACGTCTCTTGTTGTTTCCTCAGTGGTTGTGCCTAATTTGAGATCGCTGAATCATGGAGTTAAGTATATAACAAAATGCATTCGCAATAGTTTCTAAAACTTTTGTTTGACAGCGATAGATTATTAAAAGAAAAAAAATATGTATAACGTTTGTGAAGGGAAGAAAGTATGAAAATAAAGTATCTAAAATGAAATCAAAAGTTACACTAATACATATATAACAAGTATAGCATTCACTAGAAAGTCCATCTATGTAGTTATCTCTGATACATTCTAAATACTTCGAAATATGTTTAAAATTAAGCTTGTTTTATTGATTCCAAATTACAATAAATGTTGGAAATGTCCTTCTTGGTTAGCACATCTTAAATTTCCGATGACGTTTAGCAACATTGTCTGATTGTTTTTAATTTCAACCTGCTTTCTTTTATCATTTTCCGTACATCATTCAAATAAACAACAGAAATCGAGAAACTAGCCGTTTCCCGAATTGCTTCTCTTTAAAAACTTGTCGCCTCATTCGAACTAAAAGTAATTATTACAGGGAGTTTAAGATAACTAAACTTCAAATATATATTCAAACAACGTCATAAAAAACGTTAAAGCAAGTATTAATGATGACTTAGTTTTAACTGTAATTGTGTTAAACGTGATCCTAAGGAGCTTTGGTTTTTTTTTAATGAAAAGAGTATACATACCGGCTTCCTGGCTTCCTGGTTTCATCTTGATCAATGACGAGGAATTGGATTCCGCCCTTAGTTTTACTTCTCCTATCGCATCCCATTTTCAATCTCTTTTATGCCCAAGCATTGATTTCTCTGTACTATCATAAGATATTTCTTCTAACTGATAGGTCCTGTTTTGTAATTAAGGATTGTGGACAAGTGTTGCTGGATCCTCTTCTACATACTTTAACTTCATTTTAAAGCAGAGGAAATATCCTGAAACGTGGAAGATATCACGGATAACTCCTATGCACAAATCTGATAACAAGAACGGTATTAAGAACTATCGACCTAGATCTATATTTTCACATTTTCGTAAAATATTTGAAACAATACATTTTGACTTACGTTACAATTACTTAGAAAATTAACTATCAATCCACCAACATAGTTTCATTAAAGGACGTTCTTCAATTACAAGTCCCTGTTTTTTTCACAATATGTATTGAACGCACTTGATTAACGCTACCAAATTAATACAATACACAGTGTGTCGCAGAGAAAACTGAGCTTTTTTAAAATAATGATTCGTAGAGACGCCATTTATTACAAAATATGCATCGGTAGGGTAGATATTTCACCAATACTATGTCAAAATATCACATTTGCATCTTTAGAAGCAGAAAAATTGCACATAAAGTAACAGTGTGTATTTGACATTGGTACATTGGTAGAAAAATGAATTTTGGGCAAAAAGCAAAAGTTCTGATTTAAATACGGTAAATCGTTTACTAAAACGTTAAATGTGATGAAACAAGTGTATGTTGAGGCGTGTTTATCACGTACGAGTTTATATGAGTGGTATAACGGACATAAATGATGACGAGAAATCTGTGGTTACGGAAAGTAACATCGAACTTGTACGTGAATTTGTGGGAAATGAGCCGAAATCCTTATTGCGATACATGGAAATGAAATTAAATATTTCCAAAGATTCAATTCATCGCATTTTCACACAGTATTTGGGACTGAGAAAGATTTGTGCAGGGTTTGTACCACACAAGCTAACTGAATGTACAGACTTGATTAAAGACTCAAAAAACGACGAAACTTCAAGTATTCTATTGTAACTGAGGATGAGACGTGGTCGTCTCAATATGATCCATAGACAAAATATCAAAGCTCTGAATGGAAGCATCCAAGCGAAGGAAAACGAATAAAAAAGCCGTTTGGAGAAGTCTAATGTAAAGAGAGTGTTGATTTGCTTTTATGATTCGAGAAACACGGTAAGCAAAGAGTTTGTACCAATTATTCAAACAGTCAATGCTGTATATTGTCTTGGACAATATACAGCATTGTCCTTTGGCGCGTATTCGTCGTGTGCGCCCTCAATATAGTGAAAATGGTAGTCGGCGTTTGTTATATTATAATACACCATCTTATCGCTCGACGCTTATCTCTGACTTACGAATGGCAATTTAACCATCAACCATTTTAGTTTTCACTAGATTTAGCCACATGTGATTTCTGTCTATTCTCAAAACTACACTTGCCGATGAAAGGACAGCATTATGCGGACGTCGAAGTCATTAAAAAGGCGTCGACAGCGATCTTGAAGGACATCTTTAAAGATGAACTTATAAATTCATTCCACATTCTACTTTGAATAAAATAAATTAATTTTACCAAAATAGTAAGCTTTTGTTATTTTAAAAAAGTTCCGTTTTCCTCTGAGACAGACTGTGTATATACAAACTTTTCTAAAGCATTTGGCTGAAGGCAACATTCGTTTATTTTAAGTTGATTGATTGTATTGGGTCTATCTTCGGATCTAGTGCGTATCTATTTCAACTCTAAGCAAATGCGAGTGTTCCTCTTCCTGATTGTTTATCCTCTGAATGTTTAATGAATGCTGATGATCTCAAGATTAGAATAGTTGCAGCACTGGATGGCACTTTACAGAATGACGTTACATCATTGCATTTCTGGTGTTTCTCTGATTTTCTCCTTCTGAATGTGTCCAAATGCAGAGTTATCGGTTTCACGAGAAAACAAACTGTTGTGTGATTCGATTATAACACTGACGGTTTGCCTTTGGAGTGTTGTGATTTGAATAAGGATCCTGGTATTTGGTTTGATAGTAAATAAAATTTCAATCACTCTGCTTTAAATATCGTAGGGCAGTGTTTCTCTTTGCTTGGTTTCCTTACCAGAAATACGCAACTAGCTAATGCTGTTCTTGCTTGCCCAATTTTCATTTTCCGTTTCCAGACCAAATTCTCGTTACAGTACGTCCCTCTTTTATCAGTACTCGTCATCTTTCTCGATTCCGTGTATTATAACGTAAACGTCTATTGTGTAGACGTTGATATATTAAATATTGGGTCTGGGAAAAAGTTCGTGGCGTTTTTTCAGTAAAATTCAACTGGTCCCCGCATGGCGCGTGGACGAATTCACTTAAACCGAATATGCTCCATTATTATCGACAATGTTTCGCCATTTTTTTGGTAGATCCATGATCCCATCGGTGAAAAACTTCTGTGGTTTCTGGTCGAAAAACTGAATCAAGTAGTTTTCACAGGCTTCTTTTGAAACCAACTTAATTCCATTGAGAGAGTTCTGCGGAGATCGAAACAGATGATAGTCAGAGGGTGCTATATCCGGACTGTAAGGTGGGTGCATCAAAAGTTCCCAACCAAACTCTCTCAATTTTTGACGGGTCATCAAAGAAGTGTGTGGTCGGGCGTTGTCATGATGGAAGACAACACCTTTCCTATTAATCAATTCGGGCCGTTTTCTTTCAATCGCCTGGCGTAATCTCTCTAGTTGTGCACAGTAGAGTTGAGAATCAATCGTCTGACCAGTTGGAAGTAGCTCGTAGTGGACGATTCCCCTCCAGTCCCACCATACACACAGCATCACTTTTTTTGGCGTCAATGTTGGCTTAGCGAACGCTTGTGACGGCTCACCATCCTTTATCCACGATCTTTTACGCTTCCGATTATCGTACGTAATCCATTTTTCATCTCCGGTTATTAAACGTTTCAGAAACGGCTCGATTTCATTCCGTTTCAGCAGCGCATCGCAGATGTTAATTCGGTCAATCATGTTTTTCACGCTCAACTCATGAGGAACCCATACGTCAAGCTTTTTTTTGTAACCAGCTTTGTGTAAATGGTTCAAAACAGTTTTGTGGTCAATGCCTAGCTCCATGCCAATATCGACACTGCTGATATGCTTATCTTGTTGGACTTTTTCAAGAATTTCATCAGATTTTTCAGTGATTGGACGACCGGAGCGTGACTCATCTTTCACATTGAAATTTCCAGAACGAAAGCGAGCGAACCATTTCCGCGCAACAGATTTCGATAAAGTACCTTCACCGTACACAGCACAAATTTTATCACAAGCCTGCGCAGCGTTCTTCCCCTTATCATAATAATATTGCAGAATATAGCGAAATTTCTCATTATTCTTCTCCATTTTCAAGTGCGAATAACTTTCCAACCACTGCACCGATTACAATGTTTCTACGCTCAAACTAACGTTCGGAAGGTCATCTAAAAAACGAGCCCTCGGTGGTGTCGCTGTGACTTGTTGTTCTTTAGTTATCGGCAACCAATGCCATCTATCGGGAAAAACGCCACGAACTTTTTCCCAGACCCAATATAGGTATACGATATATAAGTTCAAAAAATAATTTTCCCTTTTTTTCTTATATCTGTTCTGATTAGATTATAGGTATGTCTAAAATATTCTGTCTTCCTATATTATATATATATATATATATATATATATATATATATATATATTATATACACACTCATATTTTATTCAATTGAATATTTTAAGCCATAGATTTCCAAGTAGAAAAAATTAATAACTTGTCAAAGGAACAAAGGGTCGATAAGGGCAATATTTGTTATCTTAGAAGTTTAAGTTGTGTGTGATTGAAATATTTATTTCGAGGAGTATAGCACTAATTTATAACATTACAATTTAAATTGTTTTCCATATATTATATAAATATGGACTGAAATTATATATATACATATATATATATATATATATATATATATATATATATATATATATATATATATATATATATAATGTAAACAAACGAATAACTAGTAAAAAGTATTCAAGAAAAATAATCTCTCGTTGCCTCTTTAGCTTGCCTTTTCTGAAGCAATGTAAACATTTTATTGAAATAGACATTAGATATATCAGAAGCGTATATATGTATGTGTGTGTGTGTGTTTGTTGAAGGAAATGCATTTTGGCCTCTTGGGTATTTTGTATAACAAAGAAACTGTGCGAATCCATCTTATATTCTCGTAAAATTTATATAGTAAAGAGTCTTGTTTGTTTAATGTTACGCGGAGACCACCGAAGCTAAAATCCTATATCGTCAACCGGACGAAAGGTAAAATTGGATTCTTTCACTGATTTTGCAAGAAGCGACGTAATAAAACTGATCAATCTAGATCGAGCAAACAGAAACATAAAAGAGGACTGAATCTACGCATACATACATACGTTACCTAACCCGTAAAGAAAAAAAACACGTTCTTTTATTTCCTGGATATTTTAAATATTAAATTTTTTATATTTGCGTTCTCCTATATTTTTATGTTTGTTCCTTTATTAAGGCTAATAATTGTTTGTAATTTATTCTTCTGTGTATTTTCTCGTTTTGTTTCCAACGAAAAATAGTGCCTTTGCATATACTTTACGATCCAAATTACAAACTTAGGCCGGTATTGAAACAGATAATACATGTATATACTTTAAACTCACTACGTGTATAAACTATACAAGTGTAACTGAGTATTTTTTACGGCAATAAAAGACAATTTCTGTATAGAACGAAATATGTTTATTCAGTAATATAGTGTCCATTTTTCTCAATGACACTTTTCCATCATAAAGGCAACACCAATTAATAAAACTGCTTTTTATCATTGAAAAGCTCGAAAGCTCAAAAGTCCAAAATATTTTCAGGAGTCCTTGAATAAATAATTAACAAATAAATAATATAGACAGTTATGGGTACCTTTACAAATATAAAAAAACTTTACTTCCATGAATATCAATTTCTGGTATAGTTTGTACCTATTCCTCTTACTTGCTCTATGCTTTTTGATAACTGACATTGTTCCAAACAACTTATTATTGTGACTTCTTGTAGATGGTTTGAAAGACTTTTGTTATATTTTATAAACAAATCTCAGATGCTCGTCATCGTGTTAAACGAACTTCTTTAGATTCACGAGGAACCCATAAATTGAGATTTCTTTAAGTAGCCAAAATGTTTTAAACACATTTTAATACGCTTTTCTTTTCTGTAATCTCATTCATCTATACGAGAGATTATTGCTTTGATTTCATCGCCATACTATTTAGTTGGACAACCAGAACGTTCGTTTATTTATAACTAAAAAATCTCCTGAACAATTTTTTTTAATAATCAATAGCAACTAGTTATAGTCGACTATCTTATTATTTACATCTTACATCTTACGAAATAAAAACAAAATAAACATTTTTCAAAACACGTATACTGCATAGTACTCTGCTCTTGACTTCACGTTGGAATTAGCTCAAAGAGTTTTCTTTCCTTGGGCCTCTTTACCAACTTTTTATCTATAAGCTGTAGTGTTTGAATGGTCCTGGCATTTCCTGAAATTCCAAGCTCTTTATGGATGCTTATATCCCCAATGAACCAGTGAGTACTTTGTTTTGAAGCTGTTTCCAATATTATGCTTCCAAAGCTAATACACATATGTTCAAACTAACTTTCAATAACTTATATAAGAGCACTATTTTGTTTGAGAAAATAATAACTGTCCAATACATTTGGTCAAATTTGATGTTACGTTCTTTATTTTTCGGTTTCATATGCCTCTTCTATCGAACTTTGAAAAAATGCTGGACTATGTCATAATTTATTCTAACTAAAACATATTCTAACTCCATCTGAATTGCAGACTTCTGCCGTCGTTTCCACCATCTGCAAATAGATTAACAAATGCAAAATTAACTTGCAACAAATGAATTGCCTACGAAAAAGGAGAACATATTTCTTCATCTTGACTTCCGCACTGGAACCGCGTCCTCAGTACTTTTGCTGGCAAAGTTTCGTTTCCACTTATACGGGGCATCTTCAGGACATAACTTCTGCTACTATTTTCGTTATTGCACTTAGGTGGTAGTGGAGACAAAACGTTGGCAGTAGAAGTACCAAGGACGCGATTCCAGTCCGGAAGCCAAGATGAAATATGTTCTCCTTATTTATAGGGAATTAATTTCTTACATGTTAATTTTGCATTTATTAATCCATTTACAGATGGTTCTAGTTGCAGTTGGATGGAGTTTGTCGATGGCTTCTCTGACATTTTGGTGCAATCAATTCTGATTCGAACAAAATTTAGCAAATCAATTTTGACACTACCCTTCTTTTAATGTATTTTAAGGCAAAGAATTCGTAATGGGTCTTTTCTCTTGGAAAATAAAACTGTAAAATGTTATGAAAATGCTCAAAACAGGCATTTTCATAATACTTTCCATATTTCAACCAAATGCAAATAAAAACTACACATTTAAATACAATTTTTTGACTGAATTACTACTAACTGTAAAATAATAACAGGTGTTTAGCATTTAGCGAAAATATATTTAAAAATTTAACCAAAGTTATCTATTACTGCAATTATCAGTTTTAGTTGCCGACCTATTATTTTTAAAAATTCATGCTTATTCATTTTATTTTATAAGTTGTACTACGGAAATGAAATTTTTTTGCGTTCATTTAAAGAAAAATTTTTCATTTCGAATACTTGGGGCCGTAATAGATATACAAAGGGTACTAGGAAAGTTTTGCAATATGACGCAACAATGAATCGTAAGAAGTTGCTTGTTGCTGCATATTGAGACATGTTCATACGTGCATAGTAGCCGCCGCGCCATGTTCATGGGGTCAGTTATTCATTAGCAGTGAGAGTGTAAAGTGCTTGCGATGTCATCGTGGTCACGAAATAAGATAAGGACAGTTTTGCGTTATAATTTCGTGCGTGGTTTAAACATAGACTAGTGCTTCGAAGAAATGACTCTTGCACTAGGTGATGTTTGTCCACATCACACAACGATATTCAGGTGGTACAGAGAATTCCAAAGAGGAAATTTAACTGTGGAGGATGTTGAGAGGCCGGGGAGACCACGAACGTCAGTTACGGAGGAAAACGTTACTACTATGAGGAAAATACTTGGCGAGGACAGGCGAGTGACTTATCAACAGACAGAGGATACTTCAGGCCCAAATGCACCAGCAATTCATTCGATTCTGCATGATCATTTGCACGTGAAGAAGCTTTAATCTCTATGGGTGCCGCATCGACTGACTGAGGAGCAAATGACACGAGGTGTGACTTGGTGCCGGGAGATGATAAAAAAGTTTAATAAGGGACAATTTCGGTATGTGAACAACATCATGACAGATGACGAGACTTGGGTGTACTATTACGATGTGCCGACCAAAGCTTAAAACAAAGTTTGGGTCTTTGATGATGAAGACACACCCGTAGTTGTCAGAAAATCTCAATCTGTAAAGAAGAAAATGATAGCTGTATTTTTCAAATCGGGTGGATAACAGTCACAGCTAAGTGGTATATTGAACAGTGCCTGCCTAAAGTCATTGGATCTATGTAGAAACTGCGGTCAAAGTCAAGAATGGACATCTGGTTCCTTCATGTCGATAATGCTCCAGCTCACTTCGCCATAGCCTGCACCGAATATTTGACCACCACAGGAATGAAACTTCTCGAACACCCTCCCTATTGTCCAGATCTTTCTCCCTGCGACTTTGCACTGTTCCCGCATATGAAAATGAAGCTAAAAGGTAGATGGTTTTCCAGTGATGAGGACGTTCTGCGGGCTTGGGGCAACGAGTGTGCTTTACTCTCTAGTGAAACTTGGCGAAACTGGTTTAAAGATTGGTTTCGGAGGATGGAGAGGTGTATTGAGTGTAGAGGAAATTACTTTGAGAAAACTAAATGAACAAAGCTATATTGTAAAACTTTCCTAGTACCCTTGTACCATGTGAAACGACAAAAAGAAAAACACAAATCACATCTTTCCAACAAAACAAATTGAACCAGCTGCTATGAATATGTTAATAAATTAGGCATTATTGCTCAGATTTGGATGGGTTGTTCTGGAAAATAGCAAAGATTTTTTACTTAAAACTCCCTAGTGAGAATTCATTAAATATTGAATGTTAACAGCTTAATATCGCGAATGCATAAGAAGATTTCTCTATCATATACAAAATCCTTTATATGTTTATTTAAAGTTAATTATTTAATTTTTGCTCATATTTCTATTTTATATGTTAAAGGGTCTATTATTATTTAAGACACCATTTAACAATGTGCTTACTATTATAATGTCAATGATTTTAACAGTTTATTCATTATCTTATATCGCTTTTAATTCCCATTTAGGTGCTAAATTTCTGCCCGAAAGATATGAAGGCAGACATCTGCGTACATCTAAATAGGAAAGTCTTCAATGAACATCCGGCTTTTCGACTGGCATCGGATGGGTGTCTGAGGGCCCTAGCAATGCACTTTACGATGTCGCATTCGGCACCCGGTGATCTCCTATATCACACCGGGGAATCAATAGACTCCCTGTGTTTCATTGTCACGGGATCATTAGAAGTGATTCAGGACGATGAAGTAGTAGCTATACTGGGTAAGTTTTCGAATATATTACTCTGTATGAGGCAGATATGTCGTCTGTATATTCCTAAAACAAAGAGCTCGAATATATTACCTGTTCCTAAGATAAATGGTGTAATTGATTAATAAATTTAAATACGACGTTTGCTAATAAATCGACATTGTTACATATACACTAGGGTCTCGATCTGCGTCGATTCAATATACGTTGTTCTATTTGCGTTGCATTAGAAACATAAGACCATAAATCAGGTATCCCCCTGCCTTACGTCGACGGTTGGGCCTTCGAATTTGGTCAATTACTGTTATTGTTTAAAAATATTAATTTTAACTTCTGGTACAGTTTTATTTTGTGATGATAGAGCAATATGATTTATTAGCATATGATAGTGTTCATGATGATTACGACACGGTTTTCGTAAGAGTATAAGGTTTTTTATGGGGAAATGTAATTTGATTGGCTTCGATATACGTCGCACCTTTTCGAAACAAAACTCCGCCAGAAAACGAGTAGTTTGATTGGTGTTCTTTAGATATATATCGTATTCGACATAAATCGAGAATCATCATACAAACCATATAATCTTATACTGTTAAATATCGTATAGCTCATTAATTTTATAAGTTCATTCATTTGCAATTGTATGGAATAAGGATATTAGGTAACTTAGATCTACACACAGCTGATATAAAACAGAAAACTTACGAAACATCAGTCGATAATATCGTCTAATTACTCATATCCAAAGTTAGGTCATATTAAATTTTATTGTTGTGGTATATTGTAAAATTAATATCAAAGGCATATGTCAGGGAATAATTCGAATTTTATATACGAGAACTGATTAGAAATTAGTGAACCTGATGAAAGAGAGCACTATAATACTGTATTATATTTGAACTTAGCGATCCTCCAAAACATAACTGTCGAAGTTTGGTTTCATTTCGATGGAAAGAGGGTTTGTTATTTGAACAGAAAGTCAAGTGTTTTTAGCTTGATTTGAAACATTGAGAAAGTGGTATACTGTTCGGTAAGTTATAATTTTTAAAGAATAAAACAAATGACGAAATCAAAGCTAAACTAGGCTCTGTTTACGCGATCTATCTCTATCGACAGCAACAATGGATATATAAAATTAAACGTTACCAGACCAGTATATTTGATGAGCAATGCAGTGAATGTCAAAAGGGAATACGCACTCCAGAATTAATTAAAGAAGTACATGATATGGCTGAATGACGACCAATAACATTACGCAAAGTAACAGAGTCCATAGACATTTTCTATGGATCAGTGGTTTCGATTCTTCATAATGAATTCAGTATGGAAAGAAAAATTATGTACAAGATGGGGAAAAGAAAACGCATTTTAGTCCTAAACTTAACAAAGTTAGAACATGATCTCAAAGACAATTAGTAGTGAATAGTAATGAAACTTGGATATACCATTCTATAACCGATCGTAGCAACCATGGAAATCATGGACTGTGGCTGGCAGAGAAGTGTTTCGAAGAAGGCAAATACGCGACCGGAAAAGTTATGGCTGCTATCTTTTGAGATTCTTTGTAGTAATATTCTTATCTATCATCTTCAAAAAGGTAATGATAACAGGTGAATATTGTGCATTTCTTTCAGATCAACTATACGAGGTAACGTAACGCCCCAGGCCCACTTAAAAAAAACGAGTGCTTTTTCTCCTAGACAGTGTACGTGCTCATACTCTGACTGTTTCAGTAACAAAAATTCATAAACTACATTTTCAGACTCCTTCCTTTATACTGACCTAAAGACTAGACTTGGTGGTAAGAAATTTGGGTTATAGGAGGAAGTTCAAACAGTTAAATATAGTTTACTTCTCTAAAGGAATAAAAAGACTTGAGTATCGGTGGACTAAACGTAATGCTAAAAGAAAAATACGTAATAATTTTCTGTCAAAAAGTTTGTTCTTCTTGTCTAGGCTCACTAATTTACTGATCCGCCCTCGTATTTTAATTAAAAAATAAATCTGTAGCATTTCAAAGAAATCAGTTGCTAAGTTTAATGTAGTTAGATTTTACGACTACGTTCGTCACGTTTGCGAACTGCGTAATGTAAAAAGAAAGTTTTTTCATCGCATATTCAAGGATATCTACGATTCTATCTTATTATTTGCGTGACATGAAAAACCCGACCTAATTTCTGCCAAGAACTTCTGCAAAAAATATAAAGTAATTACAAATTCAAGCGGAAAGTTTACAGGACATTTTTGCAAAAATAACGTTTCCTTTTGTTTGAATATTAGACAAGTTTTCTATTAATGAAATAATTCCAAGGCAGTGATAGGCCAAACAATGAAAGGCGGTTACTCCATTAATAATATCCACGTATATACAAGGGGCGTTTAATGTATTCTTGGTATAAGGGTGATTGACTAATGATGTGGGTGGTTTATCTCTAACTAGATAATGGCCTTATGTGAGTGTACAGATATAAAATTTCATATAGTTGTGATTATTACTTCGCTAGTACTCCGTAATCAACGATGATCAGGATGACTGACGTGAGACTATTCAAAATTGAGCACAGAGCTGTAATTAAATTGTTTACAAAACAAAGAAAAATCAAAAATTAAATCATGAAAGTGGCCGTTTACAAAGATTTTGCAGTTTCGTAATTTACAGTTCGAAAGTGGTCAAGTTAGTTGTTAAGTAGCAGAGAGGGCACAGTAGACGACTTCAGTCGAGCGGTCGCGTTACCATCGCTACGGAAGAAAGTGTGAAAAATGTTGACAAACTTGTACTGAAGCATGCCCAAACGAAGGTTAGAATGTTAGCAGAGATGACTAGTCTATGTGTTGGTATAATACACACTATTTTTCATGGCCTTTTTAACCTTTCAAAAGTCTATGAAGGATGGGAGCCGCTAATGCACGCCGCCTCAGAAACAAGTGCGATTCGAATGTTGTAGAGTATTTTTAGAGCTCTGTGGTGAAAGTTTCAAGTTCTTCAAGTATTTTCGACCGAATTTTTACTGGTGATGAAGCTTAATTCCGTCACTGTGACCCTAAAAGTAAGGAGGAGTTCAAGCAGAGACATAAGAAGGGTAGAGACTCCCAAGTCATGACCAAAGTATTTTGGAACTCCAAGGGAATTTTGCTAATCGAGTACATGACAAACGCAGCGTCTTATACAACCACTTTTGGTAATTTAAAGGAAGCACTTAAAGAAAAAAGGCAGGGTATAGTAATGACTTGTGTTGCTTCTTCACGACAACGCCCCGAATTACACGGCGCGTGTTTACAAGGCTGCTTTCCGAGATTGCGATTCCGAAGAAATCAATCGCCCATCTTATAGCTCGCATTTAGCCCCTAGTAGTTACTACATATTTCCTAGTTTGAAAAAAGAACTTTGTGGGAAACGATATTCAGACGATAAAGAGCTCTAGGCAATAAATGCACATTTTTCAGATAAGGAGAGAAGTTATATTGTACAGGATATTGAAAGATTAAATTCGAGGTATTTATTACATCAGCATTGAAGTTATTGGAAATTATATTGAAAAATAAAAACTAATTGTTTTTGCATCTTTTGTTATGCCTTACTGAGAATACATTGAACGCCCTTCGTACATATGTACATATGTGAGACATATAATTTATGCAATAACTATTAGAATTAACACGTTTTGACATTCCGTAAAAATAGCTATGTATAAATTATTTGGCTGTATGCAGACCCGTTAATAAATTGAATGTATATAAGAAATCCTGATGTAATTGAAAATTTACGAAGAACTCGTAGGAAATTTGAAAGGGATTGCCTTATTTATTTTATTTGTGGCAAGATAAATTGTTTGTAGAATAAGGGCAAATCCAAACTGATGCTTTGGTGTCCACTCCCATAAGATATCTGTTTTTCTTTCTTCTTATGTAATACTAGTTTTTCATTTATCTCTTTGGTCTTATTTGCTACTTTTTACTGAATGATATTTTTCAAATAATTTTATACACAGTTTGTTCACCGGAACGGTCTACAGTAGCACTTTTTATTTATTAAGATCGAGAGATGACTGAACTGAAAGAGGTTCTCGTATACTTTTCGATCTACATTCTATGTATGCGAAGAACAAAACATCTCGTTGCTAGGATACAACTATGAGATTTGATTTTTTTAATGGAATACTCTGCATATTTTCATATTAGTAGATTTTCTTGATCCTTTGCTACAACTGATTATAACATGATTTTTCGCTAATATTAATATCAAGATGATTATTTTTATTATTTACAATCTTTGCTGTGTGTTTGGAGTCCTTATCTCACTGATAAACAAAACAAAATGCTCTTGCAATACATCCAAATAGATTTCTTTTGTCGTTCTTTCTGTGGTTTGCACCAATTTTCCGATGTGCCCACCTACAAAGCATCCCCAAACCATCACATTTTCACCACCACGTTTCACTATCTTCACCACACATTAATCTAACATTCTCTCCCTGACATGACGACGAATAAAAGTACGGCGTTTATTTCCAAAAATTTCAAATTTGGATTCATCTGTCCATAAGACTTGTTTCCATTCTTCGATAGTCCAGTACCTGTGTGTTCTCGCCCAGGCAAATCTTTTTTGTTTATGTTATGCAGATAGATGTGATTTTTTTACTGCTACTCGACCTCTAAATCCAGCTTCAGCTAAACGGCGTTTGGTTGTTGTTACGCCAACCGTGGTTTAGTGGTGTATGTTATATTATGCTGCTATTTCCGGGACTGTAAGCCGATGATTGCGCAAGGACATTAATTTCAGATATTCATCTTCTCTTTTAGTAGTTATCCTTGGCCGTCTACTGCGTTTTCGGTCTCCGAATTGGCCAGTTTCTGCCATTCTCTTTATAGTTTGACGAACACAATACTCGGAAACTCTTAGTTAGCTCTATTGAAAAGCTATGTTTCGTGCAAAGCAATAATTCTTACTCTTTGTTCAAGAGTTAGTGTAATAGACATAAAGTATACCCTTACAAGCGCACAAATATCAGGTAAGGACTAGCTATTTCGTCCACGTAATAAACCATACAATAAACAATTCCGAGTAAGGGATAATCCACATATTCTTAAACGTCTCCAGCATGCATCTAGATTATTTGAATTAATTTACTTATATTCATTACTTACTTTTTCTTGTCTATATCGATCTTCATATTTATTACTATAACGTGTTGTTCCATATGTTCAGATTATGTTGCAGGTCTTTTTAAACATTGGCGAAGACAGCGAGGTCATTGGCAAAAATATATTACTCTATAAACACTTCATGCATGTTGCCCTATATATAATTTAAATACGTACACTATTAAAAACTTATTTGTTTACACAGATAATTACATTATGATTACCTGTTAGAATAATACACTCAATATTAATTTATGTAAGAAGAATTTTAAATAATTTATTTTTCAGGTAAAGGTGATGTTTTCGGTGACTCCTTTTGGAAGGACAATGCCGTTGGACAGTCAGCAGCGAACGTGCGTGCGTTAACCTATTGTGACTTGCATACGATAAAGCGAGATAAACTGTTAGAGGTGTTAGATTTTTATCAGGCTTTTGCGAACAGCTTTGCGAGAAATTTAGTATTAACCTACAATCTCAGGCATCGCTTGATATTTCGTAAGGTGGCGGACGTGCGTCGTGAAAAGGAATTGGCAGAGAGGAGGAAGAACGAGCCCCAACTGGACCAGAACCAGGACCATTTAGTGAGGAAGATCTTTTCGAAGTTTCGAAGAGATCGGGCGCAGCACACTCCGCCGGTACAACAGTCTTCGGATCCTGAAAAAGGTGACGAGGATAAGAATTTGGTGAGGGTTATGTCGACAACGAAGTTATCTTCGGTTGCAGAAAAAGACGACATCAGCGGTAATGGGTCCGTAACTACTAAAGTGGCACGTCCAGCACCGGCTAGGACCAGTAAATGGGGTCGACTCTTAGGTTCGTCGAGTTTAGATTCCGGTGCAGAGATGACACCTCAACCACCGGCGTTCACAAGAAGTCTAAGCGCGAAAGACACTTCGAAAGAACGTCCAAGTTCGTCTTCCTCCGGCAGTTCCGGGAGTCAATCGACCGGATCCGGCAATAAGGTGTTTCCCAAACTTCAAAAGGTATCCACAGCTTCGAGTCCTGGTATAATGCGGCAGGATACTATAGAAGAAATAGTAGAAATCGAAGGCCCACACAGGAGCCTTCAATTAAGAAAAATGCAAAGCTACGATTGTGGATTAAGAGATCCCAGTGCGGCATTGTTATATCAAGCACCCGTCCTTGAACAGTCAATAGCACCACCAGAATATAAAGAACTAATGACAAATTTGATGGACTTCAAAGTGGATGTGAAACTGGAAATTCAAAGGTTAAATCAAAAGATGAGCAGAATGGAGGAATTACTTTCAGAACTGTTAACCAAAATAAATCAAACGGGAAGCTCTTCAAGTTCACCCCAAGGCGAAGAGGGTTCCAATAAGCGGTCGTCTTCCATGAACCCAATACCAGAAAGGCCGACGGAATTGTTATCTTATTCGGGGATACCGGAAGGCACCGGTTTGGGACCGTTAATATTAAAGAAAAGACGGTCGAAAAGTAGAAACAAGGGAACGGCACCACAGATTCCAACGCCACCCGGAAAAGTAACGTCGCCGGATAGTGTAACGGGTAGTCCAACTGAAACAACAAAAATGCTAGATGAAACGTCGACTACACCGTCCTCTAGAAAATCCACAGATTTTCTCTAGCACCAGCCTTTAGCAATGTAGTTGACGCCTGCCACTAAAATTTAGCTAAAAAATTAACGATATATTCACCTTTGTTGAAATTTTGTATATACAATTATTATGATTACTATTATAAGTAAAAGGAGATTCATAAAATTAATAGGGAAGATTTTCAAATCACGTGCATCGATTCCGTTTTAAACTGCAAATTTGTAATATCAGGATGATCTAATTACTAATGTTGGTTCACATTTCTTGTAATGGTTGTGATATACTTGTGCACCAATATTTAAACTTCGTGTCTTATTTTTCGAAAATGTACGAAAACTATGAATTAGATTTTGTATTGTATAACGAATATATTTTTATTTTAAATTTAAACAAGCAATTGTTTAGTTCTTGTACCACTGCTACAATATGCTTACCTATTTGTCTATCTATATATCTACTATTTACAACTACCCCTTAGAGATGTGGTATATAAATAGGCATGTAGGCATGATGGAACTAAGCAAATTCTACAGAATATTTTAAAATAAATTTTAATATTTTTCGGGCCTATCGTATCGTTGAATAAAGAACTAAAAGTATAAAATTATTAAAATGTCTCGGAGTGATTTCTATTTTCAGACAATTTTTAAACTATTTTATTTATTTACTTTCAGTTGCAGAGTTTCAAACGAAATCAATGCAGTGTTTGGGATACCCCGTAAAAAAATATTAAAGATCTAATCTATAATTAGCTTTAGAAGTTATATGAGCCGTTTCGGATATGCTATTAAATTAATGGCATCTCTTGCGGCTGTTCGGCTGTTCTTGCCTTCGATCTGTGCTCTGTTATCGAGCTTCTTAGACGCGTATTTAATGATACACGCAATATTTAATATATAAATATATAAAAGAAAAAATAGAGCTGATGTTTATCGTAAACACCAATCACTTTTCTTTTCTTTTAATAAGCGGTAAACGAAAATAAAGAAAAAACGAAAACGAGACGACATTTATATTTGATATGACGTGATCAAATCAAAATTATTTTTATAAAGAGGTAAGGTAAATTATATGGTCCAAGCCGATTTCAATTGTGTCTCATTTAATCATGTAATTCAGTAACTCTTACCGTTACAATCATCAAAGAGTTTTTCAATAAAGTAGGAGCATATAATATAATAATAGTAAAGAAGACACTACTAGCAAGAGTTCATCCAAGATTATCCGTTTCACAATTTCTATTGTACAATTAAACGTATGGACTATTGTTCATTTAGAGTTAATTCTCTTCCACTTATTTCCACATGTAACTTCTTCTGAGATAATATTTAGTTCCTTCTCTTTCAAACGTTCAATCTGGATACGTTTGAATGCAAGGTGTCTCTATCGACGTTTCCTAAATTTTGATCACCATTTTTAATTCGATCTCTTGGGGAAATTCCACTAAGCTATTGCCTATAGTTTTATCGTAATATCATTGTAGTCGTTGCTAATTCGCTAACTGTACTGTCAACCTTTCTCTACTAGTTGATGGTGTTGTCCTCGACCCCCTTATCTGAATATTCACTTATTCCCTCAAGCCTTATTTACTAGGTCGTATTCATTGTTTTTAGTACCATTGTGAGAATTAGCGAACAAAAATAGAATTTATTCAACAGAATTAGGCATGCCTAGGTATATAATTAGAAGAAGAATAGGATCAAGCATTGAGACACTTCGAGGAAACTAATAAATATCTGCTGGTGTATTTTCTCCGAACGTTTATTCTCTTTTAAATTTATTCATTTGATTTCCTACTTCCTCGAGAATTCGTTATCTACATACGTATATCGTATTACTTAAGCTCTTTATGGCTTTAAGGAAATATACAGTCAAATTTGAAAGTTTGCTATTAGAAAATGTAAATCGAATTTCTGGATACACTGTGTACAGTGCTGGTAATTTACTAAGAGACAAAACAGATTAACAACTGGATGCACTATGCAAGTTTAAATCTTTCGTTCAATAATTGTCATGTACATGCAAAGACTGACTGATAAATCAATACAGAGTCAGTCTAGATTATAAATTGTTCTGTAAAAGCTTTATTATCAAATTAGTTATTGATACAAATATGTATTTTGTTGATATTTAATTCCAACGAAACTTAATTCAAATATATTTCTGTTAACCAAGAATTACTTCTGGTTTATTATTATAGTAAAAAGTAGGGATTAGATTGTCATAAGAGTGGGCCTGCTATATATGCAAACCACTTACTTATTTAATATACTTACTTATCGGTTCATTCCGAATACTGTACATACATAGTCGAATCTTTTTCTACCTTTCCCATTCATGTCAATAGCTTACACATATCTCCGCCTATCGCATTCAGAATCGCATTCTTTGCTATTTCTCCATTCCATTTTATGTACAGCCTGTCTGCTTTTATCTAATTTAACCTTTTACAATGCTTTGTTTTTCTACTCTCGCTCATGTTGACCAGACACATACTACTCTAATTGTCATTCAATTACATATAATGGTAATATTAGCGAATTTTGTGACTTCCATCGCTACATTGATGAAACTTATCTCGCTAGCCTAAACTAAATTTAACCCTTACCTTGTCAATTGGTGTCAATAACTGTCATATATCTCATTATTGACACATACACATTCTGAATCCATATTTCTGTTCTTTTTCATAAAATCGATTTTTAATTTTGATATTATTTTTTAACCAGTTCAGTATATTGTTCATAAATATTTAAACATTTTGATCATTTTAACATTGTTTAGATCTATATGTATTTCCGGAACTTATTAGCATTGCTTTTGTTTTGTTAAGTTAGATAGATATAGTAGATGGAGTGGTCATAGAAAGTATTGAAACTTACTACTACCTTTTCAGGTCTATTGTGTACCACATATCTGGTTAGAATTCTGTTTCAGCATATTCATTTACTATTTGTATAAATTGCGTTCTTGTCAAATTTTGAATTGGCATAATGCGTGGCTAGCGTTTTCTTCTTCTACTTGTCAGAATCCATGTATAGTTTCTTCTGTCGAGCATATTATTAATATATCTTTTTACGATGCCCTGTTAGTTGACTCACTATCGTCATAACTGGTTCCTGTTAGTAGACCTACTGTCATCCTAATGGTCTTTCTATTTCTTCTCAGTAAGCCGTTGAAAATTTTGGAGATTGATCGTTAAGGAACGGTTCTGCCCGTCTTGGACTTGGAAAATCTATTTTTCCATGATTATTTCTTTAAGCAATGCTTCAGGAAGGCTGCATTCCTACGAAAGCCCTAGATCGAATAAACCTTGTGGAGTCAATTCATCCTAACCAAGTTAGAAGAGCCATTCATTATCGTTTTCTATTAATTCCTTACCTCATATCGTTACGCTATTTCGAAACTATCTGCCAGCATTCACTAGTAATATCATTTCCGAAACAAATAATTGTGTTAGCTTAAAAACTCTTATTTATTAGCTTGGTGTTGTTCTTCTTCGTTCTTTTTGTAAACCTCCAATCGAATAAAAACAAAATGATCTCTGAGCATATAGCATTATCTAACTCCTCCCTCTCCAAAATCTTTTAAACGTAAGTAACTCATTCTAGAAATAGTATTGTATCAAGTTTGAGCATAATATGGCACGGACTAGCTTGCGTAACAACTTGGTCTATTTTATAATTATAAATCAATTAGCTGTATAGCTCCTTTTGCTTATCAAAATTAAATATACCATTTTACATTAAAAATATAAAACAGCGTTTGATCACGTCATATATTTAATAATTTTTCTATTTTCTGGCAAACATTTGCGTAGAAATGTTAATGTAGGAAGTTTGCAGAGTCGGTGTTAGGGTTACTTGCGCTCGAAATAAAGGACTTTATTAAATATTATAATATTGGATGGATGAAACTATTTTCCGTCATCAAGAAATGTTAGAACTAATGAAGAATTGCGTTTATCAGATAGAGTAATTTTTAAGGACGATTTG
Source organism: Dermolepida albohirtum (assembly GCA_031893035.1). Taxonomy (NCBI): domain Eukaryota; kingdom Metazoa; phylum Arthropoda; class Insecta; order Coleoptera; family Scarabaeidae; genus Dermolepida; species Dermolepida albohirtum. Next base: position 350,750 of record JAVIWB010002956.1, read on the forward strand.
GCAGATAGTGTAAAGTTTCTCATATTATTTTAGAATCATAATTTAGGCTAGTTAAAAATAAGTTCAAAGTAAACTATATCAGGTCTCTTTTATTGAATTAGACATAAATAAGTAAACTTCACTTGCCTTTTCTTAACCATATAGCCACATAGTAAATTATTCACACTCTGAGGTCGTCCTTCACCCATCTATCATACATTAGTAGAATATACTACCTATATAAAAAATTATGTGTTTTTAGAGACCTATTATTTACACGTATTGTAAATACTTTGACCATGTTCAGCGCAAAGATTCTTGTTGCAAATTACAACATGTTGTTCATTGTGTTTGGTTCACTTTGTCTTGGGTAAAAGGGACAACGGCCAGGACGTAGGACTTGACTAGGTAGTTATTGATGTACTTTTCTAATTGCTAAGTGATTGTAATAGAATCCATAGTTCTTGCGGAATTTGTTGTAGTTTTGTATGTTATTCTATTAAAAAGAAAGCAAGCTGCTTTTGATAGTCTGCTTTTTTATGTATAGAGTCATTTCGATTATTTTTGTAAATCACAAGTTAGTTGATACCTGCTGCATTTAACATGTAAAATATTTTTAAATGCCATCTTCATGATTTCATGACTACCATTATAGATTGACAAAATTGATCAAAAGTGTGGACGCACCTTTAGCACCGTTGTAAAATAAGATTATCTCCGGTACTTTCAATTCTTCATCAGCTACTCCTTGATCAAGTATTATGGACAATAAAACTACATTCTGATTTCTTCTAGGAACATAAGAAACTAATTTTGCTAATTCATCAAATACGACTTCCGATGATAATATGTACAGTTCTATTTTCTATTTGAAGCAATCGAAGTGGAATATATGCCAATCATTCCCCAATTGATATAAATAAAACAAATTGTCCACTGTGACGATTGTTTTCATGAACAGTTTTGTTTAATGGTAATGTTTAATTTGACAGACTTTGATAGTTCGGAATTTATCATTTGTTCACCTATTTTATGGAACCCTGACCATATGTATATGTTCTTATCTAGTTTATTTGGCAGGTAGATTTGAAAGAAACATCTCCTAAAACCGTAATTGTTCATTAATCGTAACATATTCAGAAGTAATAAAATCTGATTTCCAATTCTCAATAAAGACATTCCATTTTCTCTTAATTGGTGCGGATTTATCAGTGCTAATTCTTTCAAGACGTGTGATTGTACCTGCGAATTGCTGCGAGTTCAATATTTTGAGCCATATGACTATACTTATTAAATGGCTGTCTTTCAGGACGCTGCTAAAATGCAGTAAACCAAACAGAGTTTGCATTTCTGCTTTATTCGTAGTTGTTAAGTAAGTCTGATATTGGGTAAATCTTCTGCTTTTGTACTTCTTGGTTTGTATGAGTAACAATAGCATCAATTGTATTGTCGTTTATAAATAATTCAATCCATCTATTACACTCTCAGTATTTCGAGTCTTGCGTTTGGAACCGGATAAACGCACAAACAGATTTTTTTAGGCTTTCTTGAATTATTCGATTTGAGAGAATTATTTTTTATAAATGATTTTTCATATATCACCTTTCTTGGAATCTCTTTCTCATCATCAGCAATCTATCTATGTCTATCTATACCTCTTGCTATCTGTATCTATTATCTGTTTTCGTTTTCCATTTCGCCTTTTTCTTCTGAGAACATCAATGATTTTGTTCCAATAGACTTTTAATTTTTAGTTAATTAATAGCCGTTCAACATTAAAAGACATCACCATAAGTAAATATGTACATATATTATGAATTATTAACTTTAATACATTAAAAATAAAATAAGGTTTTTTTGCATTTTTAAAGGAAATTTGTTAATCATACATACATAACCTCAAAGCAAAGTAAAAAAAGTTGAACTTATGAACAGTTTTAACATGTGCAGTTCAACTTCAAATGTACTATGGATCTCCCCCGACCTCAAGGTGTGATTGTAGTGCTAATAAGAATTTAAATAATAGGCTTTATGCTATTTATTTTCTAGCGTTTTGTTTTTGATAAACTTATTAAATTTTAGTAATATGACTATAAAGATATCGATACCGACACAGTTTTGAAAAACCTCTTCATAAGGCAATGAATTTTAAATGTTCTTTTTTGATGGCGAACAACGAACATGCCAGAGTAACAAGAAAACATTTCTATAACTATTTGATCTGATAAACGCAATAATTGCGCGATTTTTATTTTAAAAACCGTAACATATCGTTTAAGAAAAGGATAAGTAAACATATTAGAAAATAATGTAGTGATCATAAAGAGTGTGTGATTTATTTTTAGCAAATCTAAAAATTATTTATATATTTTATGTGAAATTATGCAATTTTGAAATATTTACGAAACTTACATAATAAATATTAAATCTGAGTTACATGAACCAGTTCTTTATAAAATGAATCTTTACGTTCGAATATTAACAAGATTTTACATATATTTATGTAATGCGATAATATTAAGTGTAGAAATCTCTACACGAAATGTCCAATATTTCTTCTTGTAAAACATAGACTATGTAACTTACGTATTAAATTACATCAAATTACGTTCTTTGTCATATAATCTGTCAATTTTTTGTTTATTAACCGAACGTTTAGTAAAGAGATTTGTAAGCTAATTTACAGTCTTAACTATAGAAGATATAGTGCTTTTCTCTCATCATAAACATTTTTGCATATAATTACTGCACCTTATACGTATGCCGCGCATTTCCACAACAATGTTGTTTTATTCAGCGTTAATGCTAAGCAACTTAACATTACTACTGACGATTTTTACATGGTGTGGAATGTACCGGTATAAAAGTGTTTAGATTCATTTACGTACAGTTAGAAACTAAAAGAATCGATGTAGAAATGAAGCAATGATACATGATAAGGTACAGAAGAAATATGAAAATAATTATAGGATTGATATTATTATAAAATGCAAATATTAAATTCAGAAAAGAAGAGGGAAGAAAAAAGGAATGTGCATATTACGTTACTTATAAATCATGTACTCATATCAAAATAGTTTACTATAACTTACAGTGTAACGCACAGTTACAAAATTGTCAGTTATACTCCACATTATTTCTTAATTAACCAACTGATAAGGCAGTGGTAAGCTTATCACGCCGGGATATCGGGTTCGAGTCAGATGTCCTACTGTCCGTGAAAATTTCTCTTAGTTTTCCTCTCCTGTTGAAGATCTTAAGTCGTCCCACGAGTGCGAACGTCATAATAATAGCTCATGGTCTGGCAAAACCCCGTGTAATTGGCGTGATGCTATGAGTTTTTATTACTACTTTTAATTGTGAGTGCATTTGTACGTACGTGTATATCTGTGAAAATTGAAGAAAGGCCGGCCCACATTATCAAGTTGCATATTAAATTCGAAGATACATAAGTACATTTATTAATAAGTATTGAATTCTAAGTCATTGTAAGTTTATTAAAGTATGTGCTAAAGACGCAGTAAAGAAACATATAGGAAGGAAAATATAGGAAGAAGAGGAATGACACTTACTTCTTTGACAAGTAAACGCCATCAAATGTAACAAGAATAATTGTAGACATCTGAACAGAGGAAAACGATATGAAATACCGAATAAAAGAATTAAAAGGAACAAGAATTTCTATGGAAAAGAAATAATAAAATAGTATCATCTATCTTTTCAAGAAAAATGTACATGCTTAGTCCAATGTATGTATGTATGTATGTCGTGGATAACAGTTAACTAGATCGAATTAAGTAATGATTCTTGATATAGTTTTAAGAGGAAATAGCATTTTATTATAATGTTAACTGTCAAAATTATAAGAATTACAGACTTAACTCAGATAAGTACATATGATACGTGAAGAATTCAAATCTATTCGAAAACAGAAAACAAATTTTCCCAAATATTCTTCCTTAAAAAATTGGGTTTTGAGAAAATCCAGAGTTTTTAAATACTGTATATATGATATGTCAGAGATGAATACTCAAAAAGGGTATGTTAAAAGAGAAAATGGAAGCAAAATATCCGACGATGAGATGAAAATAACTTTTTGATCGAAAGGAATACTACCCTGTAAAAACTATTATAATTAACGATAAAGAGCACAATTCTAAGTCGCGAAATATAGAAATCAAAAATGTTATAATAAAAATTTAGAAGACATTGCATGATGAAAGATTTTATATATTATATATAAGAATTTATACCTAGGATCAGTCGTCTCAGTGAAATTATAGAAAAAAATTTTTTACAGAATTTAAATAGAATTATAAAAAATAATAAAAATTCGTTCTATTATATTTTAGTAAACATAAATATTACCAAACATAAAAATTTTACAACCTAAATTCCTATTAAGTATATGACAAAATATGTAACAACAAAATAAGTGTGTACGTTAATTGTTTACATTACATGTAAACTTTCTTCAGCAGAAATCACTTTAATTGATGTTTAAACATATCTTTACAAATAAAGGAAACTCATTTCATTTCGTTAGGTAATGGAGAACAGAATAGTCAACATTGGGCAGAGTATATTACACTGAAAATCTCCTTATTAGAAGAAAACATCGTTCAATTCTTAACTAAATTTAAAGTAGAATATTTTTTTGGAATGTTAAGTACTAACATTCTTCGCGGTTTTCGGTCTGGAACCATGTCCTTAGCACGCGAGTCTTTGGAGCGTTTTCGAAAAAACAAGGTGTATTTAATGTACTGATTTATCATCATAGATAAGACTTGGGTTCATCATTAAATAACAATCTAGACAATGGTGGCGATGACAGTTTCGTCTACATGAAAAGTAATGGGATTTCATTTTTTGGGATGCAAAAAGTATTGTTCTTGTTGAATACCTTCCAAAAGGCGACAGCATCAAAAGTGCATACTACACGAGTCGTTTTGTTAATTAATTAGTGCGAATTAAAGCAAGAAATTAATAAAAAGTGTCCTGGTTTGGCCGAGGAAAAAATAATTTTCCACCAAGACAATACATTGCCCCACATAAAGTTTGAGTTTGTTGTCGCACCTATTCTATTCGCAGGATTTCGCTTCGTTGGATTATCACCTTTTTTCACGTTTAAAAAAAATACTTTGTAGGTTATAAATATTCAACAGACAACAATGTTCAAGCTGCTGTGGGTTCTTATTTTAACGAATGAGTGCCCAATTTGATCAAGGCATAGATACTTGGATCATCACTGGTCCAAATGTGTCGAGGTGGCAGGGGATTATGTTGAGAAACAAACGTTGTTTTCTCACAAGTCTGTGTAAAAATTTGTTGAATATATTCCCAATTTTCAATATTTAGTTTTCCGTAGCATGTTTAAGTTTGATGACGTCTGAACGAAAAAAGAGTAGTGTTTAAAAGTGAAGCAAAAAGATTTTTCACTTTTTTTACCTCTTCTGTACTCTCCCTGTATCATGAACAGTACTTTTAGATTAAACAGGAAATACGTAGCTGTAGCTAAACTAAATCTGAAACCCCAATACATGTCGAGTTAGTCCTCGAGCGACGATTGTCGGGTAGGATCTTAGACAATCGTAGTAATTACTATATGCTACCCCGCGAACTCCATATCGATAGAGTATTATATCAACTTCTTTTCAAAGGCGTATGATGACCTGTAATTTTGCGCGAAATATGAATAGTTTTACTTTGCAAGAATTAATTGACATGATTTAAAATTATGAGAAAATGGGACACCAAAGGACAGAATTAAGACTTGTATTTACATAACGTTTTTGAAATTGGAGAGCACCTTACTGACAGTTAATTAAGGATAGTGTACAAATGTTAAAAGATCGACCAACGCTTTCTTCTAATGTCGAAGATCATGGCCTTGCGACAGCGTAGAGAGTGTTAATTGCTGAAAAAACACCGCTAGATATTCAAAATGCGACCCCTGATGTGAATACTTGTAACGCTGCACAGCATGTGTGCATTTCCCATAGGATATGGCGTAGTTGTTTACTGCATCTAGATAACGTGCAACAAAATACCTGACTACCGAGTACAAATTGCATTTTGTCAATTAGTCAATTAGTCAACTCACCAATTGGGCTTTTTCTGGCATGAAATCTTAAATTTTCACAATGTGCATTGTTGCACTGCTGTTAACTCATACATATATAATTCACCAGTCTCTTCCGAGATAGATTTGAGATAAATGGGCGAACATGTTTCAACGTTTCACACGATTTGCATTTCCAATTGAACATATCAGAAATTCGATTTCCTGTTTTACGAGAACAGCTTAGAACAATTCAAACAGTTAGGCAAATAAAAAAATAGTGTAGGATCCAAGATTGCTCCCCAAACAATGATAAACAATTAGCTATTTATAAATTAAACTCGTATCAAATATCTTTTTACATTCAATGCTTCCGTATTTTTACTGTTATCCTTTCGGGAATATCTTCGCACTTAAGTTACGAACTTAAACTAAATACCTCATGTCTCGAGATATTGGTAACTCATGACAGAGGAAACAGAGAAGCACAGGAGACATTATAATAAGTAGTTATCCATCTATCCTCGTTTTTATGATATATTCAAATAAAATGTTTTATTTTTTAACGCATTATAAATATCTCTTTAGTAACTAGCATTATGTAAATATTGAGTTATAGTACAGAATATACTACGTCCGTTGTTTATAATACAAATGTTTTAAAAGTAAATATTTCAAAATTACTTAATTCTATTTACTGATAAATTGTTATTGAATCTTGTTAGATCTTTGTTAATTGTTCAAATTCTATATTACGAAAACGTCTTCACAAAACTTTATTTATCTTTAATTGATCTGTGATACTAGCATCATTTCATGTATGTAGATATATATTATTTAATTCAAAGTATTTATATGCATCTATTTTATTGTGAACGCAGAGAATAACAGATTTATTTAATATAAATATATTTATCTAAATTATTTTTGTCGAAATAACTTGTTAACTGTTACATTGTTAGATTTGATTCCGTGATATTATGTCTAAAGCGAAATTAATAAATTAGGAAGTAGTACGTAGAGAATGGCTTTCATTATAAAACATACAATTAAAGAAAACGTATTAGTTTAGGTCAATAGAATTGACTTGAAGATGTGGAGAGTACAAAAATTTAAATCGACCCAGGACCAAACATATTTAGGAAGAAAGGTGATTTTAAAATGTTTGCCAGTAAAGATGCATTATGTATATAAAAGCAATACATACATACCTATTTATATATAGTATATAACCTTATAATATATAGACTTATACCTTTTTAGATACATTGTCTCAAAACTTGAGTAAAAGAGAAAGTTAATACTAACAAGAGTACACTAAAATTGCTTTATTTTGATATTTGATTTTAGCAGTTTCATTTTTAAAAGTATGCCACAATCATCCAATAATTGATATTTAAATTATATGTGGAACAAAGCTGGAGAAACTATAAAATACGATCAAAATATGTACACATATATTTTATTTAACATTATACTTATATCAAAAATATCACCAATCGATTTTTAAGAGTATAGTTACCACATCAATATTCGTACTTGATGTACTCATCAACCGACAATTAATCACAGTGATGCATCTGTATCCGCAGTAAAACTCACACAGAAAAGATTGTACACACTCATTCCACCAACACCCAAACACATATTGGCATTCATAAGAATCCTAAGTCAATATTTCTTAGACTCAAAACTAATATTTGTACTAATACACAACTCCGCAATTACTTACGGACGATTTTAACGGTCGTATTTTCTAGCAATTCATAGAAGTCAGAATATGATATCGGAACCTTGTTAGCATGGAAAACTTGGTTTTTATTTTTTAATAAAGATACTTTTGCAAATCTCAAATTCACGATAATTCTTTATGTTTTTGATTAAATGTAGACAAAATCTGCGGTTACACTATGACTACCTTCTAATATTCACTAAACTGGAATTCTCAGGCCAATTAAACTCGATGTGCGAGAAATGTCTGTTATACCGGATTCCTATTGCGCGTATAGTTCGACCGATTTATAAACCCCGACTTAATTCGCTTTCTAAATCACCAGGGATTTAAATGTCATAGTATGTATTTCTTTCATTTTATTTCGTGCATACTTCTGAGATTCTTAAATTTATGCAAAGAACTATATTCTTGAATAATTAAAACTACGATTAGAATATTTTAGATCTGTAGATATTGGTGTCTATATCTTGGTACGATTAAGTCAACTTCTTAGATACGCTTTTTACTTTCAGCATGAAAACTTTAGGTTCCAAAATATTTAATTACTGAAGGTAGATATATAACCCATTTCCACATTAATTTTCGTATTCTGTATACGTATTTCGACAACTAAGTTGTCATCGTCAGCAGATAATTAACCATTGTCGCACCTGGAAAACCTGGCAAAATACCCATACGAAAACAAATGCCGCGTGCGAACCGTACCGTTGAAAGTCAAAACGCACATGGTTCGTGTGCGGGGAATTTGTTTTCGTACCGGTATTTTGCCGTAGTTTTCCAGGCGCGACAATGTTTAATTATCTGCTGATGGTGACAACTTAGTTGTCGAAATACGTATACACAATACGAAAATTAATATGGAAAGGGGTTATATATTAACCTTCAGTGATTAAGTTAATTAACTACACAACTATACACAATACGAAAATTAATGTGGAAAGGTGTTATATATCAACCTTCAGTGATTAAGTTAATCAACTACACAACTATACACAATACGAAAATTAATGTGGAAAGGGGTTATATATCAACCTACAGTGATTAAGTTAATCAACCACAGGCTCCATCAAAATTACCTCCAAAATGTTTCTTTTTAATCTGTTTTCCTAAAGATACATATTCTCCATATTAATTTACTTATATTTAGTCAGAATTCTCTTGATTTTTTTTGGAGTTTTATATTGCTTTTATTTCTGTTTTACGTTCAACCATGTTGAATCTAATATAAACGGAACTACCTAGACTTAAATCTATATATGAATAGAAAGAAAAGCCATTGACCGTAAATATTATACGAAGACTGTGTTAAAAAGAGATGAAGTTTTGATCGTATCAAGAAGAATAAAAAACTATGATAATAATATCTAATATTTTCAACAGCTATTGCAACTTAATTACAAGGTATTGAAAAAATCAACATAAACAAAAGTACAATAACTTCAGTTCGCTCATTCTCTAGCAACATCATGTGTATGTCGTTGAAAGGCTCAGAACAATCAATGGTTTTGTCTAGTAAATCAAATGCAATTTTTAAACTTACAGTAACTCTCTATATAATGGTCCCAAAACATCTCAAACCTTGACCATGCAAAAGCAAAGTCCGAACCCAACGACAACGATTCACAGCACTCCTTATATACATACTTTCTCTGAAACCTGTTTACCTAAAAGCATGTGCTTCTTTTGATGATTTATTTTTTCCGATTGCAAATGGTTTTGCAAGAGAACCTCTAAATTTGGAGGAAAGTAAAAAGAAAGGCAATAAGTAACAAACATATGCATAGACATACACATAAGAATAGTAAATGAAAACGTAGAACAAATCACTAGCTATATCTAGGAAGTATAATCGATAGCATGGGAAGAAAAGGAGAGAATATGAGGAAGAAAAGAAATACTATTTGTTGCAGAAGGCATAAGAATATAACCGAGTAAACTAAAATAAACAAGAAACAGTTATTCCGGCCGCAGTAATTAATAATGAAATTTGATCTAAACTAGACGTAAAATCCGCTATGGAAATATTGGAGATTAAAAAGTTAAATTGGTTTGGTGTTATAGTAAGAACGAGGTAGGAAAGACAAGCTAAAAGAATCTGAAAATCAAAACCGATAGGCAAAAATAAGAGGCAGACTGAAGGTAACATGGAATAGTTCAGTAGTAGTAATATTAGAGTATTGGAGCTCAGCGATGGAAGTATTTAAGGAGAGAAATTATTGTAAAACAAGGAAGAAGGAAACAAGGCGTATTCAAATCTAGGTAACCTAATAGTAAGAGATCTGGATTACGATATTGATAATATATTTAAGAAAACGCGGCTGGGCACGTTTAATACTGTTAATGTGTATTTGGTAGATAGGATACCAAATTAAGGAACCATAGTAAAACTCTATTATCATCGCGTTATAAAGCCTAGATAATTTCAAACATTTCTTGGCTTGAAAGTTACTGTATATACATACGTGAATTTAACATGTTCAACAAATATGAATTTACGATCAAAGGTAGCTCTAAGATCCTTGATAGCCGGCACGAGCCAAGAGTATAACATGTTGTAACTAGTTTGTTTTTTTTTTTGTGGTATAGGTTTTGACTCTAGATTATGAGATGTTTGATGATAAGTGGTTGCTCTTATACCAAACCCCAATTGCTAATTATTTTACAAATTAGGAGTCCTTTACATAATTAATTTTACGTAATATCTTTAAATCATCTGAGAATAGCAGTCCGTCACATTTAGTGAGGTTACTTTGATATTGATATCATTAACAAATGTTGGAGTTGTCCCCGTAAGTTTCTTAATACATTGTACTTTCACAAATATGTAAATTATCTTAACTATGGATAATGACATAAAAATATATATGGAATTTAACTTCGCATTACAATCCAGGAGAATGGTTTCTGGAATAATTTTTCTGCACGAATTAAATACGGATGCCAATTTACTAGAATGTTTATATATCCTTCTGCTCCAGATTGAAATGGGGAGTCGGCCATTTTATATGTCATATCTAATCACTTCTTTTCACCAGTTTCGGCGATATGGAAGACGTTCACCGAATTATGCTCGGATATTTATTAATTTAGATTTATTCAATATTTCTAATGAACAACTTAGATGTATTTCGAAAGACAAGCTGAAGTAATTGTACCTTTATATGCATATACATTTATTTTAGATTATATTTAATTTGATGTTCTTTGTTTTATTATATTAGTAATTTATTTCCGTTATAATTGTGTACATGTCACAGTTATATATTATCCTGTAATATGTAGCTACCTACTGTTTGATAATAAACTATTATTATTATTATTATTAGGAAACTAAAGCAAAATTTGAAACCTATAAAATTCCTGATGTGGCAAATGAAAGTAGTGATTAAATGATCTAAGTGTTCCACATAAATTGATTTTGCTATTCCTTGAAAATGTGCTCAAAATTACAATGTTATTATCAAATGTTTCATATATTTTCAGCTATTACATTTATGTTTAACTAATCTCTCTTTAGCTCAAGTTTTGAGACAAAACTTATTACGAATTACTAATTTAATACAAGCAGGTTAAGATATTATTTTTTCTTATACTTGGCACTCATCTTTCTTAATTTATATTTCGAGCTTTCTATTGAACAGAAAAATAGCCTTATGTCTATTATTAGAGAAAAAAATTAAAGAAAGAAGCAAATTATATATCGTGTATATTACATTGTGATTTAAAACAGAGGTCATAAAAATATATACATACATTATAAAGTGTTTATAATGTACAGAACATTCGAACTATATATACATAATTATATATAATATATACAGCTGTTCCTTTTTTACTACTCCATTTCCTTTTGCTTACATTACATTTCAGCATTCCTTAATTAATACATCTGTCTGTTATTACAGAATCTAAGATTTATTTATAAAAATCGTTATTTCAAGCAATTTTATTACATTCCTATTTATATATAAAAATAAACAATTAATTACGGTCAATAAATTCTATTAATTAATAAATATATAATGAGAGAATTAATAAATAAGAAACAGTAAGGAAATATGTAATATTTTAATAAGTCACTACTGAAAAAGAAAACAGAATATTAATTTCATATATAAATAAATACCATATACTACTACATACAAATACATTGCAAATGTACAATATTAATACATACATAGTATGTCGATAGTCTACTGAATGTTTATTAAATTAAAAAGTAAACAATAAATAAATAAAATCCGTTTTTAACTTCACATTACTTCACAAACACACTGTCTATTAAAAGGACATTTCATTGTAAACTAAATTTATATAATAATCTGTAAAGCAAAAGAAATTAATAGATTTGTCAAATACAAATAGAAATTGCTCTTATATATTAATTAAAGCTTACTCTTTAATATATTTTTGTAGTTTTATTGCATTTCCCCTTCCTACCATATTTTTTTACTTTTACTGAAAACTAGAAATAATAATAATATTTATTCACCAAACAGATTTATCAAATCGAATTACAGGGTGAAAAGAAATAATATACAATAAACTAGAATGAATAATTAATATAGTACGGTAAACCAAAGTAGAATAAATTATTAATATAAAACTAAAATAAGCACATAAATTATATAAAAATGAAAACAAAATTATATATATAAAACAAGATTAGAGAGGAAATGTATTTTTTCCAGAGGGTATTAGGGTATACACAATTGATTAACATTATGTATGGCAATTAAATAACGAAACGGCTAGTCTGTTACTGTGATTGATCTTTATACTTTCTAAGCAACAACACGTAGTTTCGTCTATCTGTCTGCTTTAGAGTATCTTCGAGCTTTAATGGTAGAGGACACTGTTACTTAGTAGTGCCGTGACAATGGTTGACATAAAAATCGAGCAGCGAATTAACTTAGAATTTCTGGTCAAATTAAAGAAAACGCCAATAAAATGCTTACAAATGTTAACTCTTTCAGGCTTGGTGGTCAGTTATCTAACCACCTATTTAAGAGCTCTCAAAACCTTTTTATGCCGTCTTGTGCCAATTTGCTAAGCAATTACTTGTTTTAAAGTCATTGTTGATCGTTTAATGCGAAACTTTTAGTCTATGGCGCGCTGGGTAGATTAACAGATTTTTTGAAATGTGTTGTTTTTCAACGGGACTTTCCCGAATATAATAAAAAATACTCAGAGTGTTTATTATTTAACGAATTCGGTGTTAGTCTATGGTATAATGTCTGTTTACTTATTTTATAACAAAAGTATTATAATATATTATATAATCTACGATAAATAAGGTAAGTAGCACGGTGGTTAGATTACTAATCACTGTGACTATAGTAGGTTTCATATAATATACATATTTATGTTGCATTATAAGGATGCCGCGTGTACTTAACGAACGTGATATAGAAGATATTTTGTTGGAAAGTATACCTTCTGAGTGCTAAAGTGTATGCAGTCTTGAATCGGATGAAGGGGAAAATTATGAGATGCAAACGGACCCGATGGTGCTCGACGATATACCTTCTGAGCGCGAGCTAAATCTTGAAGCTGAATTTGACTCGAACGGTGACATAACCATTTCATATTTGCCTGACACTACTGGTAGTGCTACTACGAGTGCTTTATCTACTCAAACTGTTATTAGGGAACCAAAATGGAAGAAAACTTTCAGAATGGGAGAGCCGTACAAAGATAACATATTTGCTTGTGATACCGTAAACTGAAATCGTAAATATTTACCTAAACTAAAAGAAGAGAAAGCTCTAGAAAGTGGAGAACACGATCAGGGTCAGTGGCACAAATATCGCCTTTCTAAAGTGGAAAGACAAAAGATCAGTTTTCATGTTTACAAACTACATAGATCTCAGAAAGACTGGTATTGTTACTCGCAGGGAGCACAATAGAGCCCAAAATGAAATAGCTTTTCCTGAAGCTGTGATACAATACAACAGTTCTATGAACTACTTGTACAAATTCGACCAGCTAAAAAGCACTTATGCTATAGACCAAAAATCACGTAAATGGTGGCATCGAATATTTGTTCACATTTTAGACTGTGCTGTCACAAACTTCTACATTGTATATATGGAACTCCAGAAAAAACATAATCCAAAACTGGATCAGCTTAGCAACAAAGAAGAAGAGTTTACTAAGGGACCCTGGCACCAGCTCATATGAAGAACTCCCAATTATGCTCTAAACGTTCCCACAACAGCTATACATCTTCTCTTGTACCAATAAAGCGGCACAAACTAGCAGTATCGACAGAATTACGTCTGAAAGGCAGCATGCATCAGCCAGAGCGAGCCACTTCTCGAAGATGCGCAAAATGCAACACTAAGAAAAGTCCGGTGCATGTTAGATGGCAATGCGGAACCTTTAAACTCCCTCTTTGTATACGAAAAGATAAAACGTGTTTTTCAGATTTTCATAGAAAATAAATTTGCTGTATACTAAACTTTTCTTAATGATTTGTTATGCAAAGAGCCATGGTGGTTAGTATACTAACCACCCTCATTTGTAAAAGCCCAAACGGTTTTTTCTTTTTTTAGATGTTTTTAATAATAAATAAACGTTAATTAACCTAAAAGTGCAATTGTTTTTATTCTGTAGTTATATATAAGAAAGCGTGGCTGAAAGAGTTAAAGGAGGTATTCGGTGACGCGCGCGAGTTTTTGAATCACGCGAACGGTTTTCTGAAGGTCGGGAAGAGGTCGAAGATGGTGAACGTCCTTATCGACCTGTGACGGCAAGAACTCAAGGCAACGTTCAACAAATTAATGGAATTGTGCGGAAAGACGGACGTCTGAGCATTCAGATGATTGCCAAAACGGCAAACATTAACAAAGAAACAGAAAGATACATTTTGTCTGATGAATTAAACATGACAAAAGTTTGTGCTCACAATGCCCTATCTGTGAAGCAGCTTTTCGCGGACAAGCGCATTGCTGTGCTTGATCTTCATCCGTATTTGCCAGATCTCGCCCCATGTGATTTTTATTTATTACCTGAACGAAAAGTGAAAAGCGCATTAAAGGGAACACATTTTCAATCTGTTGAACATGTAAAAGCACAAATGGTAGAGTTGTTGAAGAGGCTGACAACTGATGAACTGCAGCGTTGTTTTGAACAATGGAAAACACATATACAGCAATGTATACATAGGAGAGGAGAGTATGTTGAAGGGGATAAAAGTAAAATATAAGTTTATTTGCAATAAGTAATATTTCTCATAGAAGTCTCGTTATTTGTTTACCGCACCTCGTATACAATAATAGCATCTTATGCAAGAAATGCGTGTATGCTCTAGGTACGTATGTAAAATGTATTCGATGATATGTTATATTGGATTGTTGGAATAATTAGAGACTAGAGAGCATAAATTCGATCGGTGTTTTAGGTATGCGCTGAGAACGTAGAACGTATTATAGAAAGGGTTTTTCGTTACTGATATGTATGTGTGTAATACAGTGTGCGTCATCGTTTGGAAGTGTTCACTTATATTAAAGAATATTGTACGTCATTATGTCGGTTACGCTTGTAAAACAAACGGTCAATATTTGACACAGTAAATAAGTGTATTAGTGAATTTCCAAATTTAAGGTACTATGAAGAAAAAATGAAATGCTTAGTTTGCGATAAATCGCTCATGTGATGAACGAAATATGACTCCAAAATACACGTGGATAGTGGGCAGCACAAAAAAACGGTACGATTTGATGAGCAATTTCTATTCGATTTATGTCCAACACTGATGGTGCGCAACCTCCCGTTTCTCTTATTAGATAACGAATCACTCATTCTGGAATAAATAATTATTGTTTATGACTGATGGCGCCGCAACTATGCATATCGTAGATCGGTATTTTAAAGTCAACTGCGGTAACATCTTACATATTATGTGTAAAATCCATGCTTTACATCTTGTAGCAGAAACAATTCGACGGTGTTATCCAGAGATATATTCTTTGATAGCGCACATGCGTGTTCTTAAAATTCTCCAAAAGGTATTCGAGAATTCCACAGGCAATGTCACAACATCCTCAAATCTCCGCAGTCGATTCTTACACGTTGGAGAACATGGTTTTATTATTTTCTGCATTACCAGAAAATTATGCCTGTACTTACAATTTGATACTAAATACAAATAATTTATAACAATTACAAGGGGGTAGTTGAAGCAATTGATAAATGACAAAATCTTTCGTTGCTACTGTATAAACATAGCTATATGCTGTCAGCGATGACAAAAATTGCAGTGTTATAGCTAAAATAGATAGTGTCCTAAAAGAAGATACAGATTTTACCACATTGAAACGAATTAGTGATGATACTGAGGGCACAGATCCGTTAAATTTTAACATTGTGCAAATATTCCATCATTAGATGTCGAATGTCTTCAGATGTCTTCATATAAGAACAATTTTTCTTCCCGCGTGAACTTGATTTGATGAATCAAGTGTGGGGACATATCTGATATTTCAAATATTTAACCTACCTATCTTGTTTATGATTACGCTGAAAATGCTGCTTAAAGGGGCGTTAACATTTCATAAATTATATATAACTGTTTATTTTATTTACCTATTAACAAGCGCACGCCTGTGGTGCGTCGACTATATTCCTCGCTTTAGTTATGACTCATTTTCGCAACAGATGGCGGTATTTCACTTTCGCAAGTGCTATTCGCATCTATTTCTTTTGCTTTGCCGTATGCCAGATCTAATTTTATTTTGGAAAAAGGTTGAGCGATTAATTCTGTTTGAAATTTTATAAAAAGACAGAAGTGTGTATTTTCTTTGATATTTTTCCTTTTACTTATGGAAAGGGAAAAGCTTTTGTAGAAGATGTATCAAATTTACAGTGCTCAAACAAATCATCTGACAACTCGTATAAATACCTGCGACACGCTCCTTAAACGTGAGAAAAGTATTTTTTTTAAAGCGACTGATGGCTAGTGTTTAGAAATGGATTGCATACAACAATGTGGTGCATGGTGCACTTGAATTCTGACCCGAAAATTCGTCTCAAACGTCATCGAAAGCAGACATTCAGAAAAAGGTTATGATATCAATATGGTGGAGTTTTAAAAAAGTCGTGTTTTCCGAGCTCGCACTAATACCGAAATGATTAATTCAAGTGTATACTGTCGGCAGAATGATTTGAACAAATACATCATCCAGAAACGTCCAGAACTAATTAATCGTAAATCATCACAACAATATGGACCGCATACAAATTCAATCGCCCGCTGAAAATTATCGGATACTGGACAAGATGTACTGCCACACCCGCTATTCTGACTAGACCTTGTGCTTTCAAATTTTCACTTGCTTCATTCTCTTCAAAGCTTAGTGCGTGGTATAACGATCAGCTCAAATGAAGCAGTGAATGAGCACGTTCTTAAGTTTTCCGCCAATAGAGATAGGTCTTTCTATGATTTCTATTTCTAAACGATGTATGAAAGATGTAAAAAAACTATGTCATGATATCTGCTTCTGGGTTTCCGGGCTGGAACCGCGTCACTAGTATATCTGCCGACGTTTCGTACCCATTTGTATGGGACATCTTCAGGGCTGAACTACTGCACTGAAGCTGAGATTCAGTGCACAAGTGACGCGGTTCCAGCCCGGAAACCCAGAAGCAGATAGCATGGACCATGACCGCGGAAGTCTACGTACCAAATTGAACTATGTCATGACTTCTTGCTATAACTAACCCAATACTTTAAGACCAGCAAATCAATTTGTTTAAGTAGAGACGGTGATTTCAGCACCACTGTTAAAGAGGTACTCTATTTTGTTAAAACGAAAATTATCTTGTTTTTATGTTAATATCTTCTTAATGTTTTTTGAATGGGAAATATGATTTAGAATATCCATTTTTACGAAGATAACGACTATTGTCTATTTCCTAAGCATTAATTGCACCCGCTGTGTTAATTAATTAAAAACGTGAATTATTAAATTTGGTATTTATTTCGTACAGTTGCTACATATTTATTTGAACTAGACGTTTATTTCTAAAAATAGTATTGTTTGAGTGCTTTTAACATTCTTATATTGATTACAGATGAGATTCTGCTAGTTAAGTTAGCTTATTTGCACATTTAGTAAATGAATAACATATGATGTTTATTTTTTTTTTGTTTGAGAATTTATAATTATTTGTTGTTATTGTTTAGATTATTGCAGAATCTTTCATTTTTTCTTAAAATAGAAATCTAAGGATTTCAGAGTTTTATAAAACTTAATTTATTAACTTATATTATATATATTTACATTTATAATATTAACTTAAATTTAATTTCAATGATTAAATTATTATGTTTGAAACATCTAAATGTTTTTTTAACCTTGCCTTGAAGTTAGTTCTATTGGGTTGGCAACTAAGTACTTTCGGTTTTTACTGATAGAGAGCGTTGCTTTATTTTTTGTATAACGTATGTTAGTGCTGAACTTTACCGTTTGTCGCGTAATACTAGTCACAGTGACGTAACTTCAGAAGCAAGTAGTGCGTGATTTTTATTAAAGCTATTAGTTGTGGGTTAATTTTAAATGGAGTGCAGAAACGAACATTTTCGACATATTTTACTATTTTATTTCCGTAAAGGAAAGAAAGCTGCTGCGGCTCACAAAAAGATATGCGAAGTTTATGGTGCTAATTGCTTAACAGAGCAGCGCACGTGTCAGAATTGGTATAAAAAATTCCGTTCTGGAGATTTTTCCCTCAAAGATGAACAACGTTCTGGTGGGCCTACTGAAGTTGATGATGACCAAATCAAAGTCGTAATTGAAGAGGATCGTCATATAACTGTTCGAGAGGTTGCGGAGAGGCTACATGTATCGCACGCAACAATTGAAAAACATTTCAAATGTCTTGGGCTAGTTAAGAAGCTTGATATTTGGGTACCTCACGAATTGAAAGAAATTCATTTAACACAAAGAATCAACTTTTGCGATATGCACCTTAGACGAAATGAAACCGACCCTTTCTGAAAAAGAATCATTACTGGTGATGAAAAATGGGTCCTGTACAGTAACATAGTTCGAAAACGATCATGGAGCAAACACGATAAGCCAGCTCAAACCACATCGAAAGCTGAATTGCATCCAAAAAAGATCATGCTATCAGTTTGGTGGGATTACAAAGGTGTTGTGTTTTTTGAGCTGCTTCCAAGGAACCAAACGATCAATTCTGATGTTTACTGTCAACAATTAATAAAACTGGATGAAGCAATTAAAGAAAAACGGCCAGAATTGTCAAATCGGAAAGGTGTAGTTTTCCACCAAGATAATGCAAGGCCTCACACATCTTTGGCAACTCGTGGGAAACTATTGGAGCTTGGCTGGGAAGTGATGCCACATCCCCCATACAGCCCTGATCTAGCACCATCTGATTACCATTTATTTCGAAGTTTGCAGAATTCTTTGAATGGTAAAACTTTCGCAAATGACGATGACCTTCACTCGCACCTGGTTCAGTTTTGAGCGTAGAATCATGCAGCTGAAAGAAAGATGGCAAAAGGTCATTGAGCAAAATGGAAAATATATAATTGATTAAAAACTATTCTTTGTTTAAAAAAAAACTGTTTTATTTTATACTACAAAACCGAAAGTACTTGGTTGCCAACCCAATACATGCTCGACAGGAATGTACATTTGAAACATTTTTCGTGCAATATCTTGTTTCCGATAATTTGGTAGTATTTTCATTATTTGCAATTAATAGAATGTGGTACTTTAATAATTTAATAACTGATGGAACAGTTAGTTATTAACTCAAAATATTTTTTGACTTGTTTTCAAAAAGAAATTATAAAAAGGATTCAAATTATTTCATTTAAGCGATTTGTTTTTCTATATTAATTTGTAAAAGTTAAACTTAATACTTTAATTTAATATAAAAAAGATATTATAGTGTCATCTACATACTACTATATGAACTATAAAATACAGAAAGCTTTGCTTCACACATGTAATATGAGTTACAATATTCTTCATGGAGGCGTTTTTGTAGTGACATCTGTGTACTGGTGACAGAAATATATAAAATCACAATTCTAAATTTCTATATTAAATCGAATACATTTTTGTTTAATTGTTGTTTTATACTTGAATGATCTTCATATTCCCTACGAGATGGACACACTATCACAGAATGCGTATCTAAGTTTAATACATTATATCATACTTAAGACGAACGTTCCTAAAAAGAATTAATTTCTATTGCTGATTCTTAGTAAACGTAAATTCCCAAATATTTTTTGTGCATAAAAACACGTTAGTTAGCATTGAATTTCTAGGGAATATTTTAAAGATTTAGAAATAAAGTTATTTCTTGGAATATATTTATTAATCTTCTTTCAAATCTCATTGTCTTTTCCCTAAGAAACAGTACTTGTACTATTGACAACAATGTTAGTAATATTCATTTCAGCCATAAGATTTGACTACTATAATTATATCAATAAAATTAATAAAAATATAAAATTCTCAAAAAAATTTTCTTATCTTGTATTCGTGCCCTTGGAAAGTAAGTGAGTTAAATACGTGTAAAATATGATAAAAACTGTTTTAGTGCAACATAAGTAATGGTAAATTTTAATGGAGACTGTGGCTGATTAAATTAATCAAAAAAATATAATAGAAGAAAATAATATGTACTTGGTGTACAGCATTAATTATCTGCTGATGATGACAACTTTGTTGTCGAAATGCGTATACACAATACGAACATTGATGTGGAAAGGGAGTTTATTATTTATTGTCATTTTGTTTATGTATGTTATTTTATAATATTGTACAAAACGCGTGTAGTTCTATTATTTCGAAATTGATGTTTACACATCAGCAAAAGATCAGAATGATTTTCGAATAAAAATAAATCGCGATGATTTTGGATCTTCGATTTTGATCCGCTACTACTAATTTGGCATTGATATCGTAGAAAATAGCTCAATCTCCTCACGTTCGTGTCCAATTCAGCGTTATTTATACAGGCTTTTCCTGTGCATTTAGTTTAATCGATCATTGAATTCTGTTAGGAAAATGAAGTTCCTTGGCATCGGTAAATTCTCGCTGGGACTGTTTCAGTCTTGTTTATCTAATAGAGTTAATTATGTAGACTATAATGTGTTTAGGCGTGGTCTTTCAGTTCCATTTCAGGAGTACCGCAGGGATCAAATTATGGACCACGTTTATTTAATATTTTCATAGTTGATTTTATTAAGTCTATTGATCGTCCTTAATTAGTCAACACCGATGTCATTAAAATTTATCGTAAAATTGATTCGTTATCTGATGTTAATTTATTGTAAATAAATGTTAACAAAATTTATAACTGGTGCTTGTGCAATAATCTAACGTTAAATATACATAAATATTTCTTGGTGTCCTATTCTTGAAAGATTTCTAGAATTGAGTCTAGTTATGCTATAAATAATAAGATTTCTCGTAGGTCTTCGACTAAAAACTGAAACTGAGTAAAGAAACAGTTACAGTGCAGTAGTTGAGCCCTGAAGATGTCCCATACAAATGGGTACGAAACGTCGGCAGATATACAAGTGACACGGTTCCAGCCCGGAAGCCCAGAAGCCGATAGCATGGACCACGACCGCGGAAGTCTACGTATGAGATTATATGACTATCTTTTGTTTTGTTATGGAAAAAGTTATTTGGTTCTTGCTGTAACTTTTTGCTTGCTTATAATATTACAATAGATGTCTTTGTCGTTTTTAAAGTAAACGTAGGTTTAAATTTATATTAGATGTGTTACTGGGAAGTTACTGGATTATGCGGAATGTTCCAGAAGATATGGGCAATCTTTCAGGAATGCAAAGTTTATGTAGAAAAAAACCAGTATATGCCTCTACATTTTTTTCTCGATAAAAGGCACTGTTATTCTATTTTTCAAGTAACGTGACTTATTTCGAATGATTTAAAAAATTTTTGCGTCAATGAGAAATACCCATTTAATGAATACGTGGGTATGTATTTAATGTATGATCTTTCCAATGAGTTGATCGACGTTCAAGAGGAATTGGTAAGAAATGCGTGTCATGTATGGTAGCTGTACGTTTCATACATTATCTGTATTATTTTGGGTACATTTGAAACATTTTGCTACCAGTGACAAAGAAAGACTGCGGTGTTCTATTAGAGGAACATTAATGCCATCACTGTAGATTTTTCTATTAGTATTCCGAAAGCTGCAGCTTTGTTGATTGATTTTTTCAAAACTTGTGTATCAATAATTCTACAAGGAAAACTGCTACATCTGTTACATAACTAAAAAGTTCATGCTCTTTATCCAAATGACGAATATGTCTAGAATACATTTTGCAAACTAAAATAACAGGAAGAAAACAAAATTTTGTTAGTTCGATCCTCTACAGGGCTCAAGCAGGATTTGTCAAAAATGGAGTAATAAATTCACATAATTTACATACCTGTGTCGATAAAAACCTTCATAGCCAATCGTCTGGAAACACCAGCATCAATTTTCTTCAATTAATGCCTCGAGTCCTAGGAGATTATTTAGTAGATCAGTGTGTGTTATCCACACGGAAATAGGGACGCTTTATTTCTACAGAATACTGGTGAAGATCTTCTAGAAAGTATTCTAGTTTAAATCCGACGTTTGACTGGTTCATGCACGTTCTTCACTTTAGTCTTGCTTTGCAAAAACACTTTAAAAATGTATATTCAAATCGATGAATTGTTCGAAGAATTGCTCAGCTTCCTTGATCACCAGATTTAAATCCATTAGATTTTTATTATTAAGTATTTTTTATACAACTCTAGTAAATACCAGAGAAGAAAATATTAGAAAGAATCACGCTTCATTGGATGTACGAAATATCGCTGGAGAATTCAGCTAGTTTAGCAGTCAGAGCCGCAGACATGAGCATTTTAATTAAGTCCTTATTTCTAGCCTTCAATTACGTTTATTATCAATGTAATTTTTATGTTACCAAGTGCCTTAATATTGAAATAAAAATTGCCTTTCTTTAATCCCAAAATTTAGTATTTCTCGAAAAGAGCTGAATGTCTCAGCCCTCAACAAATTTAATTTTTATTTTATTATTTTTAGAAAAACTTTGCTTTACTGAGAAGTTAGCCACACACTCTGGGAATCTGTATATTAGTGTTGTGATTGCTTTTTAACTACAGTATTAACACTGTTCATTAATTAGTTACTTATTACGTATTATTGTACTTGTTATTATTATTAAACTGTTATTAAGATAATTATGAAGTTTCTTTATACTTAGTAAGTAAATGTTTAATGAATCCTTATTAGATAAGAGCATAATGGTATAATTAAGTATATTACATAAATATTTTAATTATATTATCATGCAGAGAGAAAATACAAATAAAAGACCTTCAATTTAAAATTTCATTTCTTTTCAACGCAAATAAAAGTTTCGACAAAGAAAGCAAGGAAAAAAACGATTTAGCCAGTTACTAATGTTAAATTAGTGTCACAAATTCCCTCTTTTCATGCTTCTGTAGTATATCATTTAAACAGTAGACGACGCAGGGCCAACGTTAATCCGGTTTTCTCTTCTCCTTGTTTGAACCGTATCGTTCTCCTTTTTCTACGTTAGTTATACCGGCAATACCATATCCCGAGCGTATAGTTGTTAAAAGTATCAACCGTCGCACATTCTCAGTTGAAATAATTATTATTCGGATCAAGGGAGAATCGAAACACAATTTCTAACGGAGACAGAGGAATCAGTTAACAGAGTATGTGGTAGAGAAGGGATTTTTTTCTTCACAATAGGAAGTTAAGTATTGACGTATGCGAATCGACCAATGTCTATACATACATATTTGTTGATTGTAATATTAAATTCACTTTCGCCTGGATGATTATTGAAGCATATAAAAATGTCACAATAACGAGTTAGAATATATTTCTTTTCAAATGTTCGTGATGATTTGGTTGTAAAATGAATTTTTTGTATTTTATAAAAAGTTCGTGACATTTACCTATACGTATTAAGATAGGTCTGTCTATAAAATAAGGGATATTAAATTGTGTATTTCTAAGCCAACGAAAAGTAAATGAAATGTAATTGCTAATTTTGTACGTCCAAAATTAGTTTTAGTAAATGTTTAATATCGTCAGCCATTTCATTGATCATCCTTTTCAAAAACAAAATAAGCGCGATTTTATAAATATACTAGTTTATTGAAATTATATTATTCAATAAAGTTTCAAATAGCAGTTGCACACTTTTACTTTGACGGGTTACACTTCATTTTTTAGACATTAACAAAAGAAAGTTTTAATTAATGACAAATCCTTTTATTCAGAAGAGAGCACGCAAACACACTGAGTGTTAAAAATGGACTGTTCTTTCTAAATGTAAAAGTCACCTTGTGGTACTTACCACAA
This sequence comes from Dermolepida albohirtum, assembly GCA_031893035.1. Classification (NCBI taxonomy): domain Eukaryota; kingdom Metazoa; phylum Arthropoda; class Insecta; order Coleoptera; family Scarabaeidae; genus Dermolepida; species Dermolepida albohirtum. The sequence goes on from JAVIWB010002956.1 coordinate 374,941, forward strand.
TAGGAATGATACCTCATTTGAACAGCTTTGGTTATTTGCTAGTGTTCGAGTCGTTGCATGTTTTCAAAGTACTTAAGAATATATATATATACACTCGAGGTTTGGCTATTAAATAACGAGACTGACGCTGGTACAGAAGAAGTGCGCATGCGCCAAACCCAAACGACTGACAGTTATTTATCGTGAAGCCTTCTCTTTCGAATGCAGTGCCTCTCGCCTCCGTAAATAAATCAGTATAGCTGTAGCCTTCGTTCGCACTAGAGTTGCTTTTTTGTTGGAAAAATGTTAAGCGTAACAATAGAGCAACGAATTGTTGTGAACTTTCACATGAAACTTGGAAAAACCGCTATTGAAACTTGTAATTTATTGAAAGAAGTGTATGGCAATAAATGTTTAAGCGTACACGCGTTTTTGAGTGGTCTGAGAGTTTTCAACATGGCGAAGAAGATGTTGAAGATGATTCAAAGACGGATGACAATATCGAAAAAATCGGTAATCTGGTTCGATCTGATCGTCGGTTAATTCGTGTGATTGCTGAAACTGTAGGAATTGACAAAGACTCCGTACGGCAAATTTTACATAACAATTTTAACATGCAAGAAGTGTGTGCCAAAATGGTGCTTAAAATTCTCACGTTTGAACAACAAGAAACTTGCAAAAATGTTTGTACAGACACTTTGAGTGCCATTGAAAATGACTCGTACTTATTGGAAAGGATAATAGCATGCGTCGAATTGTGGTTTTTTACTTATGATCCTGAAACGAAGCGCCAATCCATGCATTGGAAGAGCCCATCTTCACCGAGAGCCAATAAAGCTCGAATGAGCAAATCCAAATTCAAAGCAATGATGATTGTTTTTTTTCGATATTCATGGGATTGTGTACCTTCACTGGATTCCTCAAGGTCAAACTATTAATCAGCATTACTACCTTCACGTTCTTGCTCAACTCCGTGAAAGAATAAGGAAAAAACGACCCGAATTGTAGAAGGACAAGTCATGGGTTCTCCACCAAGACAATGCACCGGCTCATTCTGCATTGTCAGTGAAGGAGTTTCTAGCCAAGTACAGTATCCCAGTATTAGACCATCCGGTTTATTCGCCGGATCTTGCGCCGTGAAACTTCTATCTGCTTCCTAAGGTGAAATCTGAATTAAAGAGAACAAAATTTGAGTCCGTCGAAGCTCTGTAAGCGAAAATGGCACGCGTCCTGAAGGAGCTGACAGAAGAAGACTTCCGCACTGTTTCGAAAAATGGAAGATTCGCATGGAGCGTTGTAGGGATAGAGAAGGGTTGTATATTGAAGGTGATAATAAGTAAATTTGTATGAAATCAAAATAAAATGTTTTACAGTGTCAGTCTTGTTATTTAATAACCACACCTCGTACACATACACACACACAAATATATATATACATATGTAATTATAAATGAAAATGTATATATGTGTGTGTGTGTGTATGTGTTCAATATAAATTAATATTCAAAACTAATATAGGATTACCAAATACTTTATACAACAAATATACATATGTATGTATTTCTAAAATAACCGCATGATTTTTAGTGTTATAATGAATTAATAAATGACACTTCGTTAATATATATTTTTTGCTTATTTGTTTATATTTTCACTCTATCTCAAGATTATGAAATCTTGCACCGCTCTGATATGATATAATTCAAATTGAACATACAAAATTCAAAGTATACTCCGGCTATTGCAACTTATGGATCAAGTAATGATGAATTCAAAGAAATTTTGTGTTTTAATTATATCATTTTAATGTATCATATCTCCTATGTAATACATTGACTCTTAAAATACTGTATTATCATGTAAATAATGCAATCTAATGTAATTGGAAACTGATTTTATATAATAAACAGAAAATTTGATATTAAACTTTGAAATTTCTTCATGTTTTTGTATCTATAATATATACATACTTTAACTGTTACCCTATTATCATTTATTTGATTTCTTATTCCTCTTGTTGGCTAAATTATAAATTTATAAATATACAAATTTTCTATCTTTTTCTAAAAAATCTTCGTTTTATTCAAATCTAGAATTTTATTCAATTCTAGAATCTTTTAATTTTCTCTCTATCCTATTAATCACTAGATCTAGCTTTGTATATTTTCGGTTTGATCTCTTCCACTAAGTGGTACATGTGACTTAGGTTATTCACCATTGCTTATTATTGATGTCGATGAGATATACTTATTTGTTTTTTTATAACAGGTGCAAATATTCGTTTTAAAAGTTTGTTAAACACTTCTATACAAATTTATAAAACTTGTTTAAAAGTTATTATTCATTGTTTATAATAGTCACTTTACTTTTTACAACATTAATTTCAATTATAGGTATTTATATGATGGCTATTTTATATAAATTATAATATATTCTGTTGTTTCTCGTTTAGCAAAATTATACGTCTTTATTATACAACTGATTAATTGAGAATTTCGTCACTTCAAATTAGTCTAATACTTATAACTTTAAAGACGATGAATTAAATGTCTGACAGGAATCTGATAAAAAATATTGTTAACGGTTAGTGTATAATTTTTAATTATAAATTATGAAATTCTAATCATTTTCTGAATCGCTATTTCTTTTTGTCACAATAAATGCATACTTTCAAAATTAAATATTTCGATTTATAGGTGTAAACATACATTTGCATACTGTAATTCCAACTTTTTATTATACATCTTTATAACAATAATATTTCTTTACATCTATACAACAGTATCTTCCTTATTATCCCTTATTTTATAGGTACTGTTATTTATAACAGTGTTTTTAGTACTCTATTTTAATACTACAATTGCTTTAAAAAAACGGTATGTCCTTTCGATCTCCCCTTATATTCATTCGAAATTTAATTTATATTAATTGAAACTTATCTCATTTTAGATTTATCGCCTACTGACCAATTTTACAAGAACTGAAGCTGTTATATGTACAATTGTTGCAAATATCACCTAACGGTAGAAAGTTTTATTTCATATCCACACAAAATATATGGTATGCCAATATTTACCTACGAATCTATATATTCATTGTTATCTTATCACAAGTACATGTTTTGAATTAAATATACAATAATTGTCATTTTCTTTAGCGTATACAAACTTCGTCTGCTTCAATTTCCAGTTATAAAACTGATTTTTATTACAATATGCCTTGTTTTTGTTAATATAACATAACAATATATATATATATATATATATATATATATATATATATATATATATTTGTATAAAATATAAACATAATATTAGTTCTATATTAAACAAATACTACTTGGAAACGACACAGTTTTACGAAGACATTTATATGAACTTACATTTTACATTCATAACATGCATAGGAAATGGTGCACGATTATGCTTTTGAAAACATATTAATATTTTAAATTAATGTACTTTTAATAATGATTTATGCAAATGGTATAAACGTGGTAATTAAAAACCGATACAATATTGTACATCACTCGTATATCTACAATTACATTAGAAAAATACTTATCAATAAATATACATATAAAGTTGATTATAAACACAAATCAGTCGTACATAAAGTCTATGGATTTAGTGCGAGTATTACAAATTAGCACTAAATGTTTTGATATTATTTGATTTGTGCTTAGAGCTTGACAATTATGTACATTCCATTTGTCGGCAATAACATACTTCTTATAGAGGATTTTTTCAGTTCCTCATATACTTTATTCGCTTTATTCTTTTAAGTTTTGCATAGTGGTACATAGAGGGTGCCACTAATCAAATGTTGGTACTAAAAATTAACCTCCATCTTTAATTAACCAAAATCCAAAGTTTCAGTGTAATACCTGCAATGTTTTAAATGGAATTACCGTGAACATTTTCGCGGGATAATTTTTATAATTTTCGAAGACCGTTATCTCAACAAGAATACCTCGCTGAGTTGGTCTCAGTTTTCGGCAATGTAGCACCACATGAGTCAAAAATTTCTCGTTGGTATGGGGAATTCAAGCGTGGACGAATTAGTCTTAGTGACAATCCAAGAGCAGATTCATCAAAAACTGCAGTCACTCAGGAACACGTCGATGCTATTCGCAAGATCATCAACGAAGATCGACATACGGTATATCGCCAGATTGAAGTGTTATTGGCGATTTCATAGACCTCAAAAAAAATGTGCATAAAGAATTGTGTGTAGTTTCCCACTTGATACCGCCTCTGTTGACCGAAAAAACAGAAAGTAACTAGGGTGAATTGGTGTAAAAAACCCCCAATCGCTTCAACGCCGGAAACTCTAAAAACTTGTACAACATTTAAGTCGTGATGAATCCTGGATTTACTCGTCCGAATAAGAAAATAAACGCCGGTCGCATGTTTGGGTGTTCCAAGGTGATGAAAAGTCAACAAAGTCATCCGTTCTCGAAGTGTCTCCAAAAAGATGGTCGCGACATTTATCTCGAAAGCAGGATATGTAGCAACAATTCCATCACAAGATCAAAGTACGTCGAATTGTTGGACCATCCACCGTACTGTCCGGACCAAAGTCCCAACAATTTCTTTATCTTTCCGAAAATCAAGAACGGACTGCGTGGTCAAAGATTCCAGTCGGCAGAAGGAGCAGTTGATGCCTTTAAAAACGCAATTGTGACTGTACCAACAAACGAGTGGAACAACTGCTTCCAGACTTGGTTCGAGCGTATGCAAAAATGCATTAATTTTCGTGGAGAATGCTTCGGAAAACAATGAAATCTTCAAAAGCGATCTACTTTTTTATTCCAGTTTTATAAACAAAATTTAAAAGACAACCCACGTATCATGTTAAGTGTGCTCTTGCCAGTTTACTATAAAATGCTTTTAGTATTTTTTAAACCTTTATATAACCTAGTTATTTGGAGTATAATGCAATCCTTCATATTTAATAATTTTATTCTTTCCATAACAATAGCATTGGAGACTTCATTCTGTTATTTCGTTACATTTTTACAGTTATATGTTAGTTACAAGCATATTCGAGCTTGTCAAATAACTTGTTAATTATTATATGCGTAAATCCATTTGTTCAGTAATGTTACACCTGTTAATTATGATTTCTTTTGGCATTTTGAATTTATCTTGTATTTGTTTCGTTCTAGCTCCTTGTTATCTACATCGTGTTGTTTATTTACTACGAGAATTCCGCATTCTTTGTATGCAAACCTGTTATTGGAATCTCCTTTATATCTCAGTATACATATATCTATAAATTTTCCACGAATGATCATTTGTTTGCCTCGTACACTTGTATTTATAACATAATTCCTTTTTATTTCTCTAAAACTGTTAATTATCAATTTAGAATCTCTGCTTCAGTAAATACTTTTGTATTTTCAGATTAATATTGGTATTTTGGGTCTTATTTTTAGGGATTACGTTACTATGCTACTTTTAGTATTACTTTTAAGCGTCCTCTGTCTGAAGCACTAAGTTCATTCTTTATTTGGTGTTATATAACAGAATTACCTATATTTGGAACAACTATCGAAGCCATTTTTATACAATTATTTTGGGACTGTCGACATCGAAGTTATATGATCGTATTGATGCAGAATTTTCTAGATTTACGGCACTCGAATAGACGTTTGAGGTCCAAGACGTTCTTCAACATAGAAGGTATGTATAGCTTTCATGTTTTTGCCGTCGTACATCTTGAACACGCGTGGCAATATTTCTAATTCCTTATCTTGTTATTTTAGAACCTTTTATACGACATTTACAGCTACTATTTTCGTAATATATTTATTATTACTTGAAATTATCGTAGTACTGTTAGAATTAATCTTCCAAGATTAATTCCAGTCTTGGAAGGACTGTTGTGTAACCAGTAATGTCTTAAATTGAGCTACAGTTATGCCAAGTGATATTTTTTAAGTCTAATTACTATATTTCTTTTAACTGAAACTTGTCAATTTAATCCTTACATACATATGTACTTCAGATGGTCACAGGTTTTTTATTTTAAAGTGCAATTAATGGAATATAACAGTCAGCTTCTTCTTATTCAGTTGAATCTTATTAAATATTGTGTTTTGTTAAAAGATTCTTGTGAATTTCGATTTATTTGAATTAATAGTTTCGTCAAGATAAACTCATTTAAATATGTTTTATAACTTCCTTATTTAAATTTTCTTAATAACCTGCATATACCAGCTGAGGTCAAATAAACTTTGTTAATTGATTTAAAAATTAAAAAGGGTTATTAAGTACGATGAGATGTTATATTTTTAATAAAGTTTAATGTGTTCGAGGTATTTTCGTTTGTAAAGGAAACTTCACCCAGTTTTGGGAGCGTATAAGTCCTTAATGCACTTATTTTTCACGTAAACTAAAGTTCTTTATTAACACTAGTTCGCAGATTTCCTTCAGTAGCTTTATCTAAATTAGTATATTATTTTGGTATACAGTTAATGATATATTTACTGTCAATATTAATCTCTGTTTGATTTTCTTTCTTGGTTTATTGTTTAAAAAAAATTCTGTTTTTTTATTTGTCGGTTTTCTTTCCCTTTCTTTGTGTTGTTCATATTGGGACGATTGTTACTCAAATCGTGGGTCCAGATTCATTGTTATTCACCCATTCAAAGTGTTGTACATAAATTTAAACAACAGTAAAAACCAACGCGTCTTCGACCTGAGCAAGTTAGCAAGTAGCATCCTGATTGGACAACTATGGGTGGACCATCCGATCTCGAGTAAGTATTCTATTTTTTTCTTGTGTGTTTGTAATTTAGTATTTAAGTTTTAGAAAGTTTATATACACCACAATTTTGGGGGGACTGCAGAAGAGATTTTTAAAATATTTGTCATACGGAAGGAAAATTACTTTTCCCACTGGTGTCACTGATTATGATTCCCTTTTACAGGTACATAACTTTATTAAATTAAGCAATTAAGCAAGTAAATCGACTAAGATTACTTTTTTCCGATAGTGGATATGCTAAAGACGTATGCAACACATTCTGTAGATATTTTGTGTTGCCAAGCTAGGAACGAATAATTTAGTTACCGCACCATTAACGGATGTGTCCAAGAAATACGAATGTTCTTTTTCTAACCTTTTCTACGCCTAGTTTCTTTTTACTCCTTTCTTTTATTCTATTTCCTGCCCGTAATATCAAACATTTCCATACATTGCATTACTTTTTATTTTATTGTAATTACTAGAATCATAATGTTTGTAATTATATAACATACACCTATATTAGAATATGTTTATTTTTTATTTTTACACACCGCTATTTGGTGTTGTACATAATCTTCGTGAGTCGGTATGATGTAAATGGAGTAAGTGGAAACGTTCTTTGTTAATGAACACTTGTTCATTGTAATGGTTGATTTGTATCAAGTGCTATTTCAAACTCAGTAAGACTGTCGCAAAAATGCACAGTGTTACAATTTAAACGTTTCAAATTCGACCGAACACGATGAACGTTTCGGATGATCATTAACCCGTTACAATTGTTCGGAATGTAGATATGAATGATCGTAAATAAATCATTCAAGATATCTGTAACATTGAGAGATTATTCTATGCCATACGTTACTAGATTTTATCGGACGATTTGAACATAAGAAGGATAACAGCAAAGTTTGTGTCTCAACTGTTTTCACCATACAGTAGTTTTTAAGTAGAAAGTGCGACGACTTAGTACTATAAAAGAGACCGAAGCTGAATTTTGAACAGTGTTGAACACATTAATAAAATAAGATTTTCTGAATGCATATTTTTCGTGGTAGAGGCGCTAGGATTAGTGCTTGCACTCTTAAGGAGTCTACTTTGAAGGTGATGGAGATGAATAAAAATCTGGTATTCTACAATTATATATATAACTATATTTCGGTAAATTTTGTGTCATCTCCTATTTTCGTTTCCATGTCGATGGCACGTGTGTTCGTGGATGGAAGGTGTGTTCAAGGCCTTTGATAGTGTATATCGTGGAGTCTTCTTGGCAAAGTTGGAGATAATAAGATTCCAAGCCGTGGCATCGAAATAGATCCGTTATCCAAATGCGGGGGGGGGTGCATAGTGAGGTCACGTTTGAAGTCAGTTACCTTAGATGTTTCGCAAGGTTCTATTTTGTGAATTTACTTTTTTATTATATATAAACGATATACTGTAGAATCGTTAACAATTCT